>CM061919.1:136887499-136985124 GCA_031002005.1 Vandiemenella viatica
ATTTCGATTGTTTGGAGCCATTGTTAGCGATCCAGAACCGTCGGAAGGTGCTGTGTAGTATGGTATCGCAATTGTTCCCGATATTGTATATCTCTGATATCGGATGCTATCCAAGGAGGCAGGAAATCCTTGGAGGAAGGAAATATATGGAGGAGAAGTGACGTTAAATCTGTGAAGCAGGCTCTAAACTCTCACGCATGCGCAGTGGCGGCAGCGGCGATATTGCGATCCCAAACAAATGCGATGTTCACATTGTGTTAGATGCTGTGATTATTTCATTTTGTAATGTGTATAAGTGTTTTATAATGCCATCTTGTGTTGCATACGGTTGCACAAATAGGCAAGAGAGGAAAGAACCTGGAATATCATTTCATAAGTAAGTTGAATTCTAATTATCGTTGTTGAAGTGGGCGGTAGGTTTTACAAACTTCGGTGCCTGTCTATAAATATTTAGTCATAGCTCTCAATGGGATTTTGTTCTCAAATTTTTGTTGGTGTAGTGTAGAAAATCAGCATATCTTGCTATTTTGAACATAATAGACTAGCATTACTTTTTAACGAGTGTTGAAAATGAGATTTGAAGGGGTGTGTTTTACATCGCGATGCAGTGAATTTAGTATTGCGTTTTCTTTCGTCACGTTGCAGTTTATACTGACAGTGTATGATGAAATTAAATGTGTTAAATTATGCTATGCAATCTAGGAATCTTGATGACGTAGTTACCGCAAATACAGTTTGCGATTCAAATACGCGTGTGTGGGTATGTCTACATAGTTTGATTCTGTAGCGGCAATTTAATGGAGATTGTGGTTAGGTCTAAATGAAGTCTGTACCAGAATGGTTTTGTTGTTCCATAAGGGACAAAGAATTTATCTATTACTGTTAGTAATTTCATGAAAACCAAGTTAGTGACAAAACGTATATCGCGATGGAAACTACTTCCACTTCCAGCTATTCCCAATTAAGCTTACGATGTATGGCAACAAGATAACTATTTTTATTCTGTTCTAGGCCGCATTTCAATCTAACCACAAGTGGTAGTAAAAAAACTGAAATATCCATTCTGCATGTCCACCATGTAATTCATTGTGGCTTTGGCAGAATTAATTTTTAGTCAAGGCCGCATATCAACCCAATCCCAACATATCCCGAAAACTAAGCAAGATATCGAAAAATTTTATTATTTATTTTCGATTTGTCTCGTCGTGTTACATAAGAATCGATAATTAAATTTGACTTTTGCGAAATGTTTCTTCTGCATTTCAACTCAAGACACCTCACTTTAGATACAGTATATCTCGAGAACTAGGTGAGATATCGAAAATTTTTATTCTTTATTTGTCTCGTCTTTTTAAATAAGAATCCGTCATCAAATTTGACTTTGTCCAATTTTTTCTACTGAATTTCAACCAAAAACATTCCACGTTTGACACAGAATATCTCGAAAACTAAGCATGATATCAAAAAATTTTATTCTTCATTTTTTATTTCTCTCATCGAGTTACATAATAATCCATCACCAGATTGCTGCTTTACGTTTATCCTGCGTGAGGTTTTTATACATATACCCCGTGTCTGTATGGGATCGGCCTAGATCCCCACTCCCCCTCCGCCCGGCTTCACTTCAATGCGTGGTGAAGGTCTCTTGCGTAGTCTCCATATATTTCCTTCCTCCATTGTTGCTCCATTATGCTACCGAGTTCGCTTATGTTTCCTTGAAAAAATGCTTAACAGGGCGCTTTGTCTTTGGTATAAGTAATGTGTTATAGAATCTTAGGAAGAAGTTGAGCTTTAAGAGTTTATGTGTCTATGAGGATTTCGGCGGGATTAAAAGTTAAATTTCATCAAGTAGCTTCTTATTCAGAAGTTATAGGTATTAACGTACTATGGTGAAAGTTATAAATCACCTAGCGACCTAACTAAAAAACAAAACGAAAAACTGTAAATCTGCTGACTAATCAATTAATTCACAACAAGTTATAGCGAGTTGTTTATTAGTCTGTCGCTCTAAATGGCGTAATTTTAATTTTATAGACTTTAAGTTTTCAAACTAAAATCTTCAGCATCATGGTTCTATTATCTAGACTCGTCACTGTAGCTGCGGGGGCAATGACTAACCTGACGATCTAGTTAATAATGCAGCACGAGTGTGAATTCCTTCCTATGATAAAATACCGAAATTTGATCTTACTGTGAATCAAAATATCAAATTAGATAAAAAATAAATTATGAGACACAAATTTTACGCTGATATAGGCCTACATCCAGCAATTGTCAAACGTCCATGGTACAAAGAAGTCCGTTATCCAAGGGAATTATTTATTTCTATCATTCGCCAGATATTTAATCATACATTTTTCAAGAAACATCTTTTCATGACTGGAGCAGTAGAAGGACCATATTCCAAATGTGGACAAGATGAAAGTATCGATCACATGGTCTTTGGATGTGTCTCCAGAAAAAGGGCATTAGACATACTCATCTAGAAGCCAGATTCGATTGGATAATCACTGCCAACAAATGCGGCAAATATTTTAGTGACAAACAGTTATAAAATATCATGTAATAATGTACATTTGTAATTACTGAGGAAAATTTTATGCTTGGGTATTTTCAGATGGTATTACAGCAATTTATTTTTAGTTAAATTACCGAATTGACTGGTGGCCAAATCTATTATATAATTTCCTAAGTTCACTCACCCACTCACAGCGATAGCTATTGGCTGGAGAACGGTGATGTCACGAGCCAGCCTTCAGTCTCAAACAGAGAGCAACAGCAACCAGAGATGTCAGAAGAAATTCGAGGTTACGTGCACAACTTAATAGCTAAGCACCTGCTGTAAAATTAATTGGCATAGTACTATAATTAAGCTTGATTTTCCTAGCAATTCATACTTAAAAAGAAAATATCGATAACCTTTACGGCTGAAAAAACGTCGAATTGCTTTTTAGTAATATGTCACTAATTAAAGCAACATAAAAAACTTTAAAAGGCTTAAATTACTCATGATCGCTGCTGTAACTGGGAATACCAATTTTCACTCGAACCTGCGCTAAATCTCAATTTAATTAAAACATTCTGTAATGTTGCTTCTTGACCAAGGTTAATACATTATTTCTTGATATTAAAAAACAGCAACCAGTCACAGTTTGTTTGATGTTGTATATTTAATAAACCATTACCGGTTTCGAACACAAATTGTTCATCATCAGATGGTTTTCATTTATTTTTATATTTGTAATCAATTATACAGTTGCAAAATGCAAGCGTGCTGTTTTTTAATATCAAGAAATTAGAAACTACAGTCGCTGAGTTCCACTAATCCATCATGGATAAAATATCAATACATTATGTTTTATTAACTTTTTACGAATTTTGCTGACCACTTTTCTTAATATCCTTTGTTCATGTTCGCTGTACGTGAGTTATTTTGTTATTTAAAGTGGACATCAGACCAAATATATTACGGAATTGAATATTTTGCAAATCATTTCTTTTGCTTTAACTATTTCATAATCTGTACTAAGTTCTTTGTCCGTTACAATCCATGGAGTATTTCCTTCCTCCATGTTACAATCACTATGCCCAACGATTATTTTATGAATGTTTACCTATCCTCAATTTTTTTTTTTTTTTTTTTTTTTTTTTTAAAGTTATGCATTCAAACCAAACAGAAATTCTTCAAATTTTACAGAGTGAACTTTAAGGGTCAAATTCAAGTTTGTATTTCAGCAAGTTCGAGTCTACGATAATTGAAAGAATTATATTATAGCACGATCGTCCTTGTCCGTGTTTAATACTTCTGAGTTCTTCAAGCCCAAGAGATGTTATTAATCCTAAGGGTGAAACACAGGACAAGTTCGTATTTAGTCAGATCATAACCTTTGACCCCAAAAATTAGAATTGTTCTAGACCAGTGGCGATACGTAAAAAACGGCCAGGGGCTTACACTAGTAAATAATAAAGTTCTTTTTCTATTTGATATGCCTGTAATGAGCTGGTCATAAGTAAATAAAACTGTTGTAAGATTAATATTCATGATCATGAATTCTTAAGCGTGACGCTAAATCGCTACGCCTGCTTCCATTATTGAGTGGAAAATTTTTGGTTTCAGTTTACATCGCGACTCAGTTGCAACTACTTACATGCAACTAAATCAATGGTGACAGAAATACAGGCTGTTTCAAAAAGAATATACGTATTACAAAGTATTCTTTTGTCCAAACTATCGATCGCTGCGCCCCGACTCGGCTATTGGAGAAACGAATACATAGTCTAGTTTATTTAATAGCCGCTAGATGTCAGTCGTCTTGTGTTATTCTTGGTAACCGTCATACACTGTATTTAAAATGGCTACTCCACAGCAGAAATCATTTTGTGTTATCGAGTTTGCGAAGTGCAATTCCGTGATTACAGTGCAAAGACGTTTCAGGTTGAGGTACCAAATGCATCCTCCGAATGGGTGGAACATTCGTAGATGGTATCGACAGTTTGTAGATACCGGATGTGTATGTAAAGGAAAGAGTCCTGGCCGCCCTCGTGTTTCTGAGGCACATGTTGCACGAATTCAAACTGCCCCCCCCCCCCTCCCCCAAAACGTAGTCCTTCAAAATCAACTCTTCGTGCCAGGGAGTTACGAGTACAACTACCTACAACAACAATTTGGCGTGTTTTGAGACGTCGGTTGGTTATGAAGCCGTACAAGTTACAGTTGTTATAAGCTCTGCGTCCTGATGACAAACGGAAACGTGTGACATTTTGTAACAAGATTAATGATGCTATTGACAATGATAACACTTTCACACAACGCATCGTTTTCAGTGATGAAGCGACTTTCCATGTTAGTGGTCAGGTAAACAAACACAATGTTCGAATTTGGGGTCTACAGAACCCACATGCAGTCATTGAACATGTACGAGATTCGCCTAAAGTCAATGTGTTTTGTGCGATATCCCGATCATCTGTTTACGGCCCATTCTTCTTTGATGGAAACACGGTTAACGGTCAGCAGTATCTCGCTATGTTACAAAACTACTTGTTTCCGAGGCTGCACGAAGACAACTTCATTTTTCAACAAGACGGGGCACCCCCTCACTGGAGTCGCCAAGTGCGTGAATATCTGAATGAAACTCTACCGAACCGTTGGATTGGTCGTCAAGGAGCTGGCGACTTAGCATGCATCAGCTGGGCTCCACGGTCACCGGATTTGACACCCTGTGACTTCTTCCTGTGGGGTTTCATTAAAGATGTACCACCACTCCCACACTTGAGGAACCGGATCCGTACTGCCGTAACATCAGTGACGGACATGCTTGCCCGAGTATGGGAGGAATTTGAGTATCGATGTGATATTGTTCGTGTGACTGATGGAGGACATATTGAACATCTGTAATCTGAACTTAAGAGGTTCGTAAAGTTTCATATTCATATGTCTTACAGTTTAGTAAATATATGCATTCGAAATACGCATATTCTTTTTGAAACACCTTGTATGGCGCTATTGAAATCAAAGAATATCTTCATGTATAATATCTTACGCGTACGTAGGCTAAACCACATCACCTCGGATAAACTGCTATACCAGTTCAGACAATATTCACACGAAATATAACTGAGGAGGCGCGAAAGATTATTTTTGAAATGAAAACTTCTATAGTCGCGTTACGCGATGTTTGGATGGGGGTAAATCTATGGTTCACAAGAACCCAAGTGTTGCGCGTCAGATTGCGACCGTCACGGCGTATTGCGCGTATATGTGCGCAGTAAGTTTTTCGCAAAATCTTTATTCAAACGCACAGTTTTTATCCGATTTTGATGGAATTTTACATACATATAGTTTAAAACAAATAGAAAACACTGTTGAGGTTTGATTTATAGAAACCTAAACCCTCTCTTCCTTTCCCCCCTCACCTTAATTTCTGTCACCGTTGTTCATACAAACCCACAGTTTTTAGGAGTTGTATTTGATTATATGAGCACGCCGGGACCTTCCGTGGGATGCCCCTGAAAAAAGGAATTAGCCTTCTTACCCCTGACACAATAGCTTGGTACATCTCCTTCGGGAAGATTCGACGAACCGTTGGGTTGTGAATTATATGTTAGATTTTTAGTTTTTGAAGTGAAAACTTCTTTAAGCGCGTTGGGCGATTTTTGGATGCGTATGAGTTCGCATTACCGACATGCTAATGTTAATAGTATATCTACTATGGTCTGGTGGCTCAATGGTTAATGTATCTGACTGGCGAACGAAAGGTCCACGGTCTCAGTTTTTAGTTTTTTCATAACCCGACCATCACATCTGGCATAGCTTCCTGTGTGAAGTACGCCAGAATGCTTCCGTGGTATGGATTCCACATTAAACTGTAGGTCCTCTATACCTGGTAGGACTACCGTTTTAGGTTAAGGCGACTAAGACAGGGACGGAATGCGCAGCCACTACAAACCTGGCCACTAGTTCGTTACAACCACACGGAATTATTTAGTATATCTGTAAGTAGGACGGGTTGCGCGTATGATATTAATAGTTTTTCAGTTTTCACTTCTGTCAACGTTCCCCCATGACTGCCATGTTTTATATGAAATTCACTCCGGTAGGTGGCGCTGGAGTCTGGTATGAATTTCGACTACGAGAAAGCTATGGCCTCTATGGGTCCAGTGGTTCATCAGGGATGATTCCATTTAGTCACCCACAGCGGATTTTATACATAAAGATGTGCAGCTTTCTCGCATTCGAAGTGCATGCCACGAGTGATAATTTCAACTTCGTAATTCTAAAAGTGAGTTTATATCACAATTTATATACTCCTGGAAATTGAAATAAGAACACCGTGAATTCATTGTCCCAGGAATGGGAAATTTTATATACACATTCCTGGGGTCAGATACAACACATGATCACACAGACAGAACCATAGACACAGGCAACAGAGCATGCACAATGACGGCACTAGAACCGTGTATATCCACCTTTCGCAGCAATGCAGGCTGCAATTCTCCCATGGAGACGATCGTAGAGGTGCTGGATGTAGTCCTGTGGAACGGCATGCCAAGCCATTTCCACCTGGCACCTCAGCTGGACCAGCGTTCATGCTGGACGTGCAGACCGCGTGAGACGACGTTTCATCCAGTCCCAAACATGCTCAATGGGAGACAGATCCGGAGATCTCGCTGGCCAGGGTAGTTGACTTACACCTTCTAGAGCACCTTGGGTGGCACGGGATACATGTGGACGTGCATTGTCCTGTTGGAACAGCATGTTCCCTTGCCGGTCTAGGAATGGTAGAACGATGGGTTCGATGATGGTTTGAATGTACCGTGCACTGTTCAGTGTCCCCTCGACGATCACCAGAGGTGTACGGCCAGTGTAGGAGACCGCTCCCCACACCATGATGCCGGGTGTTGGCCCTGTGTGCCTCGGTCGTATGCAGTCCTGATTGTGGCGCTCACCTGCACGGCGCCAAACACGCATACGACCATCATTGGCACCAAGGCAGAAGCGGCTCTCATCACTGAAGACGACACGTCTCCACTCGTCCCTCAATACACGCCTGTCGCGACACCACTGGAGGCGGGCTGCACGATGGTGGGGCGTGAGCGGAAGACGACCTAACGGTGCGCGGGACCGTAGCCCAGCTTCATGGAGACGGTTGCGAATGGTCCTCTCTGATACCCCAGGAGCAACAGTGTCCCTAATTTGCCGGGAAGTGGCGGTGCGGCCCCCTACGGCACTGCGTAGGATGCGACGGTCTTGGCGTGCGTCCGTGCGTCGCTGCTGTCCGGACCCAGGTCGACGGGCACGTGCACCTTCCGCCGACCACTGGCGACAACATCGATGTACTGTGGAGACCTCGCGCCCCACATGTTGAGCAATTCGGCGGTACGTCCACCCGGCCTCCCGCATGCCCACTATACGCCCTCGCTCAAAGTCCGTCAACTGCACATACGGTTCACGTACACGCTGTCGCGGCATGCTACCAGTGTTAAAGACTGCGATGGAGCTCCATATGCCACGGCAAACTGGCTGACACTGACTGCGGCGGTGCCCAACCGGTGGGCAGCTAGCGCCCTTCGACGGCCAACACTGCTGTTCCTGGTGTGTCCGCTGTGCCGTGCGTTTGATCATTGCTTGTACAGCCCTCTCGTAGTGTCCGGAGCAAGTATGGTGGGTCTTACACACCGGCGTCAATGTGTTCTTATTTCAATTTCCAGGAGTGTATGTAAATGCAAATAATGAAATCTGTTCGAACTGACGCCAGGCAACACCATTTCAAATATTGCTTGCAGAGAACAATATTGCAGTGTGTCTGTGGGTATCCAGTTAGTGGTAGTATCAAGGAGAGATGATGCTCTCAAATGTGATTAAAGAACTGCTTACAATTTAAATACAGAAGTAGAGGAGAAGATCCAGAAAGTTGATAATACAGCACTGCTCTCTGCCTTAACCTATCCAGCTAATATTTCTTAGATGTTCCGTCTGTGAATTAACAGCAGAAATCTAAAATTCGACTTGGACGAGGTATCAGGTATACCTAGTTGGAAATAAATATGAGTCCTAACACCTTATGCCGTTCTTCGTATCATTAGTTTTAATTCGGGTCCAGGCCGCATTGAGCGCAATAAATATGTAACCACTTTCATCCGCATGAAGTGATGGCGTCATTAACATGGCGCTCATGAAAGCAACGCTGCTTATTAATAAAAACTAAATCCTTCGTGCCTTACGCTTTAATAAGAATTGGTTATGATTATCGTCTAGGCTGAAATTCCACCTAACGACAATCTCTGCTAATTGCGGCTCGAAAATAAAAGCATTTATCACACTTGCATTACTGCAATAACAGTATCACGATCTAAACCTGAACCTCCAAAAAAAAAAATATTCTTAAATTTACCTACCATTTTCTGACGACTTCACCATTGTATTAAGTAAAATCACTCCAACCTTTTTTGTTTCTTAAGTCTTTCAAAAAGCTATGACCGAATCCCTTCCTGTTCTTTTCCGCCCAAATCTTCTATTGGCTCCAATGAAATCGATGTCGACAAGCAATTAAACATGTTGTTTCTTTAATGATTTGAACTGTTTCGCCATTTTATTTAGGCTGACACAAACAATTCCAACATATCAATCAGCGCTATATTTCCTCACATTTATCCAGTTTGTCTTGGGTCGAGGGCTCACAGTGCCTAAATACAGAACACCGCTTGCCGATCTTGTGCCGCTGAGGGGAAAATTAACTGTGGTCTGCTCAACGATTCATTATTTGTGACATTTCAGTTACTACAGGATTCACTCGCAGTGAGAAACATTAACTCACGCTTAACCTGTTCTTGTCTATCAATGAACAGCTTGATTACTATACTCTGTTCATTCCAAATTGGCGGTTCAAGGTCACATTTCCCTTGCCCTGCACCTCACCTCTTCGCCCGTCCAGTAACCTATTCCTAAATTACCGCTGACTTTGTTTACGTGAGAACGTCTTGAGTAGTTTGTGCGGGCGTTTTCTCTCCCGCTCAGGTCGGGATAAGTGCAGGGGCAATGGAATGAAGGATAGTGACTTTGAGCCGCCTATTTAAAATGAACGGACTATAATGGGGTTAAGAAATACACTTGAGATTGCAAAGCCACTAGAAGATATTTGAGGATGGTGCGTTGTCAGAAGACTACATTTATACTAAGCTGCAACTGGGATCTCAGATCAAAGTCTCTTAAAAACCTAAGTGTTCTTAAATGTTAACATGTGGAGAATAAGATAGGTTCGTATAGCACTATCCTCATTTTTATGATTTTTGAAAGTATGAAAATTCTCTCCAACGGCGATAACCATATCCACTTACGAGTTAATCCTGCAGTTATTGAACAAAAGAGCTGTTGAAACGATGTTTTTAACGTTAATACAAAGTTGCACAAGGTTCGACTGTTTTTTAGTCAAGCTGTACACGAGGAATTTTATTTTTAATTTTATTATTAGCATTAATTATCTTCGACGGAATTTATGCTCTGGCGGCAATTTACTTATACACTTGCTTACGGATTCATGCAAATTTTTAATTTATAATTCTTTACAAATTGAGGTGTATTGTTCATAACTTCACTAGGTAACTGAATTCGTCTGTCTACATATGAAATCTTGCCTACTCTCTTGCCTATAATATCAAGTGCTGATTTACTATCGTGGTCCTCTCTCCCTTTCCAAATGCTGCTCCTAAATCTTCCACCAATATTTACCAAGGCCTTATCGCCATTATATGACTTACGCATGCCAACCAGACTCTTCACGTACCTTCTGTCCTCCAGTGTTTCCCATCTCAGCTCATTTTATCATTCCAGTACATGTACGGTAATTTCCATAGACAAATCCAGCTGCTCACTTTTTAAATATTTTTTGAAATATTCCTGTATGGTGTTGTTGTGGCGGTTGTGATTAATGTTATAATATTATTTCCAGACTTCTGGTGCTTGTGGTTTTACATGTACTGTTGCAACAAATTTCTCACATAAAATGCATTACATAAAGTGCATTACTAGATTAAAATTTTTTGTGAACTAATGTTTTTGCTTGGTTCTAGTCAGTAGTTTTTCTGTCTTTTTTGCGGTTTCTCTCGCACTGGGAAAAGGCGTGTTTAGCCGTATTATATAAATTTCTGAAATTTATAAAATGTCAAGAGGGAAACATGTTTTGAGAATGGATGAATTGGTATTCCAAAAAATCACTTCAGTTACCCTTATAAAGACAAGACGAATGTCGCATATACAAGTGAAAAAATAGAAATGTAAAAGAACAGACTTATTGGATTATAAATTGAAGCTTGATGAAGGTGTCATCCAGTCCTGGTGCTCAGAACAGTCACTCCATAATCCAATGATGCCTCTCCGTTTAATGCAACGTACAAGGCCTATTTTATTCGAAATTTTATATTGTTTTGTGTATAACTTCTCTAAGAGAGACAAAAGCGTTGTGGATAACCAGTGGTATAAAACTGAATTTCGAGAACAATATCTTCTATCACAGTGGCGTTGGATGCTTTCCTGTGAAATAGTGCTCAACACTCTTGACACCTGCGTGTTAAGATGGATAATGATGATTTGTAGTTTAAAATGAATCTGTAGTTTTCATCCAGACATGTACTATGTAACATCCAGCCATGATAATAGAGATCATTTGCCTGCCAGATGCGGTATTGGGACGAGCGTTACCCTGTTTAATCAAAGAACCCGCCATACTTTCAATACTATGTAAACATTTTGGTTCGTGGTTAAAACGCAACACTATTATCATCCGTACCAACATTCAGGAGAAATATAGGAAACGCAACCAATTGTAAGACTTCTCGGTTCGTCCTGCCTTCTGTTTCTCTTGCTAACAGCCTCGGCTAAAGCTGTAAGTTCTTACATTCAATATTTGTTTAGGTGCAAATCTACCACTGAATGACAGTGAAAATAATCACAGTTTTACATCTGACGAGTTCATTTAGAATGTGCAATACACAATACACAGCTCCAATAACTAAGAGCATTACAGCGTATTGGAATCTCTCAAACCACAACCGCACACTCAGTTGTATCCCAGTCAACAAAATGCTCACATCTGCAGAGAACAAGAACAACAAGTATTTACACCGCCTTTTAGCGTGCAAGCAATCTTCATAATTCCCTCTAATTGGAAACTTCTATATTCATTGGATATACAAAGTCGACAAAAATTATTCTGTTATCACTGGTTTAGAAATCGCACCAATTCGCAGTGTTGGTTAAGGTCGCTGACCGCCTTGCGTACACAAAGCCTGTCATAGACCAGCCCAACTGCCTAGCGCTGGACCTCCTAGTAGCTGAATAAGCATGGAGGGATAGTACGGTTCCTCAGATTGTGAAAGCGAAAAGAAAATAGTTCGTCGTAATTGGCATGGTGACCTGCGAAGAGTAGTTCGAACCCTTAATGAAGTTTAGATTTACTTCATCCTGTAGCTTAACGTAATTCGGTGATTCTGCAAAGGGATAATACAGTTTTGCTGCAAACTAGAACCCAGGTGCCCCGTTTCATACCTCACAAGAACAAAGCAAATCTTTCATAGAGGGTCAGAAGCAAACCGATTATTATACGAAAACTTTGCTAAGAATGCATGGGCTTTGATTCCTTATGTTGGGACCTCTTCCTGTTCTGCTTACCTCATTTGGACAGAAAAAAATGAGGTCGTTCGTTTAAAAATCTAAAACACATTTGTCTTTCAGAGCAAGACTTTGTGTGTGAGATTAGTCTCCCGAAAGGTTCGATTCAAACCTTCGATTTCTTCCTATTTCCTGTATGTTTACTACATTTCAATGGATCCGTAATCATCTCACCAGTCTTCCTGAAGGGGATTTTCATACTCATCTTACCACAGCTGGGATGGTGCTCAATCTCCTCCTGAAAAATTACAGGTACCGAAGTTTTCACTAAGCTTACCGCCTTCACAGTCAGTGACCACAGTAAAAAACTTTCTCTTCTTTTCGTAGTCTTCTTTCAACTGAAACCGTGTACGAACAACTCCGTGTTTTTCAAAGTTCGACTCACCATCCAGGCTTTTCTTTTTCAACGTTTCTATCAAGACAACCACGTTATTTACACGCAAAACTGTAAATTTTAGACAGCTGTCGTAGAATCACATTGTGAAAAGACCAGTTTTTCTGCCTCTTCCTTCATCTTTATAAGGAAGCTAATTACCACGACGTCGACGTGACATGAAGCCCAAACAACAACAATCTTCTCTCTGTACTGTCAGAACTCCAACCTTCACGTTGTTTAATTGTTTTTGTTTGTTTTTTTGTCGGTTTTTTTATACTTATTTCTGGGCAATAAGAATTCTACCTTAGAAGAAAAGTATACAGGCCATAAGTAGGCGATAAGATCTTGATGTTTATTAGGAGAAGAAATAAGAATGGGATGTGGAAGGTAAGAGGGGACCAAAAGCATAAAATTTATTTTATGTATTAAGGAGTGGTAAATTTTTCGTTTGTAGATAGGGAAGTTGGGAAACCAAATAACTTACTAAAGCAGGTGTTAAGATTCACATTGTTTTAATTAAAAATGTGAATGAAACTTAAGAAGCGTCTAGAAAAATTCACTACGTCGCATACGTTACATCACTATCAATATTAATATAAAACGTTCTAAAAGTACAGATCTAAATTTTATATTGTCCTTGCTTGTAATTAATGCCCAAGAACAAAATTCGCTTAGTTCCATAGCTACAGGGTTATTAGGCAAACGCTGTTGTTGTTATTTCTGTTGCATCTCATGATTGCTGTTATGCTTTTGCTTTCTTTTATACCAAACGTTCTGTTCGTGCAAATCCATAAGTTGTCTGTAACGATGATGTTAACCATTCAACGGTATCCAACCGTCTTCGATTCTATGCGTCACACACACTCATGTTTTATGTTCACTTTTACTTTAAGCTCTTTCACTGTCAGAGGTATTTCGTTCAGCATCTAATTATCTTTAATTTTACTCTTATCAATAAGTAGGGCAATAGCATCTGAAAGTTGTAGCAAACCGCCTCCTCCTCCATGATCTTTGTGTTATGCTATTTTTTCCACCTTGTTAACTACGGAAGTGGAATTGCGTTGCAGTCCCATCTGATGGGCATATACATCACAGGACGTCGAGAACGGAAACCGATCCCAGTAGACGGTTCATAACAGTTATTGTGCTGACAACGTTTTATTCTGACGGAAGGACTTAGTTATTCCGCAACTGAGGTCCATTACAGTCAACAACTGATACATATACAGTAAATCCAATCTCTATGGCCTGAGGTACACAAGTATAATTGCCGTCAATACTTACTAAAGTAAACTCCCATCCAACATTTTATTCTCCACATCATTATGGTTGGGTTACCGGAAAGGATGGGGGGCAAGGAATGGGAAGGAATTCGGCCATGGCTTTTTGAAGGAAGCATCCCGGCATTTGCCTGGAGTGATTTGGGAAACCATGGAAAACCCAAATCTGGATGCCCGGACGGGGATTCGAACCGCCGTCCTCCCGAATGCGAGGCCAGAACGCTAACCGTTACACCACAACTCTCGGTACATCATTACGACGTTTCCTTATAGGATAATTCTGTCCCATACAGAGAAGGTATTTAAGTCACACAAAAATAATTATATGTTCAATAATACCTACTGACATGAAGCACAGGTCTGTTAAAAGATTTATGCTTACGCACAATGCAAGCACAATACATTTATTCGCTGTTGTCTTAGAAGGAAATCATAAATATTTCAATCTCTTAGTCCTACAACAAGGAACTTATGCAAAAGATCTTATTGTAAATGTTACATAGAGGGTTTTAGATTTCTGCAGTTTTTATAGCCAGTGTCCTTTCACAAATATTACTACAAAGTTTTGGCAGCTTTAAGCCGATTCGGCCATCCAGATTTCCATGGTTTTACAAAATCATTACAGGTGTTGTTTTCTTTTTATCTCCTCCTATGACTTCCGTCTGTACCACGTGCCCTATTCTACTGGGGGATACGAGGTGATGTCACCTGTTTGTAAAGTGTAACCTATGTTCTGAATGATGAATAAGTGAATGTCAAAATGGTTCTTTCAAAAGACCATGACCGTATTCATTCCCATTCCTTCCCCAGTCTCCTCCAAGCTCTAATGCCGCTGACGTAGAAGAGCCGTGAATGCTTTAAGTGTTCTTTTATTATTTAGGGCTTCAAGGTCATAAGGCGGGAGGGAGAAGACTGGGAACAAGAAACAAAGAGGAATTCGGCCATGGCAGTTTGAAGGAACAAACCCAACAATTTATCTGGTGTGATTTGGGAACTACGGAAAATCGAAATTTGGATGTCCTGTCGGAAGTTGAACCCGCGTCTTCTCGAATGCCAGGTCCGACGATAAACCAGAAGCGTTTATACTTTACACCTTATTTAAACCTACAACTTTTTTTTCGATTTTGCAAAAAAAATAATCTACCCTAGTTCCGTAATATAAAAGATATATGAACTCAGTTGAAAACTGCATGGTTCATAGTAAAATATGCAACCACAGCAGTATTTGATATAGTACATAATAATGTGTTGCTGCGTTCATTAGCTAACCACTCTTAACTAATCTTCGTTAGAATTATTAATTCCTCCAGCTCTGCATCAAAGAGAATGTATCCAACATTTTTTTTTTTTTTTTTTTTTTTTTGCTGTCGTCAGTCTTTAGACTGGTTTGATGCGATCCTCCATCCCTTCCTATCCTGTGCTAACCTCTTCATTTCTACACACCCGTTACAACCCACGTCCTCAATTATCTGCTTCATATATTCTAATCTCTGTCTTCCTCTACAGTTCTTACCTTCAACTGATCCCTCCACTAACAAATTAACCAATTCAGCATGTCTCAAAATATGACCTACCAGCCTGTCTCTTCTTTCGGTAAGCTTCTTCAATAAACTTCTTTTCTCACCCATCATTTCCAAAACTCTTTCATTTCTTACTTTGTCTGTCCACCTAATTTTCAGCATTCTTCTGTAGTACCACATTTCAAATGCTTCAAGTTTCTTTCTTTCCGGTATTCCTAAAGTCCATGTTTCGCTACCGTAAAGTGCTGTGCTCCACACATAGAGTTTTAAGAAGTTCTTTCTAATTCCTAGATCAATATTTGAAACTAAAAGGTTTCTCTTTTTCATGAAGGCTCTTTTGTTAGTGCTATTCTGCTTTTAACATCATTCCTGCTTCGGCCATCGGTTGTAATTTTGCTTCCCAAGTAACAGAAGTCCCTCACTTCTCCTATTGCATCAGATCCTATTTTTATATTTAATCTGCTAGTATTGGTATCATTTCTGCTACATTTCATCACTTTTGTTTTACTTTGATTTATATTCACTCCAAAGTCTTCCTTCAGTATTTTGTTCATGCCATTCAATAACTTCTCAATATCCTCAGCCCTCTCTGTTAATAAGACAATGTCGTCAGCAAATCGTAGCATACTGATTTTTTCTACCTGAAAACTTATGCCACATGGAAATTTTTCTTTGACTTTCTTCATTGCTTCTTCTACATACAAGTTGAATATTAACGGGGATAGACTACAACCTTGTCTCACACCCTTTTTAACTGATGCATGTCTCTCGTGATTCTCTACTTTTATTACAGCCACTTGATTCTTATATAGTTTATAGAGTATTATTCTATCTCGATACTTTAGGCCTGACTTCTTTAAAATTTTGAACATCTTGTCCCACCTAACATTATCAAAAGCTTTCTCTAAATCAACAAATGCCATAAAAGTATCTTTGTTTTTCTTGATCCGCCCTTCAAGTATTAATCTTAAAGACAGAATTGCTTCCCTTGTACCGCGATTTTTCCTAAACCCAAACTGATCTTCACCTACTATCTCTTCTACTACCCTTTCCATCCTTCTGTATATTATTCTGGTCACTAATTTTGAAGCATGTGATGTTAGACTAATGGTGCGATAATTCTCACATTTGTCGGCTTGTGCTTTCTTTGGAAGTGTGAAGATAATATTTTTATTAAAATCAGTAGGAATTTCTCCCGTTTCATAACTTTTTGATATCAGCTTGAATAATCTTTCGATTCCTTCCTCTCCTAGAGATTTAAGAAGTTCTGCAGGGATCTCATCAATTCCAACTGCCTTATTTGCTTTCAAATCATTCAGAGCTTTATTAAATTCTGTCCTCAAAACAGGATCTCCTAAGTCATCCATGTCGACATCGCCTTCCTTTTCCAATACACTATTGTTCAAGTCGTCCCCATCATACAGTTTCTCAATGTATTCCTTTACCTCTTTTCTTCATTTCTCCAAAATTCTGTTTGATCTTTCTATATGCAACATCTACTTTTCCTACGACCATTTCCTTTTCTACTTCTTCACACTTTCCTTGTAGCCATTTTTCTTTTGCTATTTTGCATTTCCTATTTATTTGATTTCTAAATTGCCTGTACTGCTCTCTACCTGCTTCATCCTGAGCATGTTTGTACCTTCTTCTCTGATCCACCAGCTGCAAAATTTCTTCTGTGATCCAAGGTTTTCGGGCAGCTTGTTCCCTAAAGCCTAAGGTTTCTTTGCCAGCTTTCATTATTTCGGTCTTTAATGCATTCCATTCGTCCTCGGTTGAGCTCCTTTCACAGTTAAGTCTTAGACCTAAGTCTACCATTTCTGCAAATTTTTCTCTTGTGCTAGATTGTTTCAGTTTATTCACTTCCAGTCTGTTCTGCTTATACTGCTTCCTTATTCGCTTGAATTTCAGCCTGCACTTCATTACTATCAAATTGTGGTCCGAGTCTATGTCTGCTCCTGGGTACGCTTTACAGTCTAGAACTTGATTCCTGAATCTCTGTTTGACCATGATATAATCTAGCTGATATCTGCCTGTATCCCCAGAACGTTTCCAGGTGTATATTCTTCTTGCATGGTTCTTAAACAGTGTGTTCGCCACTACTAGCTTATATCTTTCACAAAATTCTAGCAACCTGCTTCCCCGCTCATTTCTTTCTCCTAGACCAAAACTTCCTACAGTATTCCCCTCTTTTCCTTCTCCCACTATTGCATTCCAATCACCCATGATTATTAGATTTTCCTCCCCTTTCACATATTGGATTAATTCTTCGATTTCAGCGTATATTTTTTCTATTTCTTCGTCATCTTCCTGTGACGTTGGCATATATACTTGTACTAATGTGGTTGGGACGGGCTTAGTTTCTAACCTCATCAAAATAATCCTGTCACTAAATTGTTCATAATAACTCACCCGTTTCCCTACTTTCTTGTTCATTACAAATCCTACACCAGTGACTCCATTGACAGCTTGTGTGCTAATTATCCTGTGTTCCCCAGACCAGAAATCCTGTGCGTCCTTCCATTTAATCTCACTAATCCCAACAACATCTAACTTAAGTTGTTCCATCTCCCTTTTTAAGTTTTCTAACCTACCTGCCCTATTCAGACTTCTAACATTCCACGCTCCGACTCGTAGAATGTTTCTATCCATTCTGATGACTCCTCCCTGAGCAGTCCCCACCCGGGGATCCGATTGGGGGACTATTTTACCTCCGGAATATTTTACCCAGGAAGAAGCCATCATGATATATGTAATTTGAGAGGATTACATGTCCTCGAGATACCCTTTGGGTCTTTAATGCAGTGGTTTCCCGTTGCCTTCTGCATCCCCATGCCGTTGATCATTTCTGATTCATCCGCCTTTAGGGGCCGTTTCCAACCCCAAGGGCAAGAGGGTGCCCTGAACCACTCCCCGCTCTTCCGCCCTCCTTTCGGAGGCCGTTGGCAAGCATTGGGTGACTCCTTATACCGGGAATCTTTCAGTCGCCAGAGCCTCGTCCGTGCAAACAGGGTGCACCACGTGAAGGAGAGGTTGACATTTGGTTGGAAAAGACTAGTATAGTCTCTCCCAAACCCTTACACCCCGTATCCAACATATTACGTTCATTCGTCCCGTTGCCGTCCGCGTTCCCTGTGAATTATGATCCTGTAGTTGGCATTAACTCAATTAGGAGAATGTTCTATAGTTTCTATTTCCCAAGTTCACAATTATTTTTCGTCAGATTCGTTGCCGTTACTTTCATAATATGGTGAGAAACAGACTGTTGGTCCCATAAAGTATAATGGCTTGAAAAATATTCGAAAAAATATGTACAACAGGCTATAACTGTTAAAGCAATAGTTCTAAAGGTATTATGAGTTATATCACATATTACAGTTATAATGAGTTTTACATATGTAGTTGACGTTTGCTAGAAATCGTGATTTTCTAAGTATATTGACAATGTGTGAGAATTTCATTAGCTGTTGATAACTCACATAAATCAAGTTATTGAACTTCATTTTCCTTCCACAGTTTACACATGCCTGGTCGTTAAAATATTCATGGGTTTTACAAAGTTCAATACTTTTTTATAGCATGATACACTACGGTATTCATTTTATGCGAACAATTTTTCTTAATTTACTTTTGCTATCATATGTTCAATTAAATGATATTTAAAGTTTGAATGTTCTTTCTGCGCAACATCTGTTCCGTGTCAGAGGACCTCAGGTTGAGAAACACTGAAATAGAAGATAAATATTTTTTTTAAAATTATTTCCCTCGAAAATAATGATGACAGAGCCGTCAGTTCAAGACAATTTTTGATACCAGCTCTATCTATATGATGTCCTAGGTGCCTCAAAAACTACTCTATACACAAACATTAAAACACGAAAGACAGTTGCCCAAAATTGTTCCAGTTTTAGAACCATTTAGTTAGACCGTTTTGCTGGAGGACTTTAATTTCATTGCCCTGAAGAAATCTCACTAATTGCATGTGACATTATGCTTCCTATGAAGTTTTATGTTCACCAATTTTTGATTTATCAGCAGAATTTTAATTACTTTTAATAATACAAACATTTACGCTTTAAAAACCGGTAAACACATTAGCGACCTAGCATGAAGAAAGTAAAGCGTTGGCTATTACACTAGATTTTGGTTTTTAGTGACAAATATGCTGGATATATTGTTCTGAAATTAGTTTGATTTTTACCATTTTTCTTGATATCCCGAAATGACGCCAAGCCAGGATGGTTCTTCTCCCATAAATCTTCCTTAAATCCCCAAACTAAAAAATGTTTGATTGCCTAGTTCTACCAGAAGTACTGTTTCCATCTTGAACAGCAAATTACTGTAAAATCCCATGTATTAGAACGCAAAATAGTTTCATCACCAATAAATTCGAATAATAGAGAGACAACCGTTTTATGATTACATCTAATATTGACTAAATTCATCAGTCTGTTGTTGGTTACAAATAATGGGGTTTCGTATTCAAAACAGCGAGTTCTCAATCGTTTGGCATCGGCTTTCAATCTCCCTCTCACACATAGCAAGAACAACAACACGCTTTACTTAACACGTACAGGTCACACAAGAATTGTGTGGAAAGGCACTTGCTACCCCCTCTGTCTCACCGGATTTGCATTGGAAGTTTCATTACTTACCTTGTGGCAGTAATCTTGTTGCTATTGGAAACCGTGCTATCATGTTGTACACATGCCGTTAGTTGCTCAGCCGCTTGCTATTACTCATGTATCCGGTTATCGAATTTCCGCATACCGGGATCAGTACTGGCCGCAGTTGCCGTAGACAATATAGAAGCGTTGAGCCGCAAGATGCGTAGGCGTTCTCTTGGCCTTGACATTGTTCGTGACTCACGGCCAACTAGCAGCTGTCTTGTGCGCCAGCCAAGGGCTTCTCCTGAGGCAGGAACAGTCCGCGCTCCACGTCCGTTAACCCTTGTACAATCCTTTGTCAAAAATCAAAGCCTCATATTATGCAATCATTCAACCGATCATATCTCCAAAACCTTGGTTTTACAACTGGAACAGTAGCAGACGATTAATCACCACGATATCAAGAGCCCGCTTTAACCACGGTAACTTCCCCAGCCACCTACATAGAATAGGGTTGAGAGATTCCCCATATTGCGACTGCTCAGACCAGGCAATAGGAGACATCAATCACACAATATTTTCATGCAATAAGTACCAACAACTTCAGGACCAAATGATGATAGATCTTTCCAAGAATGGCTTCCCCCTGCCGACAAACGTAACCCTCCTTCTTTCCAGCAACAACAGAGTAGTACTTAACATCCTTGCCAGATACTTAAAAGATGGAGGGATAGAATTCTAGCCAACCCTGGAAGTTAAAACAGGAAATGACTATACTTCAAACCCAAAGCCCAAACCACAGCACAACCCCCTTATCCGCGCAAGCACAATAACCAGCATGGCAAAATTAACAGTATCCTAGATTCAATAAGATTGTAATAATTTAACTTAATAGAGATAAGGAAAAGTGTAAATAGATAAGTTACGTAAATGGATGTAAGAACCTTTGTTAAACTGTTAAATGGCTGTATGGTAAAAAAACTTTTACTGTCTATAATATACTATTTTGTTATAACTTCAAAGTGTTTAAAAAAAAAAATTATGATCTCTAGATGTATATTTATAAATTGTTTTGAAGATGGTGTTATATGAAACTCATCAGCTTTAGTAGTACAATGTAATAATTATGTAACTTTGTGCTGGCTGTATGGTCTTGTAACCAAGTGCCAATAAATAAAAAAAAAAAAAAAAAAAAAAAAAAACAACAACAAACAAACAATCCTTTGTTTTTACTCACCTCTCAGCGATTACTACTTGCTGATCCAGACGTTTGCAAGAATTTCTCTCTTCTAACGCTCCCTCTTACCTTATCTCAATCATTTTAACCTGTTTACTTCTAATTCACAGGTACACAATTTCAATACAAGAAACAGAAATAACTTGCACAAAACACAAACATCTCTGTCATTAGTACAAAGAGGAGTTAATTATTCTGGTATACATCTGTTCAATAAACTTCCCAAGAGTATAAAACAGACTGCAGATAATAAAGATATATTTAAAGAAAAACTGAGAGATTATCTTATTGGCAACTCCTTCTACAACATTCCAGAATTTGAACAAATTAATTTATTGTATTCAATATGACTTTTGCAAAATTCAGTTGTAAAAATTAATGTTTAGTGTTATTCTCTTTATATGTCTTTGGAACATATACTTGTTTTCACTATGATTATGACTCATATTGTATGTATGTGTATTAACCATGACATGTTTCACATCCCAGAGGTCCTTCATCAGCAGGGATCCATGAAACAAGATTGATAAATAAATAAATAAAATAAATGGAATACGTATCTTCTTTTTAGTCTCCAAACTACAGTAGAACTCCAGTTATTCAAATCAATTGGGACCGGACCCAATTCGGATTATAAAAAAATTCGGATAATTGGATTTTTCCGAAAAAGGGTCTATTTTAATTAATTACTATATGTATGTTGAAAGTTGTAGAAAAAACTATTTTTACAGAAGAAGATCTTTTAATTAATTAAATGAAAAGGCAACGCTTTTACATGTTAAGCGTACTTACAGGTGCTGTACATTAGTACAGTATGTAGGTACCGTGCTGTAAATAAAAGTCATTGCTTGCTGAAAGTCTGGGTCAAAGTAAGCTGTTATCCGCTTGACAGTGAGAAGTCGTATGTGGTCACACTCGGGCTGACGCTCCATCCAATTAATTAAAAAAGCGATTCGGATATTCAGCGATTCGAATAGTCGGAGTTCGGATGATTGAAGTTCTACTGTAGATCTAAATTTTCAGAAAAATCATGATTCGCAATCTTCTAGAAACTTGGGAAATTTTTAGGTTTTGATAAGTGCTTATGGGGTGACGTTCACCATCCTAAATTCAAAGAGTCACTTTGAAAAATAATAATTTAAGCAATCTTTCACATTCAGAAAAGAATTATTTTTATTCCTTTTCCTGAATACAGCTAGAAGTAAATCCATGGCTGATATATAAAGTTCATTTATTTTTTTAAAAAAATAACTTCCTGATTTAAAAGTTTAAAAAAAAAAAATCGTTATTATAAGTCCACAAAAACCAGGAAAAAAGCATTTGAAGTCAAAGCCTAACATAGATCAGAAAAAACTTGTGCCTTTTGAACATCTGTATGAATTGTTTTGTATAGGAAGGAACTGGATCAAAAAATAAATAAACACTTATTTGTGTCATTGGAAAAACAAAAGAGGCAAGTTTAATATATAATGAATTTATTAAACTACATACTTGCATGATAATACACAAAACATAATCCTGAATAAAATATTTTATTAATAATTATGACTAATATACTAGCGTTTTTAAATACAGTAAGAACTTAAATAGTTTTCGCTTTGTTTATGTCTATTTCAGTTACGTAGCGCGTTTGCGTGTTCGTGATACAGTTTTGTATGTCTTTTCTGGTTCCATGGTAGTATACCACGTTAAACTGTAGGTCCTCTGTACCATGTTTATACAGCAAATGAAGCTTTGACGGGTTACTTCATCATCTTATATTTTAAAGTCACTTGTGCTGTAAATATTTTGTAGAGCTCAAATGCGGAAAAAAAAACTAGGTGTATCACCTCGTTTCACACGGAGTAGCCCTGCTTGATAGCCAACGTTTACCCAATTCAATCTTATGTCAACCCTTTTCTGTTTGACTATTGAGAGGATTTCACAATAATTTTGGCCCGTATCTAGTACGCATTTATTCACTTGAATCGTGTCCGTTGCGACGATATTCTCAACCATAGTTACTTCTATCGATTTTAAAAACATTAGACCATCACTAATTGCTTGGCATATCATTGCTTAGCTTATCGTTTTGTTACCACATCGTCATCATCGTTGGGGTCAGCTACATGTTTTAGTATTCGACCTTGACAATCAAAACTTCCAAACAAGTATTTATTGAGGTGGGTGCACCAACACTCTCTTACTCTGTATCGACGATGTTCTACCAAACTTGTCCATGGTTGTAATGATGATAGTACCTAGTGTGCTTGGCTGTTTATTTAAAAATGAATCAAATCCGTTGCGGTAACGTCCGTAATATATTTCAGTCTTTGTCAATAACCACAAATTCATGTTTACTTGCATTCCAGCAGTATCCACATAAATTTTCAAACTCGTTGAACGACATATCGATATTAGCTTGGTCATTATAAATGTGTTTGAGGTTCATATCATCCTGTTGAAATAATACAATGAAGATGGCATTGTCTCTAACCAACTGTTCCAGTATCAGACTGAATGTCTGACACAAGTAGAAGGAATCAATTAACCGATGTCTTCCCATACAAAAGTAGTCTCGTATATTATTCTGCTTTTCACATGAAACGTCGTCAAACACAAAATTTGGTGGAGCTTCACTTGGCGGCGGTAAACTTTGATTATCGTTAAAAGTCAAGTACTGAATTCATTTAAGGGCCTTCAGTATTTCTTCTAGCAATTTGGTTGGTACAGTGACTTGGAAAATACATATACATTTTCAAATCTAAGCCCATTCGGGTGTTCCAGCAGGGAAAGCACTAGGTTGGTTTTTCCACAATATGAAGGTACACACACAACTGCCCTCGCTGTCTCGGGGAACAGAGGTCTATTCTTCTTCTTTTTCCGCTTGGTGTCTGCAACATCTGCATTACTCACAGCTAACGTTGCTTGTTGTTTGACGAATCGCATATTCACGAGGTTTTCAAGCCGCTCTGACTATATATTGATTAGTCAAGGCGAATATTCGATAGGACTAATGGATTTTCAAACCTACAACTCGATTCCATACGTTGACGAGTCAAATTATAACTTTTATTACTTGAAGAAAAGAGTAATTGTTATACCCACAGGATCGTACGATATTGACGACTTGGGAAATTATTTTGTTAAGCAGACTAATAACGAGAAATTGGTTATTAGATCAAACAACAATTCACTCAAGTATGAGATATAAACGCCTGTGGAAATTGACGTCCGTAAACAAAAATCAATTGGATTACTGCTTGATTATTCTAAACATGCGTTAAAAGGTGGATTTCATACTTCAGATTGCACTGCGCAAATATTCGAAGTTAATGCTTGCTATACGTATAGACTGCACTGTGTGTACATGAAACTACATCAACAATAAGTTCAAACATACACTACATAAGTTTTTTTTCCAATAATGTCGCCAGGGCACAAAATTGTAGAAGTACCTGCAAATGTCATCTATCTCCCCATCACTGTGAAAACGCTCAACAATATTCACATTAGAGTTGTCGATCAGGACGGCCAATTGGTTGATTTTAGAGGAGAAACCTTTACTCTGAGACTACATATAAAGAATAAGCGCTCTTTATAACAAGAAGCGGCAGTTGTCAGTAGTGACCCGACAGTGAAACGGTTAACACCTGCTAACGTGCTCTTTATAGTCGTTAGGCTGTACCATAAAAGATGGATGAGCTACTTGATATAACTTCTAGTGTGGAATTTGATGAGTCGGAGATTCGTAAACAGTTTCTGACTCATCAACCACGTACGCCATTCACATTTAATAACAATGACGAGATTCGGATACCCATTCAGAATCAAGATACATATATAGTGCCGGCCAAAAGTTACCTGCATATTGACGGAAGATTCTTCAAAGAAGGTGGAACTGGAGCAACAAATTCATTTCTCACAACCAATGCTATTGGATTCCTCTTAAATCAAATTCGGCTAGAACTTAATGGACATGAAATTTACCGAAATAGAAACGTTGGCATCACAAGCTCAATAAAGGCTCCAATTTCTCGCGATCATCAACAAATTGTGATGCTGAACAATGCAGTGTGGAGTCCACACGATCTTGGGGATGGCCACTTTGATGTATGTATACCACTGAGTATGCTTTTAGGCTTTTGTGAAGACTATAAAACAATACTTGAGGGTGTAAAACAAGAACTAGTACTGATTCTTGGTAGGCATGATACAAATTCATACATACAAGCCAATTCAAATCCTCAAAAGAGTAAATTCAGCCCTAATAAAGTCGCGTGGGTGATGCTGCACGTGCAAGTAGGCGGCAGAGAGAAACTGGCTTTGCTTAAGATTGTGGAAAGTGGGAAGACAATACGCATTCATTTCAGAAGTTGGGACCTGCTTGAATATCCAGTACTTCCTGTAAGCCAGACACAAGTTTAGACTAGTACCTAGAAACCTAGTAGTGTAGTTCTGTGTTTTCAAATACACAGGAAACGTAACATGGAAAAAAGTGCAGCTGAGTTTGTTTACTGCGACCTCCGTAATGCCAAAGTGTTTCTAAATGAAGTAGCATTCCCGTACGAGAATATGAATTTAGACTTTAAGGAAAACAGAACAACCGTGCTCTATGACAAGTATGCAAGATTCAAGCAGTCTTACTATGAACAGGATCGTCCCTCACCACTACTAACACGTGACGAATTTGTTGCAACTGCACCTCTAGTTGTTCAAGAAATGAAGCAGTTAAGACTGGACCTGTAGATATACGTATGGAATTTGATAGCGGCTAAAATTTCCCTGCCTACACGTCTGCATACTGTCTGATCCTGCACGATCGTGTTGTAGAATACGTACCTCTAACTGGCGTGGTGCGGAAGCTGACGTAAAACAGGATAGCGCCCCGACGTTCAAGCTCATTACCATGCCGACCATCTTCCTGGACGCACAGGGATTCAAAACGAAGGACGGTGTCTTAAGTTGCTGTGTGTATAATACGATCTGACAATACTATCGCTACACATTGCATAAGTGTATTGCCACCAAAACATGGAGGTGATGAACCATCAGTTACTAGGCTGACACAAAATTGAATCACTAATTAAGTGATTTTCAGTAAACTATGCTCTATTCTACATGCAATCACCAATGAAGACGATTCAATAATAGAAGGCACAATGGTTCCAGAAGATTATCAGGAAGAAGGTCTCCTACAATATAGAAGCTTTAGGATGTCCTCCACTACGAGAACTCAAGAAAAGTAGTTTGATAAAACTTTGTAAAGGACATTTATTTTGTAATGCTACATGCGCTGCTGAAAATTTATTTTTAATTGCTAAATGGTGGGTTAAATAAAAAACAAATAAATTCAAATTCAAGCTTTTTTATTTATCAACCACATCCATCTTGACCAAAATTCTTGATTACAATGTTCTTGACATCGTTCAACACAATGAAATTCTTATATGCGATCACTTCATTTCTTACTTGCGCAAAGTCAATTATAGAACTGTATGACACATGTCTAGGATGAACGTTGTCGATGTGCAGGGATGATTTCGGGAATCCGAAATCTGGATGATAGGCCGTGGATTCAAACCCGCGTCCTCCCGCACGTGATGCCCGGACGTCAACGGCTGACTCATCAGGCTTGGTTAGCAGTTGTCAGATTGAAGCACTTCCTGGAACAGGAGAGAAAACACCAATATTCATATTGTATTATATCAATCGTTTAAATTAAACAACAAAAGAATCAAATCAGTTAAAATATGCGTCATATAACTGAATGTTGGTAAGATCCCTGAACTAGTAATACAACTGGATATTAATAATGCTATGTTTGTATGTTTAGTACTGGACTGGCTGCACTATGGAATTACATATAACATTTCTATCTCAGTTCTAGTCGAATACCGTTGCGAGTATTACCACCGTTTGCGTATGTTGATAGATAACAACTTAAAAGTATCGACATTAGTTGTACATACCAGGAAAGGAAATAAGGAAACACTCTGGAGTGCCACAAATTCCTCGAGACCACTTGAATGTTCATACTAGCTACTAGCAAATTCCACTCAATTCAATGAGGCGGAAAATTGAACATGCTGGAATGAAGATTACCGCTTTTGTGATAATGGACCGAATTAATCGTTACATAAGACGACATTTCACGTCTCCCAAAAGCCGCCGATCGCCAGTTGCCAAACAACAGCGTACAGGCATTTTGGCTCCGTTTCAAGGCGGAGGCTGGCGATCTGCTGATAGAAGCTTTCATCTTACAGCGGAAGGTTCCGGCGATTTATGGAGCTGAATGATGCTAGGTCTGAATTCTGTTCTTTATATTGTTAGAGGAATTCAGTGAACCACACAGTGAACAGGCACAGGTTAGAACTTGGCATTTGTCAACCCCTTAATGAAAGGCCTGCAATTTCTCACAGTACTATTAAACATTATACTTCCCAAATGGGAAAAATTACACCAAACATTTTCACATCTTTTTTTATCCGTTTTGTGACTCGATGATTTGTTGTCTGATGCACTTGATCTTACGATGTTATAGAGTTTGGAAGCGGTACAGCGTTCCATTACTTTCAATGATATAGTTACTTGAATGGAAATGCTGCTCTGTCCACTTTACTTAATCTCCTCCCCTCTCCACCCCCCTCCCTACCACCCACCTTCCCACCAAGAAGGAAATTTCCAACCCCCACCTCATTGCCTAGTACTCGTTTGTGACAGCAAGTCGAATGGGCCTTGCGATGGCGTTAAGACTTCAATGAAAAATCCCAGTGCGGAATTCTGACGTGCAATTGGTAATTATTGGCTCTACCGACTTGGTTAGGCACTTCAGGTCACGTACGGGCGTGTTTTAAGATGTTCTCTTGTTGACTAAGATTTTATGAATTCCTCTAATGGTTGTGCGTTTTACAAATTTCTGTTGGGTTTTCGGGGTGTCTCAGAAGAACCGAGAAATATGACTGCTAAGATGAAACCGAAGAGCAGGTATCTTTGCAAATTATTATGTCTCAATTAATATAGTTAATTTAGTGTCAGTAATATATCCTTATTTTGTGAAAGTAATTTTCGTACCGGTAACGTTGTATTATGTCTTGAATTTTATTTTATCTTTAGATGAGAGTATATTACTGCTCAGAAACAGGATCTGTTATTATACATTCAAAGTGTTTTTGTGAAACGTTAAGAATGTTTAGTCAAAGCTCCAGTCTAACTAGTTAGCGCCAGCGGCCGTTACAAACGCTTGTTTCAGAGAAGGCGACTTACTATGGACATTGTAGGGCCAGAAATGCTTCTTCTGAGCTGTAAAAATAAATGATTTTATACTTACTGTTGGACTTTTTATCCGTTTAAATAGTTTTAAATAATCGTAGTAGTGGCCTTTATCTTATAATCAATTGTTACTGAAGCTACTAGTCTTCTCTTTTTATGTCAGAAAACTTTAAATACCCTTATTCTGTTAGAAACAAATAATTAACCTTGTTAATAACAAAAATGTACTGGGTAAATGTCATCAGAATTGAAGGTATGGAGTGCTTGCTTTCAATCCAATAATTTTAGTTCCTTGAAGGACATAAAAAGCCATCCAATTCAGCGTTTCTAACGAAAGATCGATTTTTTTTTTATTTTTTTTTTAAATCTGATATGTCTTTAAATTGTTGTGAAGTATAAGGTTTTAAGAGATATTATTAACATTCGCTAAAACTGTATTTTTAAAACTAAACGTTATGTCACTCACTAAAATACTTTCCGAGCAACAATCCTGAAAAAGGGAAAGCATCTAAAGCAATGGACATCATTTACTACTTACAATGATTCATTTGATCCAGAGCAGAAGCATCTTGTTTCATTCGCAAAATTAGAAGGTTAAAATCATTTGGATTTATATGTTCCTTAAAGTTATGTGAAAAAATGTTATTCGTAAAATAATTATGATTCTAACAGTAAATTACAGCCGATGTGAAATTCTTTAAGCTTAACGTAAATGGAGATCTACCAGAATTTTGGAAGCAATGTAATTCCGCCTTCGGTAACTTTGCTTTTCTGGAAAAATAAATTTACAATGGAGCATATACTCCGGTGGCAATTTCACTACATTCCTGCTCTCCTATTACATTAGTTTCCTATTTTTATCTTAAAACTTCTTAACTACAGTATCATCGCCTACTTACTAATTTCAATTTTAAATTCTTTAACTGTTTTTGGTAAATTGTTCTCATTAAATTCTTCCAATCTCTGAACTCAAATGTCAGCTTGTGGGTAAGGCCATCTCTAAGAAGTATAAACTACTCTTAACTCGTCTCCTACCAATATCTATCAAACCTCATCGCTAATAAACGCCTTATACTCCCAGCAGCAACCTCTTTCTTCCAATGACTTGCAACCCATTTTCTATAACATATCGGTTACTGACTGTGTTTTACGGTAATTTACACAAACAAATTTAGCTGCCCTCCTTTGCACTTTCTAGCTCTTGTATTTGAGACACAAAACATGGGTTCCAATAATTAATTAGACGAGAGTTTTTTTTTATTTTATTTATTTTAATGGCATTTGGTTAGAGACCATACAGCCAATCTACATTTTTACAAAGCTTCTTACATCCATTTGCGTAACTTATCTATTTACACATTTCCTTGTCTGTATTAGGTAAAACTTATTACAATCTTTTTGAATGTATATGCTATTTACAATATTTAAATTTCAAGTGCCTTCTTAAGTACCATAATCTAAAAAGCGTTGCTAGACAATACATCAACTAGACTTAGTAATCGGCGGTTCCGGGTTCTGTATATCCATTATTTTCTATTGATTAGTCTAAATCGCCGTATTTCTTTGACAGATAATCTGTAGAGGGTTGATCTATCTGGTGTTGGCCTGAATCGGTAGATTGGTGAGGATACTGTTAATTTTGCCAAACTAGTTGTTGTGCTTGCGCGGAAGTGGGGTTGTGCTGTGGTTTGGGCTTTAAGGCCTGGTTACACAGTGCGAGCTAGCATGCGAGCTGGCCTAGTAAGTTACTGCAGTGCAGCTACTCGCACCGTGTGACCGCATAGTACGAGTTACTGTCACGTGCGAGTCGGTCAGTAGCTCGCATGCGACTCGGACGTTAACGTGCACGGTTTTTGCGAAATGACAGTAGCTCGTAAGCCCGGGACCACCCCAGGTGCATTATTCGTTGTTTTTGTTTTTCCAGTAGTGGTTAAAATAAATAAATTAAAAAAATGGTGGATAGATGGACTTCCGAACAAAATATAAATTTTGTGGAGCATTACAAGGACCAAACCAACATATGGAATTGTTTCGATCGTAATTATAAGAACAGTAATTTGCCTAAAATTTCGCTTGAACACATTTGCGTGGAATTCGGTTCACAAGACACGAATGAAGTAACAAAAAGGATAAAAAAAAATTACGTTATACGTATAACCAGGAGTTACTGAAAATTGAGAAAAGCAAAAAAGTGGACGTGGCACTGATGAGCTCTATAAACCATCCATCAAATGGTTCGATGCTATAGATTACATTATGAAAATAATTAAGCTAAAAGAAAAACAAACAAGTAATCTGGTAAGAATTTTATTATTATAATGTATTTATATTATAATCACACAATCGTATTATTTTGCCAAGTAACCGCTCCCTCGGCAATGAAGTAATTTTTCTCGCATTTTATCTGCTATTGCTTTAGATCTATTATTGATCTGCGAGCAATACATGCTTTATAATTCATGAATTTCTGACCTCCACTGCCAAAAATTGATTTGAAAGTTCATGATGTCTTCATAATCTGTCATTTCTGGTGGTGTATAGGTTCTTGATGCAGTGACATGTAACCAGTTGTGTAAGTTACATGCATATAAGAAGATCTTTATCGCAGTGTGCTCTTTAACTTGAAGTGGTTTTCCCAACACGCGAGAACGAGATGCTAGGATGCCAAACCCATTCTCAACGATTCTTGTTGCTCTGCTCAATCTATAATTATAAATCTTTTCCCTGTTAGTTGATGTATGTTTGTAGGCTTTAGTAAGTACGGGGATCTTCATTATATAGTTCTTTAAATATTATCTGCGTTGCCTCTTTCCTTTGCATCAAATTCATGACCCATATCGTTCTGTTTTTCTTCTTTTTTTGCACAGCACTTTAAGTATTTCACCGCATTTTTGTAACTGCTTTTATTACGTTATGAACTGTGATCAGTCGTGTATTTTGCTGAATAGCTACTGTCATGCGAGTACACACGTGCAGTAGCTGTCTACTTTCACGCCAGCAGCTCGCACTTGTGTGACCGCGCGAGACGAGTCGAGCTACTGTCATGCGAGTACACAGGGGCAGTAGCTGTCCACTGCCAGGTCAGCAACTCGTATTGTGTAACCTCGCCCTTAGGTTTGAAGTATAGTCAGTTCCTGTTTTAACTTACAAGATTGGTTAGAATTCTATCCCTCCATCTTTTAAGTATCTGGCGAGGATGCTAAGTATTACTTTGTTGTAGCTGGTAAGTAGGAGGGTTACGTTTGTCCGAAAGGGGAAGCCGTTCTTGTCAAGATCTTTCATAATTTGGTCCTGGAGTTGTTGGTATTTATTGCATGAAAAAATTATGTGATTGATGTCTCCTATTGACTGGTCTGAGCAGTCGCAGTATGGGTAATCTCTCAACCCTATTCGGTGTAGGTGGCTGGGGAAGTTACCGTGGTTAAATCGGGCTCTCGATATCGTAGTGATTAATCGTCTGCTACTGTTCCAATTGTAAAACCAAGGTTTTGGAGATATGCTCGGTTGAATGGTTGCATAATATGAGGCTTTGATTTTTGAGGAGATCGTCCATTCCTCTTGCCATTTTTCCTTGGCTCTTACTTTGATATTATGTGTTATATTCGAGATCGGGAGTTGCATGTTGATTACCTCTCCCTCATGGATAGCTTGTTTTGCCAGGGCGTCCACCCGTTCGTTATGCTCGATGCCGCTGTGAGATGGGATCCACATCAGAGTAGTCGTAATGCCAAGTTCCCGGTTCCGTTTCAGTTGTAGAATTTCCAGTACAATAGTTTGAGTATGGCTATTCCACGTAGTATTTTGTAAGCTCTTTAGTGCGCTGAGGGAGTCCGTCAGGATGACGACTTTGTCCATGTTGGTACTTTGGCTATATCTGATGGCTTCCAGCAGGGCTTTTGCTTCAGCTGTATAGATGGATGCCTCTTCGGGTAGCGAAAATTGAGTCGATTTACCTGTGTTGGGACAGAAGTATGCCGCTCCTACTCTATTATTTCCAGTGGTTTTCGATCCGTCTGTGAATATTTTAAGAGTGCTGTTGTCTGGTTTTGATAGGAATCTGGATATCTTGTGGATCAAATTTCCGGATTTGGCTTCCTCCCAGAGGATTGTGTGGGTTCTTTCTAGACGAAGCTCGAAAGGTTCTTGAAAGATTGGGAGCATATTATACGAGGATAGTTTGTATTTTAGCCAGAATTTATAGGCGTTTAACAGGGGAAGACGAGCTCGACTTTTCGCTCTATTTGCTATGGTTGTCCCTCACTTGTTCATGCTACTAAGAATGAATTCTCTTATGATTCTATTTTAGAATTGTCAAGATGACTAAGAATAGTATCAATAGTTGTACGATTGGGATGGCTTCCATCTAACCTAAGGCATGGTATTGAATTTTATCATCTGTCTACGAAGGTTAGTGGTAAAGAATTTGGTATTATTTGAAGCGGTATAGGGGGTGAACATCCCACTATTCTTCGTGTGGGTTATTACGAAAATTGCCTAAAGACCATACCCATGAAAGTCGGTATTCTGGTGTCTAGATACCGATACGCACCAATCTTACTTCCACAAGCTCATTAACATGGCAAATTAACTAATTGCCTCTTCGCACTGCGTCCATAATTTAGTTTTCCTTTATGCGGTTAGGATTCCGTTCTCTATTGACCTTCTCAGATATGGATGTGATATGTCAGACGGAATCCACTTGCAGCAAAATTCACGGCAGCATATTTTCCAAGATATGCAGCAGACTACACGTCCCATTGCAGTTAGTGTAGCAAGTGCAACCCTTCAATTCCATTCAAATTTATTATATATAGTACCTGTCCTGCTCATCACCAAGAAATGAATTTTAACTAAGAACACATTCAAATAGTATTAATATATGGAAATATAACCGAAAAACTTTTTATTGTTTTGTTCGCAGTTTACAAGCTATATTAGATGTAAGCATTTTAGAATTTGTTGTTTAACCACAGGACCGATGTTAGCCAGCTTTACCTCCAACCTAGTCACCACGAGGAATTGATACATCCTCAAATTAGACGTTTCCCATGATCTGAAGACTTCTTTTGTCTTTCTCTACATCTCTCACTCTCTTAGCAATAACTGGATTTGGCTGAGCCATGACATTGCTTTGTTCTTGACCTCCTGCATAGAAATCAACACCTGGTGTTTACCTTCCACGTTCGACGCATAAGTTTGCATGCACTCTAACTGTTGACTGCATTTCGTTGACAGCTATTCCATTTCCAGCAGGACCTCTGATACAATGTAACACTTTTTTCCATATGTATCATCGGTAGGTCGTTTCTCGTATGAGAATGATCTTTCGATCCTGTGCATAATTAACGCTGGTCTTCTTATAGTTTATTCACCTTCCTCTGTCTATGTCCGAATCTTTCAACAATGTTCTCGCAACATACGTGTGAAGTTATTGAACATGATGGATGAGCGGTAACTATCTGGCCGGGCATTTAGAAGAAGGTGGGTTCGATACCTGGTCTCGTCAACCAGAATTCGAATTTCCATGGTTTCTATAAATCATTCGAAGCATATGGTGGACACTGTTGATTTCCTTCCACTTCCTACCTCAAAATCCTCTCTGGAGTATGCCATCGATGAGGAGCCTTAAAGCTCTAATATTTTTTTATATCAAGTTGAAACAAATCAGTATATCCCTATAGGTTAGGTTAATCGAGCCTGGAGCGTGAGTGGTTGACCTTCGGGCCTTGCATTCGGGGAAACTCGGGTTCTGTCTGGCCATCACATTTTTTTTTTTTTTTTCATGGTTTCCCGAAATCGCTCCAGGTGAAAGTCGGGATGGTTGCTTCAGGCCATGCCCGATTTCCTTCAGTCTCTGAGGGAGCGTCCATTAACCACGTAGCTCCATTTCGGCCTCCTGTGAACCCCCCGTCCCCCCACGTAACCCGACGTGGCTTTGGCTTTACCCCCTCCCCCCACGTAGCACGTAGCTTTTTTCCTTTTTGATTCCAAAAGACATTTTTTACTGTTTTCTCCTGTCAGATGATTGTAAATTAAATACAGAGATAATTAAATGAAGGAATAAATATTCACATGCTGTTATGTGTTCTGTACTTCATTTTAATTGTGAAAAATTATGTGAATGGAAATCTACGTGGCCTGGCTCGGAAACCCTCCTCCTCCCACGTAGCCTTGCAGCCTACCCCTTCCCCAGTTTTTAGACCGAGCCACGTAGTTTATGGACGCTCCCTGATGACCTTGATGCTGACGAGGCAATGAGTTCGGTCCCCAAACCCCTTCCAAAAAAAAAATGGTTGGTACAATGTTGTTATGAAACTGAACCATAATATCCAGTTTCTACGTTGTATTCTTTTTCTAACTTTCGTTCACATTCTTTTCCAAAATCCACACGCCTAAAAATGCAATTAAATGACTGCAATTCTTTTTAACAAACAACAGCTTGTTCCGAACTGACTTAAGTTCATTTACGCTTAGGGGGCATCCATAAATTACGTGAGGTGAAATAGGGGGGGGGGGCGGTCTGGCGAATTCTCACCAAATTTTGTGGACTATAGAGCTAAAAAAAGGTCTACAAATAGCGCGAAAGTCGATTTTACGGGGGTATTTCGTCTAAAAGTGGGGTTGTGACCGGATTTTAGGGGGGGTTCACACGGACCAGATCTCACCAGAGGGGGGGGGGGGTGTCCGGCCTGATATCACGAAATCTCACCATCTCACCAGAAGGGGTGGGAGGGGCGGAAATACGGAAAAAAACTCACGTAATTTATGGATGTCCCCTTACAACACGAACTGCACCATACCTGTTGGTAGTAGACAGGAGGTGAAAGTTATGTATTTCGTTTAGTCGTGGTTATTACAATAAGGAAACGGAATTAGTTTTCTTTGCTAACTAAAAGGACCGTTATTCAGCTGATATGAAGGAAACACATGGTTATACCAATAGTTTGATTCTCATCAAGTGTAACATCCAAATTTAATCAAGAGAACACATTCATATCAATTTAAAACAATTTTGGGGACAGAGTATTTTTGTTTCTTAAAAACTATCTAAAACGTAATACATCATTCAGAAGAAGATCCCCGTCTAAAACGGCAATAAAACGGTGGTTAATCAAATCAATTAAACTGGATCCTTTATTAGACAATGCAGGTCATTGCCAGTTTTGAATGGTTTTCCAACATACTGCAAGTAAATGCTCGACTAACATCAAGTTTTCGCGTATGCAGTTTCAGTATTCAGACAATTATTAGCTACTATGTACACATGTTATACAATTTACTTATACTGTCATTTCGGAGAACGCAGGTTAAAATTCCCGTCTGTCCATCTAGATTTCGGTTTTCTATGGTTCCCCGAAATAACTCCAACCGAATGATTAAAAAAAAAAGAATCCATAGGTGAACTCCATTCCATTCCTTTTTACCAATTCTCCCCCGGCTTTAATAACGCCAACATAACGAACTGTAAAGACCGTAGCAAAAAATTACTTATCTTATCACAAAAAATGAATTATTATAATATTTTTGGATGGAAGCATGTTGTGGTGCCATATTTTTCGTTAGTCCGGTAGATCATAAGTGCGAGTTGTCAAGAATTATGAAATATGCTCTGTGAACTTAAGGTTCGATACCAGCATATAGTGGTACATTTTAACGGGCGTGCTCTATAAACAGTCCAGGATTGCAGTAGGACTGGGAAACATTGTATCGTTTCTTCATTATGATGACATCCCCTGCGGAGGATGGTGATCATCGTAGCGATTTTCATCCTGGATCGGCTATTTGGAACAAAATACTGATAATTGGTCCAAACTAGTTTCTAATGTACTGAAATTATGATGTTCTTTGACGTCCAGGTCTCCTTTGACCCGTCATCTATCTATCCATGCGTGCACTTTTCGCTGTGTCGTGTAGGATATATTCTTTTTTTTTTTATGGAGAAGACATTTATAATTTTGGTTTGCATACTTGTTCGATCCCTGAGATCTACAGCTTTCTTCAATATAACTACTTCTCAAAATCCTCCGCCTTCTGTTTACTGCTATTCTTTGCATAATATTCTTGTGTGTCTGTCTTCCACAATATATTGGGACGACTTCTTTGATATTTGATGCATAATTTTTTTTTTATTTGCAAGATAACAATTGCTAATCATGTCAGAGATTTCGATAGTTCTGAAATCAGGGCCGCATTTAAGCATAGGCTACATAGGCTGTAGCCTAGGGGCCCGCACCACAAAGAGGGCCCCCCCCCCCCTCACCAACCACAACCCTCGCCTGGGCAGGTAGTAGAGCTAAAAAAAAAAAAAAAAGGTTGCCCATAAATTTTTTAGGTCGAATTTCGAATATTTCGAAATTTAAGAATCCAGCTACTGCCGACGACAGGGGGCCCGCACCACATGTATAGCCTAGGGGCCCACAGAGCCTAAATGCGGCCCTGTCTGAAATATTTTCTTGGGCCACCATGCTATCGAAATTTTTAGTATTTCCTTAATTCAATTCTTTAAATAGGAAGCAAAATCTGAAACGAACTAAGTGATAGTTGTCTGCTGAAACAGGGCACGGAATGTTCCGAAAGCATCTTCACTGGGCCAAAGATCCTTTCTTGTTTTTCACTATCTTTAATCAATGATATACACCCAATAACCAAAATTTCCTAGGCGTATAACGCCTCTGCAGTAGCATTTCAGGATATTGACTTTTTACTATATCTGTTCCAGGTGATCCTACAGGATTATTGTAATTTAGATATTCTCTCATTCTTTGCTCCACGATTGAGTCCTGCAGGTTGAATAATTTCTCCTGGTTATCTGAATTTAGTTACTTGAGAGATATTGCAAAATCGCGTTTTGATACGTCGTCCATCTTGGTACCGCGACGATCCTTCCATGCAGTGGGTCTTAGCATACGAAACCATCTGAAATTTCATGGAGTTTTTCAAGGGAGTAGATTATTATTGACTATTATTATTATTATTATGGTATTGTTACTTCTGTCACCGACCTTTATAGCCATTTAAGGAATTATAACAATTCTACAATTAGGAGACAGCAATAAGCAGAAATAAAACAACATTTAGTGATAACCTCCTATGCCTGGTGAATGAGTGGAGGAGTGGGGAGGACTCGCACAATTGATTCTCGAAGCGTGAGGCGATGGAACGAGCTGCTGGTGCTGCAATAGTCGACGAAGCAGCGCCCATTCGGGTGCTGTAAACAACCTTATGGTCGGAGCTGGTGATTTCATACCGGTAGAAGGAACAGCTCAGCCCGTGTGAGTCACTGGTACGTGGAGAAATAGCCGCACATCAAAGAATAGTCCGCGGACTCAGTTTCGCGTAGCGCTTCCCAGAATCCACTGCGGCCAGTGGTCGTGGGAAAGTCGGACAATGAACGAAGCCAGAGCACTAGGCGGAAAATTACGTTCACATGGAAGCGGCGCAGAGAGCGGTAAAGAAGGAAGAAGGAAACGTTGCAACTAGTATTCAGCATTCATACCTCCATTCAAACAAGTTCAAACATTTCAAGACGACGTAGAACAAGGCGATAACGTAGTATAGACAAGGAAACTACTGATTTAAGAGATAAATTATTTTAAGCTGTAAAATTATAGGAGAATGTTGTCGATCTGAGGAATAACTGCATTTTTACGAACTGCGAATCATTCCAGGCGAGTGGAAGAATCTTAAAGGCTTTTCTTGCTTTCTCCCATTTCTAATGATTTGTACCGAAAAGCCGTAAAAACCCTGGTTGATAAATATGGCTACGAGTGATTTCACACTGACATCAACGTACTTTGCGTTTTTGCAAATCAAAAGTAATTATCTGTTCGCGAAGTCATGAGCAAATTTCTTACGTTTTTTCGATGTGCGCAATCAATTTAAGATTTAAAAATTCAACGTTTTTAACTATCTCACTAACGGTTCTTTCTTCAAATAAATTTAAATACCTGAGAAAATGAAGTCCCTCTCGAATTGTATCCTTCCTAAATGTAAGCAATATTCTTCTTAACTTAATCATGATCAATATTTTGAATGAGTTATTTTTCACGGTGGCTTCTTTTGCTCCTTTGTTAAGTAGGTATGATGCGAATTTGTTGGAATATTTCAAACTTATTAGAATTAGGACAACGATGGCACTTGGTGTCATTACATTCTACAAAGCGCTAAATCTATCAACCTTTGGACTATTGTTGTGCCATTTGGGATCCGTTTCGTAAGGGAACGTGCACAAACTACGTGGCTCGGTCCAGGGGGGGGGGGGAGGGGTTAGCTGGAAGGCTACGCTGGGCTACGTGGGGGGAGGGGGTGGTTCCGAGCCAGGCCACGTAGCTTTCCTTTCATGACATTTTTTACAGTTAAAATGAGGAGCTGAGCTCACAACAGCATGTGAATATTTATTTCCATCAGTTAATTATCTCCGTATGTAATTTACAATAGTCTGAAAAGAAAGAGAAAACAGTACAAAATGTCTTCTGGAATCAAAAGGGAAAAAAGCTACGTGCTACGGGGGGGGGGGGGGGGGAGAGGCAAAAGCCACGTAGGACTACGTGGGGGGGAGAGGGGAGGGGGGTTCACAGGAGGCCAAAATGGAGCTACGTGGTTTATGCACGCTCCCTAAGGGGTTGACCGAAAGTATAGAGAAAGAAAGTACAGAGAAGAGCCGCTCGATTCGTTACCGCTTGCTACAGTCCTTATGAAAGCGTCGCAGAACTGATTAGTAGATTAGGCTGAGAGTCTCTGGTATATAGACGACGCTCGTTTCGTTTAAACTTATTGGTAAACATGTGTACTTGCACTTTCACTTACGAGTGTAGTGAAATACTTCGTCCACCAACCTATTTGAGCCGGAATGACAGGAAAGATAAGATTAGAGAAATAAAGTGCCGCAATGATTCTTATATGAATTCTTTTTTCCCTCGTACTATTAGGGATTGGAATGCTCAACAAAGAGATTAGATTTGGTGCTGAGCACCCTCTGTCACCCACAATTTAGTGAATTTCAGAGTATATATGAAGATGTAGATCCTTAACTATACAATACTAGCGGTTTCATTTCCCAATTTGTAACGATTTTTTTGCCAGGGCTTTACGGTTAGTCTTCATCGCAGTCATTAGAGTCGGGAATGGACGGGAAAGGAACTGGAAGGAATTCGGTACAGGCATTCACGTGGTGTAATTTAGAAAAGTTATGGAAAACCTAAATCTAGTAGGCTGGACCAGGGGTTTGAACACACGTCCTATCCGATGCCATGATCATACGTCAATTGCTCACCCACCAGACCTGATCTATACGATGATTAATGCAGACTACATATTATTCGTTGAAATAGCATACGATTTCTCATTTCATGTCTAAATTTGTTCTTGTTACGGCTAGCAGAGACAAGACAAATACAAAGAGGACCTCTAAAACAAAATAATATCTTTTTTTTTTTGTTTTATACACAAAAATGGAATCATTTTAACGAGGTAAGCTGCCTTCAAATGTTTAATTAAGGAAAAGCTATTTATACATATGGGCAGATACCATGAACGCTGAAGATGCTTCCATAGTGATTTCCGTTCTGTTTACCTATTTTCGAGGGCCATGAAATAGCTGTTTTGAGACGAGTTGTCCTTGAAATCTGTTTCGGGAGACTATGGAAAACAGAAATCTGGATGGTAGTGAAATACGGCACACGTCCTCCCCCCTCCCCTTTCCACAAATGGCAGACTCAAACATTACGGTTCACCTGCCTGGCTTGTCAAGTATTCTAGTAATTTTTTTTAAAATAACTATTACAGATTGTGGATAATCACTTACAAAGTCTGTCATTAATTCTCTTTAATTAAATTGTATAAACAGTTTATTTTGACATCTATCAATGCCACATTGAAAGAAATGGCGATATATCGGTTACCAACCACTGTTTGTTAATCAGCCGTTTCAGGGTGTTCACATGTTCAGTTATCCAAATATTATCGTGACCGGTTCAGTCCCTATATGTTCATATTTCTTGAGATTACCTGTACTACCATTGTGCTGTCTGTTTCTAGGGCGATGAACCTAAGGCGCAATACTGCTCTTCCCGCTCGCCACGAGGCTAGTTAATGCAATTCAAATTACTGGCATGGCGTTGTACTCTTTTCCAGCAAGTCGGGAGAGGTGGAAGTGTGTAATTTACTATCTCCAGACAGTTTAGCACAGGTCTGCTGTAAACCTCAATAACCCAGCAATTCGCATGGACAGTGCTGATGGCGATTCATTACCCGGAAGCTTATTTTAAATAACGATATGGCTTTACGCCTCGTCGGCGTTAGGTTCATTATAGGCGGGAAAGGATTGGAGGCAAAGAACGGGAAGGAATTCGGCTATGGCATTTTGAAGGAAGTATCCCGTTATTCGCCTGGAGTGATTCGGGGAAACCATGGAAACCCAAATCTGGATGGCAGAATGGGAATTCGAATCAGAATCCTTGAGAATGCGAGGCCAGAGCGTTACCGCTCATCTACCACGCTCGGTTCGGACATTACTAGGAGACTTACAGAGTTGGTAAAAATCGATTTTGACTATTCATATATTTGTTTTTATGACAATATATCTTTAGTTATAGGGCTAAGGGATTTTAAGTGACCTGATATCGCAGCACAAAATTCTCATAGCAGCTACATAAGGGGCCATCCACAAATTACGTCACTCCTTGAGGGGGGGGGGGGGAAAGGTTAACAAAGTGGGACAAGGGGGAGGGGGGACGTGTCATAAATTTTGTGACATCACATGCATAATTTGTATCACTTTTTGGCTCGTGGTGGAAGATGAAGATGATGTTGACACATCGAATGTTCCCAACACTATCGAAATCAAGAATGAAGTTACTATTATGTCAATATAAACGGTATCAAGGAATGGGTTCAAAATCCATGGAAACATGATGACTCAATTTTGTATCATTAATTCGATTTTTATGCTTTTTTTAGTTTTTCTTAAATGTTTAATTTATTGTTGATATAATTTTTTTAACTAGAAATACATAAATCATTTGGAAGTGCTGTTTTAATTTATAAATTTAAAATTGCAAAATATGTGACGTCACACCAGGGGGGGGGGTGTCCCACAAATGTGACAACCTGTGACATTGGGGGAGGGAGGGGTCCAAAAATCATGAAATTAGTTTGACGTAATTTGTGGATGGCCCCTAACCAATAGTTTGATCAGCTAACGGACTGTAGTTAAAGAGCGTAAAGTTCCCTATAATCACGGCGCCAAATAGTGTTCGCACAAAGCTCTTGGTGGTCATTTCTTTTTTGAAGCCATGGGTTAAGGTTAAACTGTCTTCAGCTAACTGTAGGGTTTTCCCAACCGTATTACAGCAGGCACAGAATTTCCCATGCGTAATATTTGAGACATAGAATTGTACACGCAGACAGATTAGCTAAACCATTAATTTTGAACTTTGTGATTTTCCCGGTGATGCAAATGTACGAACAGACTTACGACAGAGGAAAATGTCTGCGTAAAACATAGAACTTGATACAGTTCAGACAAGCCACAGTATTTTTTTTCTTTTTTCTGATAAATAATCAAAAACGATCAAAAGCGTTTAGCAGTAGTTTAATGATAGTAAATATTGCATTAAGACTGAAATAAAACTTAAATTATAATTAGAGAAGTATTAGAAATAATACAGACGATGACAGAAAAAATGGATCTGGACGCGAACTGGATTCTGCAACGTGATAATCGGGGACTTGTCCTCTTGATTAACGCACCTTAGTGTGTAAGCAGCTATAAAAACTTTTAGATGCGATATTTCGGAAAAAAGGCCCATGGCATAAAATCAGTCGATATTTTAACTAAGGAGATACTACACTACAACATACATAGGAATCATCGAAATAAATGAGTACCATGTTTGGCGGTTCGCTTGTTACCATTAATTACTCACTTCTTTATATTCTCACAAGATTCCCATGACGCACTGCACCTACTCATCATTCGTTTACAGACGTACAGTAAAAAGAAACGCACGGAGGAATTGATTTAGTCATCCCATTCCTAAGACATCACTATCTTTCAGATGACTGCTGCAGCTGTGTATAATCTACCTTTCGGTTATGCTACTAGCCAGCGAGTAAAACAGAGAATTAAATATCTTTTCATTGACAGCAATATAGTTGCCCAAAGCAAAGTATTGAACAAATTTTAATAAATGTTAAACCTTGAAGTTTATTTAGCCTTAAGGCCGGTCCAGACGCTACGTTTTGCCCAAGGAAGACGGTACAGTTGCAGCGATAACTGAGCTAGAGAGCATTTCATTCAGTTTTAAGATTGCGCAGTCTGTGCAAAACGTAGCGTCTGGACCGGCCTTTAAACTTAATGGAGTCACGCGCAACATTTCGTCACCCGACAAGGTTAGATATTTGTGCTTAGAACTTTACGCCCCGTCAAGGTGGAGGTCACTAAAGGCGGAAAAGGACTAGGGGTCAAAGAACTAGAAGGATTTCGACCGTGGTATTTTGAAGGAACCTTCCAGGAGTTCGTATGGGGTAATTTCGGGAAACAATAGATAACCGAAATCTGGGTAGCCGGGTTTCGAACCTGCGGCGTTCCTAATGCGAAGCCAGAACGTTACCACTCATCCAACACGTCTATTGGGAGGGTTAGAGCTGGAACTGTTTGATTACATGAATTTCGTTTGGGTTTAAACGAAAACTTTTTCCAGACCTGAACAGTGGTATTTTATTTGTTTGACACATGCAGTCTTATAACATTTTTTGATTGGCGATAGTAAAATCTTTGTCGTTTACTTCTCGCAGGTTTTTAAAGCTGAGTTACGTGTTTTTTCATCCTGTTAAATGGCTTCTAGGGTCGTCGACAGCTAGAGATCGTTGAAGCCAGGATAAGATTGCTGACAAGGAATGGCAAGGAAATCGGCCAGGGTCTTAGTGAGAAAAAGATTCCGGCACTTAACCAGAATAATTTGGGGGCTATGAAATTGAAAATTCTGAATGGCCGTAGAAGGAATCGAATCCAGGACCTCCCTAATGACAGAACCGAACGTTACTCGCTCATGCGCTAGGATTTGTTATTTTAATTAGAGCGTAAGTGTTGCCATCCATTTTGAACTACAGTAGAGCATCGATTATCCGAATACCAGTCAGCCTTAACATCGGTTAACCGAAAACGTTAAACTACAGTATAAGCCAACTTTTATAGCCATTTTGAACTAGTCAAACGAAGATTGTGGAGTAAGTTATGTTTTTGTTCGTATTTGTAAGACATGTGCTACACATATATTGTATGAAGTTTTGTGTTTAAAACGTATCACTGTTTTTTGGTTTCATATTCCCCTATTACACTGGTGCAAGTATGTGCGTTAATGATCTGTTACCAGAAAAATCAGTTATCCCGCAACAACCCCAATTCTTTCGAATAATAAATAGCTGTTCTACCGTGGTCCGTTTCGCGTTAATATATTTCTGAAACGTGTATTTGAGGTACTCACAAGGCCACACAAAATCACGTAAAACTCGTTAGCAAGTTTGTCGATCGGCGCGGGTTGAGCTGTTAAGTTGATAACGCGGTGTTGTTAAAAGATTTTCGAAGAATAAGTATGGGATATAGAAACCTCAAAAAATGCTGTAATTATGTCTAGGTAGTGTTACCCAATTACATTTTTTAGACGTAGCCGCTTGTGAGTGATGAACGCATACAAAGAACAGCAGATAGATTGCAAACAGTTCGTCGTGCGACCTTCTACTATCCCTCTCGCTCGTTCCCTCCCTGCCTCTCTTGCGCCCCCCTCTTCCACCGTCCGCCTCCCCGCTTGCTGCTAGCAACGCTCCTTGCCCACACGTCCGGTCTCTTTTCTCCTTCACACTCTTCTCTCTGCGTGCGTCCGAGAGCGCGGTTGTGTATAACCAACCGGCTAGGACGCACTGCTGGGATCGAAATGACTGGAATTTATTGCCCTTGTGCTTTAAGCGCGTCCAAACATAACGGGTGAGAACGAAACGAAAATGAATTTGTAATGGAATTTTGCGTGTGGTAAGCTGCGAACGCTCCGACGATTCTGCCATGTTTTGAGCGATAAACGGAAAGTAGATAAACAGCGCTCGTCGAATATCTCTCTGTGTTATTGACCATGCACAAACTACGTGGCTCGGTCCAGGGGAGGGGGGAGGTCCGAGCCAGACCACGTAGTTTTCCTTTCATAACATTTTTCACAGTAAAATGAGGAACAGAACTGACAACAGCATGTGAATATTTATTTACCTCAGTTAATTATCTCCGTATGTAATTTACAATAGCCTGACAAGAGAAAACAATACAAAATATCTTCTGGAATCAAAAGGGGAAAAGGCTACGTGGGGTGGGGGGTGGGGGATAGAGGCAAAAGCCACGTAGGGCTACGTAAGGAGGGGGGGGGGGGGGTTCACAGGAGGCCAAAATGGAGCTACGTGGTTTATGTACGCTCCCTTATTTGTAAACACCGGGAACATCCTTAACTTGGTCTGACTGCAAAAAAATAAAAACAACGTAGACAATACAGTGACTTATTTTATATCAGGCGTTCTCGTTATAGGTAATGTGGGGCATGTACCATCCCCTATCCTCCCAAAATCGTACTATTATGCGAGGTTACACCTCCACATCCACAGTAGTATATTAAAATACACAAAAAAACTGTCATTTAGGTTAAAAACCAAGTTAAAATATGTTTTTTTTTTAAGATTTTGTTAAACATATTATTGAACAATTTCATTATTTGTCCTTTTTCTTAAACATTTACATATTTATTAAGTCTTATGTATGTTTCACTTCACAACACAACACCCCTCAAAATCTCCTGTCTCCCAAAGGGGAAGGGAGGGAGGGGGGAAACGTCTCAGATTGCCAAATTGGTATGATCTATATGCAGGGCCGGCGCTAGGAATTTCGGGCCCGGGGTAAAATGGGCGACATTTTTTTTTTTAAGCTCTACAAACTGGCGGGCAGACAATGGGCGGATTGTTGGCTTCTGGCCTGGGGGCCCCTATAGCCGGTGATCGGGGCCCCCATAAGCCGGCGGGGCCCAGGTACATTTGACCCGCTTACCCCTCCTTAACGCCGGCCCTGTCTATATGACTTACTTGGTTATATTTATGGCATGCTTCAGCATGGTAGGTTCTGTATATTAATTTTTTACCTACACTGTTTTCAGATTTCTTATCTCAAGACGCAATTTCTACTGTACATTTTTTTTATTATAATCTGTTTCAGATATTGCTTTTAGCAAACATTACACACCCTCTAAGCGTATGGATCTGGTGCTCCTGATTTAAGCTATAGTTCGTAGGAAACTTTAGATTATAAAATAGTGAACGAGCCCCGCGGAAGATCGGTTATGGCATTTGGTAGGATGCAGATTCGATCCCCGGTCCGGCCATTCAGATTTCGGTTATCCATCGTTCCCTGAAATCACTGCGGCGAATGTTGGGATGGTCATTTCAAATGACATCACCGAATTCCTTGCCCCTCAGCTCTCCCCCTCCTTTCATATCATTGCACTACGCTCAAAGTACTAAAGTAGAAAACAAATACAGTGGCTTGCCATTGCCTTCTACATTCCCAAGTTGCTGATCGTTTATTATCTCTCGTGCCTCGGCAACCGTTTAACAACCTAATGACATCAGGTGCGTTAAATCATCACTAGCTCCGTTAGACCTCTTATTAGAAGGTCGTTATCGAGTAGAAAATGAAGCAGACCGTTTAGTCGCTAGAACCTCAACCGTGTGAACAGTATCATGTGAAGGAGAGGTTGATATTTTGTACCGAGGGATTTGTATAGCTGAATCTTTTTAATGTTATAATTTGTATAAAACCATGTCATTATCATATTATTCATATCTATCCATAAGAGCAACAAGGTAAAAACGTTCGGAAGTAACACTGATCTAATCTAGGAATAATATTTGCAATCACCTGAATGTAAAACCGTGTATATGGTAGCTGCTGATATAATTATACTATGCTAACTGACTGTATTCAAACTGCTTTCACAGTTTGTGTGTGTATCAAAGTGTAATGCAACCAGTTCCTGTCGAAGGCCACACAGCACGTTTCCGTACATGGAGCCGATCACGAGATAGCTGTTTTTAGTTCCGGTGTGGAAGAAATGTTAATTAACCTGTTCTTGGCCCTGCAGGAGAGGTGTAAGTGAAAAAATCACAGTTTCTATGTAGGGTTAAATCTCAGGCCTATTGAGTGACGACATTAGATGTATTTTATTCGATGCATAACCGATCTTTATGGGTTTTTTTCATGCGCTTTTCCAAAATCGTTTAAGTGAATCCCGAAGTTTCCCCCAAGTTTCGGTATTAAACAGAGTAAAATGATAAATATTAACAGGAAACTTACGCATTTCGCAGACAGATGTCTAAATTAGGGTTGTAAACTTATTTTATTTAAAAAATCGTATACTTATCTTTTTAAGAGGAAAAATAAAGAGTATATATATATAAAAACATTTTAAATTTAGATATTAATTACCTTAATAGAAATTTTTTCGTGATTATGAAAGTAGTTACCAATTTTTGTTTCCTTTTAAAGTGTGATAACTAGTACCCGATTCCAAATCTAGATTTAGAAATAAATGAACAACTCGTTTTTAATTATTAAATCTGAGGAGGAGCTGTTTCTCTCTCCCCTAATTCTGCATTCATCGCCTTTTAGTCTAAATCAGAAATGGTCTGAACAGGAGCAGTTAGAAAGCAACTAATTGTATGCATAGAATCTGTATGCGGAAGATTTTATGATTTCATTGCAATCATACGCTGGGAAGTCTCTGTCTTACAATTATTTTTATATTTGTTAAGTTATCACGTCCATTTTTATATATATATTTTACGTTGTGTATTCTTCCTTCCCCTTCAGAAATAATCGTTCCGTTTCTTTTGTCATAAGCACTAATAAGCTAAGTTATTATTCAGCCCGTGTTTGGAATTCGGGAACACGCGGGTTCATATCCCCATCCAGGCATCCAGATTTTTGTTTTCCGCTATGATTCGTTCAAAAGGTCGTTGTCGAATTCCTTACCGTTCCATGTCCCCATTCTCTCACAGCTCTAATGACCTCGATATAGACAAGCAGTGAAGTCGGAAAAAATTCATGGGCGATAAAGTCAGCGAACAATAGAGAAATTATTGATGTCAAGTACTTTGTCTTTCGATGTTACTGCAAAACGATAGCGGAAGAAGGTATGGCTTTTTTTTTTTTAGTAAATCTTCTTTCGACGTGGTAGATGAAAAATGATTTCAGTTGGCAGTGTTAAGGAAATCCGTGGCGGAAGCGACGTCAGTGAACGATCAAAGATGTTACACAGCAAGGCGATGTTGTTTCGCGGATATTATACACATCATGAGGCGTGTCTTTCGAGATGTGATTGTGAAAACAGTTATCATAATATGACTTCTCTCTCATTACTGGCCACATAACGATTTAAACTTGAATCTCATTTAAAACGGTGATTAGTCTTTTCAGGGGAGGCCATCCAAAGAAGTGAGGATTTGGTCGAGGACTCTACTCATCGAAAATTAAAATCATGAATGTATAAACTGCTCTCGGGTGACTAGCCGAGTCAAGAGTGCGTTGTCACACGATATTTCGGCGACTAGATTCATTGCCGCCATCTTCTGGTGAAGTGAATGTTTATTTCCTATTCCATTGACCATATATCTTTTTGTTTTTTAGAATACGAAAAATGGGAACGAAATAAATACCGGTACTTAATTGTCGTTAAAATTTTTATTCAAAATATTACTCCCATCCTCATCTTCCAATATTTTAGAACTCCCCCTAGCCCCCTCGCCCTCTCCATGTTTAGTAAACATCTTTGAACTACGCAGTTTTTCTGTATACGTTTTCATTAGCGAGCGTGCATAAACCACGTAGCTCCATTTTGGCTTTCTGTGAACCCTCCCCTCCCCCCCCCCCCACGTAGCCCTACGTGGCTCTTGCCTCTACCCCCTTACCCCCCCCCCCTCACATAGCACGTAGCTTTTTTCCCCTTTTAACTCCAGAAGACATTTTTTACTCTTGTCAGACTATTGTAAATTACATACGGAGTGTCGCTTCCTCTGGGTACTCATTTGGAATTGACTGATTGGGCATGGTGAGTCAAACGCTCCGCTCATTGGTATTTGGACTGAGGTCGTCTATTCCGTTAGCGGACAGTCAGCCGACTGAGTTAGGCCACGCTAATCGTTCGTGATCCATGTTAAGGAAAATGGTAAAACAAAGTCGGATTGACACACCGGTATTCGAAGTAAAGTCGCCAAACATTATCGCTTACCCAGTACGTTCCGTTTTCTCTACAGTCAAACATCTTTAGCATAGCTGGTAATATATATTCCAGAGTAAGACGAAATAACCTATGGGATTTTGGAGACTAGCTACAATTCTAACAAATAATTGTAGGTCTGTGAGCTTTCAAATTATTCTTAGGATAAAAAGCAATCCTTGGGCAAATACGAATATTTCTAAAATTTCTGAGTAATTTTATAATAATAGTTATTTGCTAGTAGTTGATAAAAACTCGATAACGTAAATCATGTAGTGGAAGATAGAAATGGTTTCAGAAAGAAATTAAACAATTAAGGGTTTACAGGAAAGGCTAATAAATAGGAAATGATTAGTATTGGTAGAAGAGAGAACAAATTTTGGAAGAATTAAAATCTACTGGGAAGAAAGAAAAGAGAAAGAGAAGAAATCATTTAATTATTATTATTATTTTTTTATTTTTTTGCGCGATCCATAGACAGTCAAAATCGAATCAAATCTTAATTGTTGCTTAGTTATCATTGGTATATTTTAATGAATCAATATAGTCATATATTGATGTACTGTATTTTTCGGACGTTGGCACCCACTTGAAAACTGTTTTCCTAGGTGGTATCCTGAAAGAGAATACGTGAGGGGTTTCTTCTTTGCTTATCGACTAGTGTGGAAACTTACATGTCACCATCGAAACAGAGTACAGATATATTCTGTATTGTAACAGTTTGATGTGATTTTTTTTTTGACGATAACTGAAAAAATCTAAAAAATTTAATTCGTACGACAGATTAGTCAATGAAGTTCGAACACGTTCCCTTTCATCTTCCAGATCTCAAAATGATGACGTATTAACGCGCAAGGCCAAACTAGAGGAAAACAAATTGATACTACGCAAAACTATTGTGACAGAGTCCAGAATAAGTGATGGCAATGTATCTTCGTAGAACACTATTTGTAGGAATTATCTGTTAATGGTTGCAAGTGCAAGACAGAGTTTAACAGTAACCACATTTTCTGTTTTACAGAATTTACGATGCCAGTGTCTACTGTAGAGAGACAGACAGACGGGAACGAAAAATATTTTTAATATTATGTACAATGGTAGCTGAACGTAATAGAGAAATAAGGAACACAAGATAATGGTTGGCTAGATGTTGTTTTGTTTATCACCCATCGAAGAATAAAGCCTCAAAAACATTGTAAATAATTTTTTGCTTCCATTGCGTGTTCGATGCAAGCAGTTTTTCAATTATTTTAAATCGCTGAAGTGTATTTGAATATAGAGCTATTATGAATCGGCAAGAAAATGTACGTGTAATATGATTCTGCCTGGTATCCAATGAGATCAGAGATTTTTTCATTTAGTTGAGGGACTAGTGAAACACACACAAATAACCACAGAATATCCAAAAACTATGCCATTCGGCTTGCATTCGCACCAATGGAATGTATTGCATCGAATAAGTAGACTTCATCGACTAAAAGAGCTAATTTCTACAAATTGTCGCATCATTATGTGGCCAGTCGACTTAATACGAGGATCATAAAAGGAAAATATCTGGAATAGGTTCTGATAGGCAACTCACACAAAGGAAACTGAAGAAAGAAATGGGCACAGACATAGGAAACTGTGGAAACTTGCCCCCATGATACTAACACAATTTCCTAGAAGATATCAAAGGCGACAAAATTAATTCCATACTGCGGTAAATGTCAATGAAAATTCTTTCTTATGTCAACTCTTGCCTAAGCATCGTTTTCGTGTGCACGGTGAGGATAAGCGAAAGTAAATGACCCAAGAGATTTTAAGATTTATTTGCAAAGCTGCGATTTGTAGATTGTGCTGTAAACTAAGGCTATATATCCACCAACATCATAATCCGTCCCATTAAAAAAACAAAAATGAATACTTTATAAGTGTACCTGCGTCTGTTAATCCTCGTATCCTTCGTGTCGTTACGACGCACATGAATGAGTTGATGCTGTATTCTGTGCTACGCGCTGTCAGGATAAACACTGGCAGAAATAACGGCTGACGGTGGCGCTTATGTGTTAACTGTAGGAACCAGTCTTCCTCGCGCTCTCTCATTTTCAGTTCTACCCACGGGAATACTAGTAAGTGTGCGTGTGTACAGACCGTTATACAAAGTGAACGGTATGGTGACTCAAAGCTGAAGTATCTGTCTAGTAATCAAGAAGTTCTGTGTGTTAGTAGGAAAACTCTAAAGCTGCGAAAGTTTCTTTTGTTTTCCGCCCTTTGAAGGAAGCCACAGCAAAGTGGCTGAAACGTCAGCTTTCAATAAATCGATGCCGCGCCATCCTGTGGACCAAGAAAACATGGATAGTGACTGGGGGAGTCTACGCAGTTATATTACTTGCTTTTTTCATATGCAGTAAGCCAAGACGCTCCACGGGTCGGATTCCACGTTTCATCCTGGGTCCTCTTTTCCCAACCGTCATCAATCTTTTGACTGAAATGTAGTCTTTTGCCTGATAGAACTTAACCAACACTTCTTCCTTAGTTGCCAATTTAAAATATTCTCGTTTTCAGCTCCCTCTGCAGTTCTTCCTTTCAATTGCTCTCCAAACTAATATATAAGCAATGTGCATCTTGCTCTTTTCTATTTGCGAGGTTTTACCACAGATTCCTTTCCTAACCCATCATTTCCAGAAAATTTTGGTTTGTACTTTCAGTAGTACGATTGCTGGGTCAGTTAAGCCATTGCGGTAGAGGAATTTATGATAACTTTAAACTAGGTCATTTAGGCAAGATTAAATGTTTTTTTATCGTATGAGGATTACCTTGAACGCTCTTCAATCTCCAAGTTATAAATGACTCTGCATACGGCTAGGCATTGCGTTAGCGAGAAATTCTCAGTCTAACGTTCACAGCTAGTAGATAGGTGAGGTCGCTGTTGGCGCAGAATTGCTGTCACGTAAAACGAAATGGTGTCGGGAAATTCAAATTTTGGTCGGAAAATGACCTCTCAGCCGATAAAAGCAGCAACCGGTACGGGCAGCTAACATTAGGTAACGTGACACAAAATAATGGCACTTTTGCTGACGTATAAACCGGTAGCTGTAAAAATTCACGTTCACCTGTCAAACTACCAAGTACATACACATCCACTGCGTAATTCAAATGTTACCAATTTTGTTATTCCATCTGTAAACGTTAACCTGTTATTAAATTTTATAAATAATACATTGTATTTTAATTTGTTACTATAAAAATTATTATGAAAATGAATTGTGTGTTTTAAATATTATTACCAATATCCAAGCCAAATAACACTTTCGGTTCTTAATTATTGTGACGGTCTCCGGTATTTTTTAAATAATTATTAACAATTTACAATCACGTATCATATATATAAAACGGTACTCTGCGCTAGCCGACATCGTTCAGTTTACTGAAACAGTTAGTGATTTCGTGATTTTACACGTCAAATGGATGAGATATCAAACGGCTCAACATAAGTCTGTCATCGAAACCAATTTGTACTCCAAAATGTTGGGTACAATAACATAACGTTTACACATGAAGAATGGTTCTTAGGAATAGTGACCACTTCCAAACAAGTTTTCCACTTTTTTAATGGCATCTGGCTTTTTAAGCCATACAGCCAGCTAAATGTGATTATCATGACTCTTCCAGTGTATCCGTTTCTCCAGTACATTGTTGCTACTAAGTATGGACATTACAGGACGGACAGGACCTTAATACACACAACACTTAAACACCCGTGCTTTCGGCCTGACTCAAACAGGCGAACTTTGGCAAGTTTTGCTAAGTTTTTCACTTGGTGATCACATCACGTCCCAGACGGGATCTGAGACGAAAACTACACGAGTTTTCGACACTGTTGTTTCTGCCAGTGGTGTGTTTCTTGATGGTTAAATGCAACAACTTGATCCACGCTCAACCTTCAGTGACCAGCGACGTCTACACCAAGAAGTTATGATGTCTTAAAATTACGAAGTACTTCAAAGAGTTTGGAACATGTTCGCTGTTAAAGAGCTACGCAACTATTCTCGTGCTCTAATGCAAAAAGTAATAGAAGTGCACATTCGACACGTATAAGCGAGTGAAGAGTCATACAATAGCAGTTATACACTGGACTACGCACAGTTAAAACTGGAAACTGAGAATATAAAAATTTGTTATGGTATGGTCTTGTTAACTGGAGAGTGAAACAAAATTTAATGTAAAAGTGTAACGTAGGAATTGATAAATAAAAAGACTGTTTCACATGTTTGTTGCTTTATAATTTATTTTACCCAGCATTGAGTGATTAAAATTACATTTTCAGCATGGCGCAAATTATTGTTTCAACCATATGTATTAACTAGCTTAATTAATTGTCTTTTAGTTAAATATAGTCTTAGTATAAAAAAAACTTAAGAATTCAGTTGACAGTTATGTCCAACAGAATTCCTACCCGAGTATGTAGTTAGCATTTTTTTCTACTCAAGACATTTCTGCATTTGCCAGCAACAATCAATATTGTTAGTATTAGTGTGAGTAATGGTCATTGGCAAAAACAACAACTCCCAATGACATATTATGATTAACCAGAAGATCATTGAATGTGTATCAAGGTATACGTTCCTTGGCACCACAGTAAACAGCCCAATGGGATCCATCTGATGAAGTACTCACGTTTTGGTAAAGCCAGGGCTACTTTCAATAAAATGAATAACCTTTTTAAAAGTCGTAATATATCAATTACGACGAAGATGAGAATCCTGCGCTGCTATGTGTTCTCTGTCCTCCTGTATGGCGTTGAAACTTGGGCATTAACAGAAACTATCAGTAAAAGGTTAGAAGCTTTTGAAATGTGGTTATATCGAAGAATGTTGAGAATACCATGGGCAGACCACACCACAAATGCTGAAGTGCTCCGCAAAATGAAAAAAAAAAAGATATGGAAATACTGATCACCATAAAAACACGGAAGCTTCAGTACCTGGCCATATCATGAGGAATAATAGCCGTTATGATCTCCTGCAGTCTGTTCTCCAGGTGGAAACACCAGGAAAGAGAAGTGCTGATTGAAGAAGAACTTCTTGACTAAAAAATCTAAGAACATGGACCTCCAAGACAACTACGGAGTTAATCCGAGCATCAACCAGCAGAGACGAGACAGCTAAGATGGTTGCCGACATCCGGAACGGATAGGGACCAGAAGAAGAAGAAGTGTAAAATCTGCGTAATTTTGAGAAAAAATGTATATTTTTAAATTAATCATCAAAATTGATAAAAATTGCTGAATTATATACAAATTATGAAATTTTCGTAGATTCTTCAGAGAAAGTCGTAATCTGTATACGTTTTATGTGTTACAAGGTGAACAAAGATATACTTTTTCGACCATTGTAATAGATAGAAAAGTTAAACTATACTTATAAGTGGCTTGAGAACTGTTCAGTTGTTATTGCGAGAAGACTGAACTAGTTTCATATATCACTCCCTGCCATGAGACCTTTGCGTCAAAAATTCCTCTATATTTCACGAGTCTTGTGATAGTAAAGACAAAATTCAAATACCTTATTTCATTTTCAGTCACTCTTATACAAGGATTTCGGAAGCTAGTATGTAGCCTGACATTAACGTTAGTTATGGTTGGTTAGCTTAGTTGACTTAAGTTATCCGTGACTGGAAAAATTGAACTTGGGCCATTTCATTGATATTTTGAAGGTAATGACTCATATCCTTGCCAATGTCCAACACCCACCAGGTCACTGGGGCAACTTGAAGGTGTCTGATAAAGTTAGAAGGAATGGAAATAATTATCGTCATGTGGTCCATTGAGAAAAATTGACACAATATAAATGCGAATAATCATAGTCAGACTGTAAAAGCAGTATTTTCTTTAATTTTTGATGTCAGAAGCTTTGTATTAAATAGATAATAAGTAAGTTTGCTGTAGCGGGAGTGAGACATGTGGAGTAATTTATTAAAAGATTTTAAGGACGCTGCTATGGCAGTCATTATTGCGGGAAGGTGACGCTTAAAAGTCATTCTGGTGGGAGGGGTAGTAGTGTCTGGAATTATGTGTGTTGGTCCATTAGACAGAGATATTTAAAACTACGGTGGGGATACCAGAAGTCAATGTTGGCAGTTCCCCTCTCAGGTTGACACAAGACGATCCCATTTACAGTAACTAGAAGGATATATAAGCTCCTCTGGACACAATAACAATCTCAGTTTTGTTCAGATTGGAAGGGATGGTCGAGCGTTTACATCGCCAGTGCCGAGAAGTGATCTGCATTAAAGTCCTTTTTCTCTGTTTCTGTGTTGCTGAAAAAGTATTACGTATTATGATGTGAAGAAAACTAAATATATAAAGATGACTTGTTTAACTGTTTCTGGATGAGGACTACGTTCGGACAAAGTGATGATATTTAGACTATTGTTTGCTGGAATATTCCTGTGTACTTTTATATTTACACAAGTGTCAAGGTTAACCAATTTATGGTGTCGATCTTTGTATCCAGTTGGTCGAATAGAATAGAGTATAATTTTTGTATTGTGGTGCATCTATACCCTCATTAATTTTTTGTAAATGTTTCAACATTCACCTCGTGATTGCTATAACTCGTTCATTTAAGAGAGGCAGCTCAAGGCCAGTCTGCTCTACCTCACTACATTGCCTATACCCCTACATGCGAAAGGGAAATTTACCACTCTCCTACTTAAGCACAGCATTCAACTCGGAAAGGTAGCAAGGAGGGGGTGGAGAGATGAGAAGCGGGGTTAGGAGAATATGACCTTGAGGTGCCAGTTCGGAGTGAACAGGATATAAGTAATTAACGCGAGGACGCCAAATGCATGGAAATCCATACAAAACAAAACCAACTCAGAAACCCGAAGATCCAGCCCATCGGGCATGCAGGATCAACGAACACCTGATAAAGACACTCGAGAAGCTGAACCTCCGAGTAACTCCCAGTGCGACAGTGCTACACTACTCAGCATGATGCATATGTTGCTGCAAACAGTGCACACCATGCTCCAGGACCTTCCGCGGCAGATAGCTGCAGCTGTTCAAACGGCCTTTGAAGCCTCACAAATAGGATCTAATCTCAACCAACATGGGAAATAGACTAGAGGACCTAACTACCTGTACATGGAACGCCAATGGCATTTGGCGGCAACTCGGCGAGTTCCGACAATTCCTACAAGACGAGCAAATAGATGCCTGTCTTGTAACTGAGACGCATCTAAAATCTGGCGTCAACGCAGCAGCAGCAAATTACTGCTGCTACAGGAATGACAGACCAACTGCGGGTGGTGGCACTGCCATCTATATACGGAAATCTATCAAACATCACGAAATCTCCCTCCCACAACTCCAGACGATCGAGGCGACGGGTGTTGCCATCGAAACTTCAAGAGGCACACTACTACTAATTTCGGCGTACAGACCCCCTCAGGGACGTATCGACGAAGAGGAGTGCTGCACTTCTTCGATTGCGCGGGACGGTATTCATGGCAGGGGACTTGAACGCCAAGCATACAGACTGGAACTCGCGAATCACCAACAGCGATGGTAGGCGCCTCCTGCGCAGCTACTGAGGGGCAGGACGCTGTGGTCTGGGGCCCAACAGAGCCAACAATTATCAGGGGTAGAGGTCCGCCTGATGTACTGGATATTGGGATCGCGAAAGGGTTGCAACACACTGTGGCAGTAACCACGAAAACGGCCCTATCGTCAGATCATCTCCCAGTTATATTCTATATGAATATAGGGGTATCTAAACAACCAGCAAGACGCACAAGAGATTTAAGGCGAATCAACTGGGATCTATACAAGCAACATTTAGATGAATGCATTAATAATGCTCCCCCAGTATAAGAGATAGGTCCCAGTGTGGCGATGGACTTATTTGCAGGGCTGGTGAACGAAGCAGCAGATCTAGCGACTCCACCAGCACGACAACATAGGGAGAAGTCCAGGCAGTTACCTCCGGACATCACCCACAAGAACCGCCTGACGAGAGACTGGCAAGTCACCAGAGATCCTGCCACAAAACGTGTAATTAATAGACTGCAGAGGGAAATAAAGGCTGCTGTCGAAAAACACAGGAATCAAGAATGGGCTGGTCTTATCGGAACACTCAGAGCTGATGTTGGTTCAGCCTGGAAAGTAACAAAACGCATGCTTCGCCGCCGGCAAAGAATACCACCGTTAGTAGTAGGCAACAGAATAGTCTGTGAACCTACAGACAAAGCGAATGCTATTGCTGACAACTTCCAAGCAAACTTCCAGCCAATAGAAGAGCCTCGAGATGACGCCCATATCAACTTGGTCGCACAACGCCTGCAACAGTACCTCGCAGTTGATCCACTACCGGAGGACGACATTGACCCGACTACAACTGAGGAGGTCCATGCACTTCTAAAACGAGTTGAAATTAATAAAGCAGCTGGACATGAACAAATTAGTGGCCAACTTTTGAGGAAGCTTCCACCATCGGCGACTGAGTACATCAAGTCGGCATTCAACAACATAATGGCTACCGAAAGTATGGAAGCACGCGGAAATTGTCCCTGTGCCCAAGTCTCGCAAAGACAAGCGCTCCACGAAATCCTACAGACCAAGACCAATAAGTCTTCTCCCCATCCTGTCTAAAGTATTTGAGAGAATTTACCTACGCAGGCTTCACAGGCACATCGAAGATGAAGGTATTCCCCGAATGAGCAATTTCGGTTTCGGCGCAACCACTCCACGCCCCAACAACTATTACGACTCACAGAGTATGCCATGGGAGCCTTCGAAGAGACGGGAGTATTTTGGTGCCGTATTCCTGGATGTCTCCCGGGCATTTGATTCTGTCTGACACGACGGCCTACTTTATAAGCTGGTGACGCAGGGAATTCCCGCTGCAACACGTCAGACTAATTAAAAACTATCTGACTGGAAGAAGCTTCAGAGTGGTAACGGAGGATGCTGTCTCGGCAATAAAAACTATCCATGCTGGGGTCCTTCAATGATATGTCCTTGGGCCGGTCCTCTATAACTTATACACCGCTGACGTGCCGAGAACCGAGCAACTGGAAACTGGTCTATATGCAGATGATACCACTCTTTACACTCGTAGTATCAGAGCCACGCACTTACGCAACAAACTGCAGCGGGGATGCAACAACATCGAAAGCTGGGCGACCAAATGGAGGCTGGCATTCAATGCCACCAAAAGCCAAGCGATCATAATAACAAGGAGGAGTGTACCCCCGCTACAGCCAGTTCGACTGTTTGGAGAAGATATCAAGTGGACCAACACGGCGCTCTACCTTGGTGTCACACTAGACAAACGAATGACCTGGAAGACGCACATCAGAAATATCCGTGCAAAAGCATCAGGTAGGATGAGGGAGCTGTACTCCCTACTAAATCCAACAACCACATTGCATCCTACTACAGCAAGACTGCTTTATACAACAACTATCAGGCCGCTACTGGAGTACGCTGCACCATTGTGGGGCAACGCTGCTCTTTCGCACTTAAAGTTGCTCCAAACAATCCAAAACAGGGCGATTCGATACGCATACAAACTGCCACGAGAAACGCCCACTAAAACCCTTCATGAAATTAGCGGACTCCCACTATTGACCGATCGGTACAAAACAGCAGCTCGAAAGCTCTATGAAAAGACTAGGGAACATAATAAACCGTTAGTCAGACAACTAGGCTCCATGGACCACATTGACAATAAGTTAAGGTGGCCAGTGAAACTGATAAACGAACAAGTTGGTCCCTGAACGAAAGATCAGGGCACTCTAACTCTGACACACAAAACCATCCGGGCCTGACATGCCTAGTAAAGAAACCAGCCAAATTTTAAGGACAAATTAAACAAAAATGGAAAGAGATGCGCACAACTGCGCAAGAACTTCCCCGCACCCTAGGAGAGAAGAATCCCAGGTGATATGTGTCTGAACATTAAGAGAATGCAGTCAATCTTTAGTAAGAAGTACGATTGTTATAAACTAATACGAATATTAAAGGGAGGGGAAGGATTGTTACAATCATACTTGGTGGGAAAGGCTGAAAGTAAAATATCACTCTTGAAATGTACCAAATCACGTCATTAGATTCCATCCTAATCATCCAAGCAAGTACTTTCGGAGAGTAATCCAGTGTCACATACATGATACAGCTACAGTCCATCACGCCGACCCCGGCAGCATAGGGGTAGCGTGCTTGCTTCGCGTTGCAGGGGTCGTCGGTTCGAGTCTGGCCGAGGGCATCGGTGATTTTAATTATATATTGTGTTCGTCTTGTGTCATCCTTACAGAAAATTGAAAATAATCACATGGAAATTAAATAAATACAGTGTGAGAGAAAAACACGGGTTAAGCTGGCAGTATGGCTAACATGGCCAAATGACATTAAAAAAAATCCATCACTTCTTTGGGCAAGGTAGGAAGAAATACGTTAGCGTTACACGTTCGTTGCGCAAGAGCTAAACGTTGCAGTGCAGGTGCAATATAAGTTTAACGTTCTGCACATGCGCACTTAATGATCGCAAATAGTATATTTTAACGGCATTTTCAGTTGGCGACTTATGTATGGCTCAACGTCAAATTGAAAATAAGCAAAACATTATGATTGCAGCAGTTTTTCTCCTAATTAAAAGTTGGCTGATGATATTGCTTATTTACGTCATACGTTATTCCCGTATACAGTACAAGGTCCTGCCTTATTTCATAAAGATAATGATGAAATACCTATGAGGCCACATCTTTTAATGGTTGAACTTGCTGATGATAATGACCTATAAAAATTGCTGCGAGGTTTAATGGATGTTTTAGTATACAAAAATTCGTGGATTTGATCCCCACATGGCAAAAATATTTTTATTGCCTGTGGGCATTTCTTTTCGCTAATATTTGTTGTTAATAGCATTACAGATTCATTTTTAATAAAACTAACCGAAATAATAGTTTGTTTTTCTTCGAACGATTAACAAGCTTTTTTTATAACACGCGCCATACATACATTTAAAACCACTCTAGGGCAATGCCTGTTCCCTGAATACCTAGACCACGCCGTAGACGATCCTTGTACCTTTAATAATAATTTTAAAAGATCGTGGTCGCTTGTGGCTGGAAATGTATCTAGAGCTTCACTGAAGTATTAAGATAAAACAAAAGACCAAATGTCACTTCCCTCGCCTTAATTTGTTTGACAAGACACACAAAATCAAAATGTGGATTATCATTCCGGAATTTGAAACTGGAGCACAAAGAAGACACTAGAATGAAAAATAAAGAAATTTATTGACATGAGAAAGAAATAAATGGCAACAAAATTAGATGGCGTGATACATTCTAAGGTTTCTAAAGATAATAGGCTAATTTTTTGGTACTAATGAATTCATCCTCCCCGTCGGCTCAGGTGGTTATAATATTAGGATGGTGTATGACGTCCTGCTAATAACGCTTACCCCGGGCCCCAAAATCCTAGCGCCGGCCCTGCGTCTGACGAGGAATTAACAGATTGGCGCCCCGATGATGGAAGTAATTTTCGGCCCCTCATTGTGTCTTTCGCAAGGTTCCGTCTGAAAGGGCCGACACCGGGTTTCACCCCCTTCCTTCACAGAATAACAAACGTTACAGTCAAATAGACACGGAGGAAACGAACTGACAATGCGACCTTCGTAACTAAACCGGATATGCGACCTTCGGTAGCATCTAAACTACCTTATTAAAGTTGACGTATATGACAAATGTCGGCCACGCATTCTGTTGGTCTGTAACGACTCTACTGTCAAATCCGCATTATCCAATCAACGGCAAAATAAATAATAAGATTGGCTGATGGATGTAAGCAGACAGATAAGGGGATGGAATCGTTGGAGAGAGGCCATAGAAAATTATGAATAGTGGCGTGCGAGAATATGACCACTATTAGATTGATTTAGAATAACAAGGCAATAATGAAGTCAGATTCATGTTACTGCAAGTTGAGGACGCGGTAAAACTAAACAACGGAATTTAAAATGGCTGGAGAAGCTGAAGTTAAACAATGTAGATGTCATGCAATAACATAATTGCAATAGATATAAAAAGTTAGGATGATAATGCCTGGACAGTAAGGAACGGAAGAACAACAAAGGTGACCATAGCGAAAATACGAGTAGTTTGTAAGAAAGTTCAAGAGAGAAAGCTATAATGCTTTGGGTGTGTTATGAGTCGAAAATTATGTTGGATAAAGAACGACTAGATTGTAGGTGGAGGGAATTACAAAGGAAGATCAAAGAGAAGATGAAATGAATGTACCACACACGATCTGAAAGCAGTGCCGGACATGAGGGGGAAGGGGAGGGGGTGGGAGCAAACCGGGGCGCTTGCCTCAGGTGGCAAAACCGTGTTTGAAGGGCGGGGAAGCCATGTCGGAAGGGCCGCGAATCTCGCAGTTTTTGCAACTGTTCGGAAAATTCCTATATCCGCAACTGTTTGAAAGAGAAAAAAAAAATCGAGCCAAGCGTACGTTGCGGATAAAACACGGAAGGAAAATGAAGAACAGGTACCGCTAATAAATTACAATAAGCTGAAAAAAAAATTGATTTTGTGTATTCTTCATTGTAAAAATTATTCTGTATTAATTTTAGTCATAACTTCTTTTATGCGGATATGACACCCTATTTTACTTCATAGAGCTGGTACATTTTAGACAGAATATTAAAACAAACAGTGGCCGAGGTAGGTTATATTCCAATCATACACCAAGCCAGACGGTTTCCACAATTCCAGCAACAAGCGATATGGAATGTGACGCATTTCTCCACTATCGTTTCCGCAGTTACATTATTCCTCGGTTCCTCCTGTTATCTTTCTACTCGGTAATGCCATTGGTGGGTCTGCAGACAGTTCTCCGGACACGAGGTTAAGCTAGGCTATCTTAGGCTTTAATTAGACACATGCACTGCTTGCACTCTGAGCTTCTTGGTATCATCGTACGGTTCGCCTATCGAACGAAGTGAAGGCACCATTCACAAGGACGGCGCGACATTTGAAAAGTTCCACTGGAAAAGTTAATAGTGCTCCGATAAATGCTGATAAAATATGTTACAAAAGAAATACAAACATTTGAGTGCAACATGTAAAATAAATATAGACCTCACTGTTACATTTATGACAAAAATTAAAAATGGCCCGTCTTAAACGTGAAAATTTTCTTAACATCAATACACCGAGTTCTAAAACTTGGCATAGATTAAATTTTAACTGCAACATGATAATCGTGATAGATACAATAATGAACATTACATAATAAATGAGAAGTATACTGCAAATGCTAAGAGTTGAAGGATTTTGATTTGTTGGCTGGGACGTAGCTTATTACGAAAACAATGAGAACTTCAGTAGTTGTTTATTATGCCACTAAATGATTCACCGATGAAGCTTCTAAAGAAAATACCTTAACATGGACGTGGTTCTAGAAATTTTATTCAATTAATGCAGTTAGTGCCAACAACGAGCAGTTTGCATCACCAACAACCGTTTCAACAAGTACTATAGCTTCCCCGAATTTATGAAATATAGACAAAAAATATAGGTGTGTTTATTCGAAAGATAGCGTCTGCAACAGAACAGGGATGCAAGCTTCAAAAATGAGGTTTGTAATTACAGATTTATGTGCCTTTACCATGTTTTACGGATTCAGAAAATGATCTGTCCGTTGAGCAAGAGAAATTATTTACTGTATTTTGTATTCAATGTCAATGATTAATATTTTCTCATACGAAAATGTGTCACGCAGGCTTATTAAAAGGAACTACATACTGAAGCTAAAAAATTGTAAATGCGTCGAATTGGTAGCTCCCTACCCCCTCTCCTATACTTTGGCTTGTTATGAAAATAATACTGATGGCCAGAAATTCAACTTTTTGTCCAAATGCAAAAAAAAGTGTACTTTATACCACTTTCAACATTTCTTCTCAAATTATAACTTTGCTTACTTACGGCGGTCACCGCCCTCGAAGTTCACACTCCGTTCTAACAAACCGATGTTCCGTTCTGGTCGATTAAGCACCTCACCGATATCAAACTACGCCTTAGGATTTCGCGTTACTTTGCCAGGCCTGCACCGAAACGTCAGCATTCTCCCGGAAACATTTTCCAACTGCTCTGTCGTAACGAAAGCCCCACTTCTCTGGGGAGAGCTGTTACGCAACTAACCGCCTTCGTCGATGACTCAATGGCGACTGAATAGATCGTGCCTGCACACACACACACACACACACACTCAGAAAGAGAGAGAGAAAAGATACGGGAGCAGTCCGTGAGACATGTCTATTTTGAGTTTCTTATTTCATGTTTTTGCGACGCATCTACAAAGTTTGTCAGACGATGTCTGGCGTAATACCACTCCATTCAGGGTCTAGAGCTGTTAAACAGCGCACCTGGAATAACACATCGGCTAAACTCTATTTGTAAACTGGAGGCGAGATCGGACGACGTATATTTCTGAAGCCAGAGGACACAGCTGGCGAACTGCTGTTGCCATCTGTTGGCAGGACCGCGAATCGCACGGTGCAGCCGGAAGCATGGACACGAGCGAGGGAACAGCCGCTTGAAGGTCGGCGTTGCCATGCGAACGACTGTGGCGTGAGGCGTGCGACGCACGTGTCCCCAGGGTTGCTGTTCAGTTCTTTGAAGGGAACCGACGCCGGGTCCGGAATGTAGGGGCCGGTGCGCTGGCTTCAACTTGAAAGGCCAACGGTGGGAGTCCGAGCCCGGCCATTTTGGTTAAAGACAATAATAATAAAGACGGAAACACAGGCAATGGAACTTAGTCCTGGGCATCCATTTTTTTTCCTGACATCAGTTTTATGCGATCCATCATCTCCTCCCATCTTCAGCTGACTTCTTCATATCAACATATCCTTTACAACCTTTCCTCAATTATCTACTTCAAATATTATAAATGTTGTCTAACTCTAAAGATCTTATCTTCAACATTTTTTAGCTCATTATAGTAATTTTTAGAATAAGCTATAAAAATATTAATGAGGTACTCGCTCTGCTTCTTTCTTCTCGTCATTTCGAATTTAAAGTCGGAATAGAGAGAAGAAATTAAATAAGGGGGCGTCCATTAATTACGTGAGGTGAAATAGGGGACAGGGTCCGGCGAAATCTCACGAAACCTCACCAAGGGGGAGGTTTAGAAATTCTTGTAGGATGGTAGGGCTAAAAAAAAGTCTTAAGATGACGCGAATGTCGACTTTGGGAGAGGGGGGGGGTTATATTATGGTCTACAAACGACGAAGAAACCGATTTTAGGATGGTATAAGCGGCCTTGGATGCATGAGAGCTAAAAAATTAATCTTAAATACATTTGGAAAATTGTTTTCGGTTTTTGTTTTGTTTTGTTTTTTTAATATGCTGCCATTTATGGCGTGTAGTTATGTCGTTTAACTCACTACAATCTTTTTCTTTTTCATAGATTTCGTTTAACATTGTTATTTCAGACTTAAATTCGTCCATTTTGAGTCTCGTTTTTTCTTGTAAATTTAGAACCTGTAATACTTTCACAGTCCTCAAATGAAACCTTGTGTTTTAAATTTAATTTCTGGATTTTGCATAACAAATTGCTATCATCACAATCAAACTACTTATTAAGATATTCCACTCATTCATCGACTAATAGAACATTTTTTTAAATATTATTACTTTCTGTTAAGGATTTGGCTTCTAAGGATTTCAATATTTTCTCTTTTACGGTATTCTAGCGTCGATAGTGTTATACAGATCTAAGACTATGATATTATTAGCTTCAAGTTGTTAAACAGCTTTGTGAAAGTTATTAAAAAAATTGCTCCAGAAATTCCAAAAGATTTTAACTTCACTGTCGCCATCAGTTCAAGTCATCATCAAAATATTTTGAATATGTGTAGGACAATCCCCCTAAACTATTAAATAATCGCTCAGTAACTATCAGTTCAAAAGTATAATGTCCGCGCAAGGTAGCAATAAAAGCCACCTGGTACCTACATGTCGATTCAGCTCAGCCCATTCATCCTTCAACTGCAGTAACACAATTTGTAAACTCTTCACTTTGCACTACAGGTAGAGAGAAATGGCTATAAATTTTTAAATTATATTTTCAACATCAATTCTTATAAAATTCGTTGTATGTTTGACTGTCGTGTGAACTATGTGTCCGAGTCAATAGCCCTTCACCAAATTATGAATTAAATGTTCTGAATTTTTATAATGAGAGTGGTAGATACCAAAGTTCGCATGGTTTTTTTTTTGTTTTTTTTTTTTTTTTTTTTTTATGGCATCCGGCTACTGAGGGCATACAGCCAGCTCAATGTGATTTGTTGCTATCAAGTATTGACACATGGACACTGCAACACGGTCAAGACATTTGCACACACACAACACTTAAACACCCATGCCCTCGGCAAGACTTGAACCGGCGACCTTCGGCACGTGGAGCTAGCACTCTAGCCCCTACGCTACCGAGGCCGGCCATTGGTGTTCTCTACGCTCAGTTCAGATGCTTTATAAATGAAAGGATGTACTGGGATAGAGATTTGTTTATAGCGTCAAACATCTCATTTCATAAAAATTTTAATAATTTTTTGTATCACATGCTCAATATCAAAATATTGACTAACTAAATGAAATAATATTTGATTATTGTAGGCCATTTTCTTCTACAGTTGCTTGATAAATTAGCATTTGTTGTTTAATAATACGCCATTACAACAGTTGTAATGGCGTATTATTAAACAAAAAATACTAATAAAGGAAATAAGTTTGCAAACAAAAATATAAATCAGGGCATTTAAATCATTCAGTAAAGTTTGTAAGGCGTAAGGTCCTAAAACCTCATTAACCAATGCTTCCATTTTGCTGCGTCCTACTTGTATGTTCAAAGAGGTTTATATGAAACGGACGTATATGCTTTTGTTACATTTCACAGTGTGGTCCAAGGCTTCGCAACCAATTCCTGAGACGGGCCATAATTTCGATTCTAAGTTAGCCTGCGGGCCGCATAATACTTGACTATAGTTACAAAAGATATTTAAATATAACATAGACAAGTAAAAAACAGTTTAATTTCAATTAAAAAGTAAAAACCATCAATGAGACCTTTCAATAGTTTTTTATTTTAAATCATAATAAAAAAGTAAAAATCATCAATGAGACCTTTGCAGAGGTTTTTGAGCTAGCATATTGTAGATCGCTGTTGGCGCGCAAATTCAAATGCGCAGGCGGGCCGGGGGTTGGGCAGCGTTGGTGTAGTCCACGTTGTTATAGGAAAGATTGTGTTTCACAGAATGGTAGGTTAAATCCGCTCACTGACTGTTATCTTGTCATCGCAGGGCCGGATTATTAAAAAAAAGTGATCTAACGTGAAAGTTTTCTTGCACAGTCCAACTTTATGTTTCTTTGTGTCACCTTGTTATTTAATCTGCTGTGAGTTACAAAACATCACATTTCACACAAATACTCATGCAAATCAGTCGATAATTTTATTAAATAAAAGCAAACCTAAAGAACCGTCAGAAGAGGATGCAAAGAACTCCCTGGCCAATGCCACTTTTTTCGATTGCAAATATTATATCACATGGTGCACATATTACACTATAGACATTTTGGGGATCTTTAATATTTCAATCATACACTCTTCGCTACTCAGGTTTATATCTTTTGGATTTTTTTTTTAGTATTGTTGAGTGTTGGTGGTGCAGTTGAACTTGACGCTTTTTCGCTGTGGCTACCACTTTCAATCAATAATTTAACTAAATATCAAAACGAAGAACTATCTCAGAGTGAAAAAAATTAACAAAAATGTAGCAAAGACCGCTGCCCTAGCTAACATTTGCATGACGTAGTCAATTTCGACATTAAAGTAACCGTTCGGAACGCAGCAAGACTGAGGCGAATTCGGATACACGCACATCACTCAAGAGGTTATCATAAGGGGCATTGAAAAATTTTACAAAGTGAGGGATTATGAGTTTTAATCTTAGTAATTAAGTAAAGAGAGATGAAAGATGATTAATTATTAATTTGTCATGTGAATGAATATTGCTTTTATGAAAGCAAACTGTGAAAATGATGTGAAACACGATCAAAAGTAGTATGATGTTTGAAATATTAATTTAAAGCTTGTAATGATAAATGTTGTATAAGCCGCGGTATTTCAAAGACGATTTTCAGTGATTTGATGTTGCCAATCTTATGTTTAAATGCTTATAAATAGCTTTAATTTCCATTTTAAAGTGTTTCCTAATGATTGTGAGTGATTTTGTACTAATTCTAATTGTTTTGGGAGTGTCCATAAACTACGTGACTCGGCCTAGAGAGGGGGGGGGGGTTACGAGTCAGGCCACGTAGCTTTCCATTCATATCATTTTTCACAACTAAAATGAGTTACAGAACACACAACAGCATGTGAATATTTATTTCCTTCATTTAATTATCTCCATATGTAATTTATAATAGTCTGGCATTGAAAACAGTACAAAATGTCTTCTGGAATCAAAAGGTAAAAGAATCTACGTGCTACGTGGGGGAGGGGGGGGGGGTAGAGGCAGAAGCCACGTCGGCCTACATGGGGCGGAGGATGGAGCTACGTGGTTTATGGATGCTCCCTTTCGTGGAATTGTTAACTATGGCAATGGCAAGCAAAAGCAGTCGTCAAGAAGTGCTGTTAATTGCTTGTGAGTTGTCAAACAGGAACATCCGCTGAAGTTTAATCGCTGGAGTTTTTTGTCATGTGCTTTAGTGTCTCTGGACGAAGTTTAATGCCAATCCGTGTTTTGCTATTGACGATTTCGACAGAATAAAAGTGAGATGATAAGTGATTCGACGGTTGTGTTATTTCACTGACTCCAAAATTAATTGAGAAGTTGTATTAATTATAATCGTTTGCTGAAAGGTAAAATCACCTAGCGACCGGACTACAGTAACCTGTTAATTGAAGAACGAATTAATGAAGTTGCAATCAGTATTATTTGAAAGCACCATGCAGCAAGATCCTTGACATGGCTCTCGCGACAGGACGAATAAATTAAATTTATGAAGACGCCCACAGAGAAAACGTTGACATTTCGACCATTGATGGATGTTATTCTGGGGCATCTTCAGGCTTAAGGACGCCATAACATCAAAAGAATTAGAGTTTGTTAACCTGGCAACGGTTCCAAATTTTCGACGTGAAACGACCTGAGAGATGAGACGCAATTTGGAGAACTTGTTGGAGTGAGTTAACCAGCGACTACTTAAAAACGTGATTACGTCTGGAGATACGACGAAAGCAGGAACCGACTGCGGTTACCCGACGGCCTATGATTCTAGATTTCTTCGGTATTCAAGAAGGCTTTTTAATGGCTTTCAGCAGCTGAGACCATACAGCCAGCTCAATGTGATTATATTATAGCTTCCAGTGAATCAGTGGTAATCCAGTGTTTATATATTGTATCTTCTAAGTATGGACACCACAGGACGGACAGGACATTCACACAGACACACAACACTTAACATCCATGCCCGCGGCCGGATTCGAACCGGCGACCTTCGGCACTCTAATCCCTACGCTACCGAGGCCGGCAGACGGCTATGTGGACGACCAACGCAGGAAGTACAGCGTGTTTACGTGTGCAGTGTTGTGATAAGGTGTTTAGAATCAGTAAAAAAAAAGGTATTTTTCGTAATGGAGAAAGAGTCCGAAGAGGAAACTATGAGTATTTAATGAGAAAGTATTTTTGACATCTAATTTTATTGTTCAGTTGTTTCTTTATTTTGAGAGTTGAGTAGAATTATTTTCACAATTCATGTTCGAGTTTTAGAATAGCTTTAACGCTGTAAATTTAGTATAGAATTTCAAAAATTTGCCGGAAAATGTATCTATTTGCAGAAAATTGCTACGTCACAAACGTCAGGCTTTGTGTCAAATATTTTAAGAACGCAGTTGATTCAGCGTGTACATTAGCAAACAATTTAGAGGGATTGAAGGTTAAATTATTTAATCCTATAAGATAAATGCTGAAATTTACGTGAAACGTATTAATACCGGTATTTTTGGTAGAGGAATATTATGAGAAAGATTGTAAAAAAATTTCTGGCTTAAACGATGCTCTAATTAAGTTGATTACAGAAATTAATGAGGATCAAGTGAATCGTATTAAGAAATTAACTAAAATTAAAGTTGAAGCAGAATACAGGATTTCCAAGCTTAGAACTAAACTTGAAGAGTTTTCTGATGTTGCGCCTGTGAGTAGCGTCAATTAAGAATTGTTTAAGATTAATGAGGTAATGGTTAACATCTGTTCAAAGGCAGTTACGTAGATAGAAGAGTTGGGCAAAAGTAAAAATCAGATAATTAAGCAAGTAAGTGAAGGTTTTGCCATGTGGATTACAGATTTTGTTATGCCGCAATTTCCGCAAACAAATCCAGTTGAACTGCTTTTAATATGTTCATCGTATAATGTGGGTAATATCCTTCCTCATCATACTCATCCATGGTGCAGACCGTGGTTTTGAGGTCAGTTTCGTCTCTTCTCTCATCACCGCATCATATAGAGCCAGGTCTTAGACACTGCTACCTACCCTCTCTTTCTAAGATGGGAGGACGTTAAAGTATCACATGTGTATTTAGAATGTTTCGTTTATGTTTATTCGACCCACGTACTTAAACCAGCGGGCCAATCGTAGCTGTAAGTACCGTCATTAGACATCTTTGAGAATGAAGATTTCTTTTCGATCTTATTCGTATATCCGGAGAGTAAATAGTAATACCGAGGTAAAACAGCATCAGGATGTGCTGCAAATATTGTATATGACTGAATGTGATGGGAATGGCAATGAGTATCAGCTTCTTTTCACTTTCATGGTGGCAGAGACGACTGAACCTTCCTTTACCGCGGTTTCCTCGTAATAACACCGTACCATTGCACACTTTCCTGTAAGGAATCTTTCTGGCTTCTAGCATTCCATGAAGAACCACTGAGAAGTTCCCTGAGGCAAAGAAATTCCATAGAAAGCATTCCAGAGTGGTTTTCTGTTATTGAAGGATTGTTTGCGTCGAGTAAGTAAAACAAGAAGTGTGTTAGTTCCAATGAAATTGTATTAAGTGTATATAACATATCTTTCTTATCCGCCAGTGTGGCTCAGTGCAGTGAGGCGCCGCACATTGGATCGGGGTCCGAGGATGCACAACGGGACCGGGAACAAACCCAGGCTTCCGCGTACCGGCCGTCCTGATTACATTTTTTAGGCGGGTTCCCCAATACATATAGGCGGGGACAGTCCCCAACCTCCGCCTCATAAGTTACACATTTCACAAACAATAATACATTTATTTATTTATTTCATATGGCAGAAGAAATACAAAAACAGTAACTACATTAACTTACAATAAATATAACTATTACTACAGACTGATGTCTAACGATTGCAGCCATTTAATTGCTTCTGTTATTGCTTCGTGAATCTGATGCATTTTACTACTGAATCTCCTGAGAGGGCATTCCATGGCGATGTGGTGACTGGTTTGCTCATAGTTACCGCAGTCACAAGAAGGATTCTCTATCATTCCCCACTTGTACAACCAGTAGTTGCATCTATCATGGCCTGTTCTCACTCGGTTCAGTGCCGTCCAGGTTTTCCTAGGAAGGTTGAATCCAGGAGGCAGTCGTGTAGGGTCTTGGATTAGCGCCTGTTTGTCGGGGTTGGAATTTGTCCACTTAGCGCACCATGCTTCGCCTGTGTTGAAATTATTTTGGACCAACTCTTGACCAAACTTCCATGTTGAATATCTAGATTTTAGTCTATTTGGAGCTTTGTGTGTGCAGTCCTGATGAACTGGAAGTTGTGGATAGCTTAAGCATTTCTGCCATTCCTTTTTTAAAGCCGCTTGTCTGCGGAGACTTGGTGGGGCGATGTTATAGAGTACAGGCAGCCAGTCTGTAGGTGTAGATTTAACAGTTCCAGATATTGTTCTCATTGTGTCATTTAGTTGAACGTCGATCATTTTTTTCGCGTGACTGCTATTTAGCCATACTGGACTGCAGTATTCTGCAGTTGAGTATACCAGAGCAAGATCTGATGTTCTGAGAGCTGCGGCATGTGCTCCCCAACCCGTTCCTGAAAGTTTATCATAAAGAACACACAAAGTAACTATTATCACGGACAGATGGCAACACAAGATTTTGCTTCTATACCTTAAATACGCCGGACATAAAAGGTCCGGTTTGACTCAGTTTCTTCTCCTCCCCCCCCCCCCTCATGAATCGAATTGGCCACTTGTGGTGGCCAGTCTCCAAGCGGATATTGGTGGCCAAATCGGAGGAAAAAAAGCTTCTTTGTCACCAAAAAACTAACCACTTTCTTAACAAGTTATATACGCAGCTCTCTTTACAATTCTTTTCTCTCCCTCCACTCCACTCCCCAGACACAAATGCCTTGCATACGCGGATCTAACCATTCAATATTGGTTCAAGAGATGTCGTCACTCCAAACTTTCTTCAAGTCAAATTTCATCATAATAGTATTTTCTTTCAATGTCGAGTCACTTCATTTTCGGTTGTATTATAACCTGTCTTTACCTCCTACAGTGATTGAGTCGTCATCTCTAATGTCGCTCTGACCCTATAAGTATGCACAGCGGAGCAATTGGGGATTTAAACCAGTTCTGTGGTAGACAATATATATATATGATTGAAGTGCTTATTACAGTTTCTGTCTAAAAAAAATGTGAGTTGAGGTTCACAAGGAGAATAATGCAAGACACGTTAGCACAAGCGCCTGACTGAGGATCGGAATACCCTCGTAAGAATCCTGGCCTCAGTTGGGATTTTCAAAGACCCTTAATCCGTCCGTCATCTCTGGCAAAGCTTACATTGTGTATGTGAAGTGCACCAAAACGCTTCTGTGGTTCTAACTGCGTGTTTTAGACTGAAGGTCCTCTATATTCAGCAATATTACCTGGTTGTAATAGGTAGCTTTGATAGAAGAGTGTTATAGGAGCATTGCGCAGCCTGTTAGAGACTTCGTCACCATGTCAAAAGCATTCATACAAGAAATTATTAATTAGCATAAAACTAACGTTGTTCACTAGTAGGTGGGGACACTTCCTTTTTCCTCTTTTAGAATACAATAACAGTTGTCATGACGTAACAGACATATATAAAGCAGAGAAGGAAAATTGTTTTAAATAGTCAATAGCTTTAGCATGAAGATTTAACAATAAAACACTAGCTTCTAAGCTCGTCCAAAGAGATGGGTTGAATGGAGTGTTCTGACAAATCATTTCTTTCAATAATGCTAATTTTGTTCGTAATTCGATTATAGATATAGTTGGAAATCTTCCCATGGGCCATCAGTAATAAAAATCAAAATAAATCTTAAAAATTTGCATTATACGGCGTAATATTAGTTTTAATTCTGTTCCAGGACGCATAGATCCCGATATTGACATCTATGAACAAATAATATAACGAAAAAAATCTACTTCGAACGAATATAAGTAAATAAAAGCAGCTAATAATTCATATGTTAATTTAAATACAATACATACATTTCTTTCATTTTTTTCGTTCATTTCTTCGTGGATGCGTATACAGTATTAATAAATAGATTTGTTGTTAATTGGAATAACCTCAATTTTGCAGTAACATCTCTGGCCGCAAAGAATATAACGAAAAATCTACATCGAACAAATATAAATAAATAAAAAGCAACTAATAATTAATATGTTAATTTAAACACTATACATACATTTCTTCCAGTGTTTTGGCGATTTATTTTTTCGTAGATGCTTAAATAAACAGAATTGGTACTAAAAAATGCTCATAACATCGACTGTGAAGTAACATCTCTGGCAGGTAGTTCGGGCACGTGACGTCAGCGTTACAGACACGATTATAAGCACTGATAAACATATAAATGTAGTAAATTAAAGGCAATCAAATCACAGGTTTGCCAAGAGTCATAAGACTGACGCAAGCAGGTTTTATTGACGTTAGGAATATTACATCCTGGCACAGTGAGTGAATATATTTATCTTGGTTCCCAGTATAACCAACTTATTTTGTTTGTGATATTGTTACTTCCGTAAATGACAGTATTATTTTCTTGCTCAAGCGATTTATTAACTGGCTCCTGATTAAAGTTTACGCTGCAAGCGTGAGAAAATAAATTTTACTATCAGGCAAAGATTCAACAAAACAAGTAAAAATGTAAGACACACAGTATGCTCTTAATTTCAAGCGTTTTGGGTTCAAAACATTTCCTTAGAATAACAGTAATTGCTATCAAGCCTGAATAGCGACAAAAAACACTTGAAAAATAAAAAATAAAACTACAATCAACGTAGAATACCTATAGAAATATATTAAATTTTATGTGTTAAATAAGATAAATCTCTGTAGTTCATGTAGAGCATCTGACTATAGTTTGGACGATCGGTGTTCGATTCACGATAAAGCAGAAAATTATTCACAGACGCCGAATATCCGGAATTGGACCTAGATCTCTCTGAATCTGCTGTCAAGAAAAATTCGTCGGAGCGTGGAGCCAACCCACACCTTCACCACTATACAGGGTGTTACAAAAAGGTACGGCCAAACTTTCAGGAAACATTCCTCATACACAAACAAAGAAAATATGTCCACATAACATATTTTCTTTGTTTGTGTGTGAGGAATGTTTCCTGAAAGTTTGGCCGTACCTTTTTGTAACACCCTGTATAGTGCTGCATGCTGCAGATTGGACTATGTAGTTCTACGTCCACATATATTCCTGCGTTCGATTCTCTGCGCCTTTTCTTTTATGGAATAAGGGAAAAAACACGCCAGTAATTGAACCAACAAATTAGTACACAGCAACCTCCTTCTGTAGAAAAATGAACAGCGAGATTTGCACATTTACATTAAGTACCTAATACCCCAAACGCATGAAAAGATTAAATTGCAATGGAACACACGCTCCGGTGGCAATTTCCCTAAACACCCATCTTCACCCTTTCCTGCACCCACCTACATTTGCCCTCTACAAATTTTAACTTTGAATTCTTTCAACTATTTTGGTAAATTGTTCATTATTTCCCTTGGCAACTTATTCCAATCCCTGACACCCTTACCTAAAAAAGTGAATCTTCCCATACCCTTGTGCCTTAAATCCAGTGCCAGCTTGTGGCCATGGTAATCTTTTCCCTTCCATGCACTACTTTTAATACCTACACTTATCTTTCCATGCCTCATCACCAGTATACGCCTTGTACACTCCCATGACACTCTTCATCCTCCCCGTCTTGCAATGAATCCCATTCCAGCTCTTTTATCATATCTGTTACTGATTCCATTCTGCAATAAGTTCCAGAAACAAATCTAGCAGCCCTTTTTTGCACCCTCTCCAACTCCTGTATTTGATACTCAGAATATGGGTCCCATACTACACTCCTGTATTCGAGCAATGGTCTGACCAAAGTTTTGTAACCCAATTCCTTGACTTCTCTCGTACATCCCCTCATCACTCTCTCCACAAGTAGAGAATTTTGAAACCTTTTCCTACCACCTGTCCAATGTGTCCTGCCCAGTTAAGCTTGTTATCAAATGTAATGCCAAGGTATTTACATTTCAAGTTGCTATTCCACTTTCTGGATGTGCATTTTTTCTGAAATTCATGAGAGGTACGGGTGAAATCTTCGCTGCGTTTCTCTTGTAAATTAGAAGGTCTACGGTCAGATTATACAGAACTCACTTTCAGCTAGTTACTAATAAATGAAATACTCCTTCCTGGTGTGTACTTCTTTGAAGGTACTGATTCTAATTTCCTACAGAATCATACTGGATCATATGCATTATTAGCAGTTTTATGTTGAACAATCTTTCCTTCACAAGGTAAAATAATATAATTAAAAAAATTAATAACAAAAACATAAAAAATAGAAAACTTGCAACTTGAGTGATTGTCATAACTGACAAAACAATTTCAGTTCTTTAATGTCTAATTAGCTGTTGACAGTATCACAACTTTCTTAATGTTCTAAGAAGACCAGTGGGTTCTATGTAAAACGCTGTTGCAACACGGCCATTAAGGCAGGAAGAGCTGAGCTGTTATATAATTAGTTGTTATTAAACTAACTACTCAGCTCATATGTCTGTCGTAAGTATGACTACAATAGCATATAATTCACGAGCACGGAATTTTTTAATTTAATTTAATTGCAATGGAGCACAGTCTCCGGTGGCAATTTCCCTACACACCCATCTTCCCCCTAACCTACACCTACCTACATTTGCCTTCTACAAATTTTATCTTTAAATTCTTTCAAAGTTTTCGGTAAAATATTCATCATTTCTCTTGGTAAATCATTCCAATCCCTGACATCCTTACCTAAAAAAGAAAATCTCCCCACACCCTTGTGCCTGAAATCGAGTGCCAGCTTGTGGTCATGGTCATATTTTACCTTCCATGCACTACTTTTCATACCTATTGCAATATCTTTCCATGCCTCATCGCCAGTATATGCCCTGTACACTCCCATGACCCTCCTCATCCTCCTCCTGTCTTGCAATGAATCCCATTCCAGCTCCTATATCATATCCGTCACTGATTGCATTCTGCGATAATTTCCAGAAACAAATCTATCAGCCCTTTTTTGCAGCCTCTCCAACTCCTGTATTTCATACGTAAAATGAGGGTTCCATACTACACTACCATATTCGAGCAATGGTCTGACCAAAGGTTTGTAACCCAATTCCTTTACTTCTCCCGTACATCCCCTCATCACTCTCTCCAACAAGTGCAGAACTTTGAAACCTTTTCCAACCACCTGTCCAATGTGTCCTGCCCAGTTAAGCTTGTTATCAAAAGTGATGCCAAGATATTTACATTTCAAGTCTTCAGCAAGCAATTCATAATTAACCTTTTGTTTTTTATTTGTGTATCTAATAAGCTGACTCTTCTTTGCATTTATCTTCATTCCATTTTTACCAACCCAACTATATATCCTGTCCAGATCACCCTGCAACTGTTTACAATCCTCTATCATTTTGATTCTTTTATACAGCATTATGTCATCTGCAAACAATCTAATTTCAGGTAGTAAACAATCAACACAATTATTCATTAGAATAATGAATAGCAATGGTCCCAATACGCTACCCTGTGGCACACCCATGTTTACTTCCATTTCTTTTGATACTACATTTCCTACCCTAACTTTCTGTTTCCTACCTTTTAAAAATTCTTCTACCCAGCAAATCACTTTCTCATCCACTCCAATGGTTTTTACCTTATTTACTACCATTTTATCGCATACTCTGTCAAACGCCTTTGACAGATCTAGTGCTACACTATGAATTTGGCCTCCCTTGTCCATTTCATCTGAAATATCTTGCATATATCCCAACAACTGAAATTCGCATGAATATCCTTGCCTGAACCCATGTTGCCTACTTGAAAACCACTTACGTTGCTCAGATACATTTCTGATGTGGTTGCATATCAATCTTTCCATTAATTTACCTACCACTGAAGTCAAACTAATTGGCCTGTAATTTTCAACTCTATTTCTCACCCCTAGTAGATATACGTTTTTTGAAAGGAAGCATGCTGTAGGAAAGGGCTTTAAATAACAAGAAATGATATTTCTTTTCCCCACAGTTATTGTGATATCCATAATACACCAGTACGTCGAGCTTTAGTCCTTTATATTTGCTAAAAAGAAAATTAAAACTTGTACTGTTTAAAAATCTTGTTCTTTTTTGTTTGTTCTTTTTTATTTATTAAATGTCTGCTGTGAATAAAAAAATAGTGTGAAAATAATCGAAAACTAATTTTAAAAAGAATCCAGAGATGAATAGAAACAACGAAAATTAATTTAAAAACACACAAAATATCAAACGAAGTTCAGTAATTAAAAAGTGTTCTTTAAACAAGAATTTTTATTAAAAAAAGAAGTTGCCTTTTGTATGACATTAGTTGAACCAGTTACGTAAAACTTTTTTTAAAAAAAAAAAAAAAAGTAATGCCAATTAAAAGTGGGACAAGATTGGGGCAAGGAACGGAAAGGAGTAAGATATAGCCTTTTGAAGGAACCATATTAGCATTCGCCTGGAGTGATTTCAGGAAACGATGAAAAACCTAAATAGAGATTTGAGCCCACTTCGTCAACATTGACAGCACGTGCGTTTTAAATCGCTCGCCCACCAGGCCAAAAGTTATGGTCAACTGCTACGAAACTTATCGTACCTATTCACGTTGTAAATACACATCGTTGTCTGGTAACACGCTATGCATTAGATTTAGGATGGATGTTAACTAAGAAGACAGAAAAAACAAAATCCTCGCTAATATTCTTCTCACAATAGAAGTTCGAATAACAAAATCTACGAGTAATTTAGGTCAAAACATACCACAGGCAGCTAAATAAGTAATTTGAATATGAATCTGAAATTAATACCTGGGTTCTTGTGAAAGCAAATATTTGACTCGTACAGACAGAAATCACACGAGGACACCGAACTGTAAATTTCCGTTTATATATTGAAAGATAGAGATACATCTTACACGCGTCCTCATCCAGGGTTCCTAACTAAATATAAAAGTCTTAAAAAAATTATTAAAAAAGCGTTATTTAATTTTTTAAATTAAAATTTTCTGACTTTATTTTTTTAAAAACGAAATTTAAAGTAAAAAAAAAAAATGTAGTGGGAAGGGGTCCTAAGAACGCTTACCCGAGGCTCCAGAATCCTAGAGCCGGCCCTGTAACATGTGAGGGAATCACAGCAATGACTATAAAGAAACAGCGAAGGCAAGGCAGCAGCTTTTGCCACAGAGTTGACCAAAGATTACTTTTGGGACAAGCCGTCGCACTATCGAAGAACTTGAGCTGATTTTCTGCGAACTACAGTTACGACCACCTTCTTCATCTCTTCCGCGGACACAAACCTCGCGACGATTCGTTACAAAAAGCTTTTCTCGGTAAAGCATCGGGTTACGTGAGTGATATAAAACTACTTTCTCGGAACTTCTGTGTCGCGTTCCGTTGCTTAAAGATATCTGTGCTGCCTGTGCACTGGAGTCACGTGACCACGAGGCGCCGGGTATCCTTGCTAGTTTCACCTTTCATCTTTCGCGTTCGCTATTCCCAGATGAGTGAATGGAATGGAATATTAATGGAATCTACCTGTTCTGAGATCCTTATGGTGGGATGGAGAGATGTAGTGTTGCATATTTCCTTTCAAGAGAGCAGCGTTAGAGTGCAGAAGCCATGGTTGCTCGATCGTCGAGTAAAATCGTTCCCCGTTCTTATTTCATGGCGGGCTGAGAGGGATTAGGGTGCCCTTGCGGACGATTAGATAATATTAAAAAAAAAAGTTCTTGTGTTTTGTCAGGATTTGAGTGTCAGCCTATCAGAGTAACCGCTGTGGAGAGTGATTTGCAGCCGTCCATATGCGTGATTACAAATTTATGGTACTTACGAACTCAATATTAAAAAGGTACAATATTTATTTTGTGTAGTTGCTTGCAGTAACAAGTGCGTCGTATGATAATTTTAAGGGGGAGTAGAAAATACACACTGCGTCGTAGCTGAGATGAAAGACAACCATTTTTTACTTTCTCCAGATACAGTGGCATACAGGAAGTATGACATTCGTCCAAAATTCTGATATAGAGAATATATCGTTCTGGTACGTGTTTGGCCGTTTCCATTATTTGGAAATTATGTGTTCCTTAGATTGTAGAAATATCAAAAAGAAAGGAAGAAGTGCTGTAAGAAAAAACTAAAAATAATCCAACCAGTAAGGTGAGAAGTAAAAAATTCTGAAAAAATGATCAATAAATAGTTATTGGAAGAGTATTAGAAAATTAAGAGAGTGAAAAGAAATATAAAAACAGTTGGAAGTTTGAAAAAGAGTGCTACAGGATAATGTAATGGGACCATTGCTGTTCGATATTCTATTGTCGATTTGCAGTTTGTTTTCGACAACAGAATTAAAATGATACCTGTAGGCTAAAGGGAAAATAGGACAGGTTATCTAGGTGAGTGTGTCAACATGGTACAAAGACAAATGCCGAAAAGAGTCACCTTAATAGATACACAGGTAGACAACTAAAGATTTTTTTTGTGATTAGGGCCTATATTGTGAAGTGGGAATTGTTTGTTCTAGGCATAAAGTGTAAATACTGACTTATTATCTGAGCATAAACTCGGTTGCGGAGGACACATGGAGGTGGTTGTAAGAGATTTCAGAATCTTTCATTTATTGGAGAGAGTGATGAAGAGACGCATCAGGAAAGTGAGTGAACTGGATTACAGAATCTCGATTAGGCCCTTTCTTAAGTATGATAGCCTATTACGGGACCCACATTAGTGGTACAAAGGAGGTGAGGTACATTCGTTTATGGAAATCATTGTTAACTCATAAACGAGCTAGGAAGGAAATCAGTGAAAGACATGAGGCAAATACTTGTAGTGTACATGACATACTTTATCGATGAAATAAGAAAAACTAAAAACTAGTGTAGTACATAACCGAAATTTCCATGTGAGGATGTATATGCTTTATCACAATTTAAAAAAAAATTAAGATTTTTTTTTTTCTCCTGAGATTTATCTAGTTTCTACTGGAATGATCTGGGCTTGCTTGACTAAAGGAAGAGTAAAAGTGAAGTATACTCCTACTGTTGATGCAATTTTTTTTTAGCTTTTTGCTGGTCCATTTTAACAACAAAGGTGAAAAATTAATAGTATTTAATTTTGAACTTTTTTTAATTTAATTTAACTGCAATGGAGCACAGGCTCCGGTGGCAATTTCCCCACACCCCCCATCTTCCTTTTGGCAAAGTCTCACAAACCGTAATTTATTTAATAAATATCAAACTTTTATTAAAACACAGACTTTCCGGACATGGAAATCGTGTACAATCTCACCCTTTATACTTCACTTTTATTTAATGGCTAACTACGGTAGATTTTATCGTTAAGCATGTGTAGAAAAATACAGCCGCGAGGGTATTTGCAGCAGACGCCAATTGTTAGTTCAATATGCTGCCGCTAGAGTTGCGGCAGGATGTGTGCACGCACCTGGTCTTACGTTCTCAGCTGCGGCCGCCATTTTTAGTCCAGGAGTTGTCGCGTAGGATCTTGTAGCGGCGATGTGAGCCAAATTGGTCCTTCTTGGAGACCAAAGGCAGTCAGAATTGTCTCATGCCTCTCTCAATTGTCTCATATTATCGGTTTTTAATTTGGCAAGTAAAGCTTTTCTAAACTAATTTCATCACAGAAAATAAACCTTAGCAATTATTAATGTTGTTATCGTATTAGCATATTACGTTACTAAACAAAATTATTAAATATTTCACAGTATTAGTAAACAAAAGAAATTGATTCAAGTGATTTTAGTTTTGGTGAGATAACGATCAACTAATTTTGATTTTGTGCCATCAGTGTGTAGGCTGGTTTGAACTATACATTGCGTGTATAATAAACCTTTTGTTTAAAAATTAATTGAATAATGAATAACGATGGAGCTTATGCTAATATAGCAATTTATCTACATACACATTTTTTTCTTTCTGGAAGTTCTTACTACGAATTCTTTAGCTAGTTGAGCTATTTTGTTAAAACATCTCTTTTGATATTTTTTTTTTCAGTACCTATTGTTTTAAATTTCTTTTATTCACGCTAGTCAATAACGCAAAATTCAGTTAATGTTTATACTTCAGTCTGCTTATTTCTTCTCTCACTCTCTCTTTTTTTCAATTTCGGTATGATGTCTGAGGTATTATTTTGTATGAGTAAATGGTCCATACCTAAAGTCAGATCAACATTGCCACGAAATCATTTTACTTCCTCCTGCGTGTGTGTATTTTTTTTTTTTTAAAGATTTTCCGGATAAGCCTTTTTGTGTAATAATTGTTACAAAATATTTGAAGCATGACATTATTTATCTTGAGATGCCGAAGGATAGTTCAGTTACCAAGTGTTTCGATTTTGTCGCGCACTCCGCTCGCTCCGTTCACGGCTGACTTATAATACAACTAGAGTAAGCCCGTGACTCTTTTTTGCGTTTCGTCACGGGTCTAGAATAGTTTTCTACCCTGAAAGATTATGACAGGTTGACCTGATTTGACCAAATGTAAACATGACCAGTGTTTCAGGGTGAATAAAATCTGTTGAACTTGACGAACTCAGAAGCATTAATAGAGATAGGTATCAAACACGAACAGGGATGATACGCCAATCGTATAATTGCTTAAATAGAAACTTACTTGTATTTGATGCTTAAAGTTCACTTCGAAAAATTAAAAAAATTCCTATTTGCTTCGAAAGCATCACGTTGTCTTTTATTGAGACTGGGCAAACATTCATAATGTAATCATTGGTCATAGTATCTGTAAAGGCCAGAGAACTTAATACACATTCCATGTTATTAAACAGTTGATCAACTCCGAAGAAATGAATTTCCATAATACTCGCTTCGGTAACATATTTGGTCTGATGTTCACTTAAAATAACCTAATAACTCACATACAGCGAACATGAACAAAAGCCATTAACGAAAGTGCTCACTAAAATCATTAACTTTGATCAAGCAACAACATTAGTGAAAATTTTAATTAGATTGAAATTTTTCCAAGCCAGAATAACAATTGTTCTTCGTGGTTACAGCAGAGGCCATGAGTAATTTGTTTTTTAAAGTTGCTTTCATTAGCAACATGTTACTGAAAAACAGATCCACCTTTTTTCAGCCGCAAAATTTATCCATAAATATTTTTTTAAACCTATCAAACGTTAGAAAAGCAAACTTAATGACTGTATTATGGCTATTAATTTGGTAGTAGTTGCTTGGCTATTAAATTGTAGACATAACCACGAAGGCTGACACGTGACATGATTCTCCAGCCAATAGCTATCGAGGTGAGTGAGTGACCTTACGAAATTATATAATAGTAGATTAATCAGGGTTTGAATTCCCAATCACTGTACCGTACATCCTAGCGAGTCGCATACGAAAAAAGCAAAACCCATACAAATCTGTGCCGACGAACAATAACTACTTGTTGATATTTAGTGGAACGGAAGTGACATATATCACTGCGAGCAACATAAGTTATGATCGATACCTTCCCGAATTGTTGATGTGTTTAGTTTACATTGCTGCTTTCCTGTGCTTGATTTTTCCTTTTTTTTGTTTTTGTTTTATAATTCCGGTGACTGATCACAAATGTACTGGTATTTCTGATTAGTTTTGCAAAAGAATTTGTATTGCGGTTTTATCCTGTTCACCTAAAAACTGGGGTGCTGAATTTTATTAAAAAGAGACTGTATGGCACTTAATAAAGCATCCTAAACGTATAGTTGCTAAAGGATGTTTGGTGAACAAATAAGCAATCCAAGGAGTATTGTTGTTATCTATTTTTTAAGTGTTTATCTTCTGACCACATCCTCTATCCGTTTAGGTTCACAGAGCGTGGTGGGTGAGCGGTAACACTAGCCATGCATTCGGGAGGACGCGGGTTCGAATCCCCTTCCAGACATCCAGATTTGTGTTTTTCATGGTTTCCCCAAATCACTCCAGGCAAATGTCGGGATGGTTACTCAAAAGGCCATGGCCGAATTCCTTCCCGTTCCTTGCCACCAGCCCCTTCTCACCTTTGATCACCTCGCCGTCGACGAGGCCTAAGTGTCGTACACCGAACATGGTGAGAGAGCGGTAATGTACCGGATTCGCATTTGGGAGGAGGCGGGTTTGAACCCAAGTCCGACCATCCAGATTTTTTCAAACGCCGGGATGATTCCTTCAAAAAGGCCATGGCCGACTTCCTTCCCGTACCTTGCCCCCAGTCATTTCCCTCTAATAATTTCGACGTAGACAAGGGGTGCAGACAAAAGGTTGGGAGAGGGGGGGGGGGGGGGTTCATTCAGGGAGGCTCTGAGCGCTGTCAGTAGAACTAGAATTTTCAAGTTTTCCATGGTTTCCCCAAATCACTCCAGGCAAATGCCGAGATGCTTCCTTCAAAAGGCCATGGCCGAATTCCTTCCCATTCCTTGCCCCCATCCTTGCCCCCCATCCTTTCCCGTCTCTAAAAGACCTCGATGTTAAAAAGAGACGTAAAGCAGTTACAAAAAAAAAAAAAAAAAAAAAAAAAATAGAATTTTCAAACTTCCTGGTTCATTTGCAAAGAAGGAGAACCATTTTGCCAGTCCTGGAAACGATTGAAAATAGGAACCTGGATGATAGGACAACAGCTTGAATATTAGCCCTATGATCATCATTTGACGTTTCACTTCTCTGTGGCACAATCTCTCCTATTGTTACAAGATACTCCTGAGAGGAGTTATCTCCAAAACACTTCGTATGCATACTTGTGCGAGTAAATGTCGCTAACCAACTTGTTGGTAATCTTCTGATAGAAATCTCTCCACTCTCCTGAAGGAGTAGGCCTAGCACTATATTTGCTATTCTTCCCTCCTCCATTCTCAGCAAATGCCTAAACCATTGCAAACTTCAGGGTTTCTTCCAATGGCTAGAACTTAAGCATTCCTTACTGAAATTACGATGACATTGCTCAATAATTCTTGATACTTTATGCTTGATAGGTTTACCCCTCTTCAATCAAACTACTTAGCATTGTCAACAAAGGGCTGAAATTAAGACGGTACAAGCGGATAGAAGGGAACGATGGGAGTGAACATAAACAAATCAGTGACGCGAGTTGACAAAATATTCGTGAATGATTAATTTCTGGTCCCGTGTTGGCTGAGAGACTTTAGTGGAAATAAACGTGTGATCGTTTCATGGCTTCACGGGAATATTCCTTTGTAGCGACCGTAAATGTATTCAGATTGGTGAAGATAATCGATGTCTTGTATGCCACATTAAGTTCACTGTACGGAGTCAACTTCCGTGCCCATTCTTATTTCCGACTGCGGTTAACAGCAGGGTGTTACTCATTTGTCGCTAGCACACGTGTTCCATATGTGACGAAATCGATCGACTCGCCAACAGGCTGTGAGGAGTGGAAAATTCCTTTCACAAAATAGTAGCTAACTAGTGGAGACTACAAAGATTATTTTTAGCATCAGCCACTGTCCCTGTTTAAGAAGTAGGCTTTTTATGATCTATTATACCCACGTGGTAAATAAGATGTTTGAATGATGAACAATTAAACTAGGGTTCCCGAGTTCTTCTCCATTTAAATTACCGAACTTGGTGAATGAGTTCTCGAGCCTGGCATTCGGAAGCCCTGTTCAGATTTCGGTTTTCAATGGTTTCCTGAAATCAACCCCAGGCAAAAGGTTATGGTCGATTTCCTTCTCGTTTGTTGCTTCCCAGTATCTCCCGGCTCTAATGGTCTCGATGTCGACCAGCTGTAAACCTAGCTATTTTCTCATTGTAGTGAGATTGAAGGCTTTCACAGCGTATCGATGAAATGTAGTCTTCACGGGTTTTCCGCCGTATGTTGTCGCATTTCAACAACATACGGCGGAAAACCCGTGAAGACTACATTTCTTTCTGATTGTTATTTGTACATTGATGTTAATATCGAAAATCTGCCGGGCATTACGCTGATCAATTCCTTGGTGGCATCTAGCCAAGCTAAGTATCTGAATAAAATATTAAGTTATAAGCAATATTTTTCCAACAAGAAGTGGGATCACAACGTAAATTCGGCTGTAGGTAAAGCGGATTCTAGAATGTGATTCATAGGTCTAATTTTTGAAAAAGAAAATGCTGTATCCCCTTTGTAGAGCTGTCTGGTTGCTCAATGTATGACGTGTTTACCTTCAAAATTCAAGGACCCGGTGAGACCGGGAGGTTTTTCCAGCTTTGTTTTTTCACATCAGCTCCGTGGTTTGGATTTCACGCTAAACGATGTCCTGCGTCTGATATTCTGGTTTAATGCGCCTTTTTAGGGAAGATCCAACCAACAAGAGGGTTGTCCTTTAGTTTACAAAACAAATAGCGTATGAAACTCTGATTACTGGTATCGAGTAAATACAGAGAAGAGCCGCTCGCTTTGTATCTGCATGCACTTTACGAAAGTGTTACCGAGTTGGTTCTGAGTTTGGGATGGGATTGTCCTTCAGACCAGCGACGTAGATTCCATCGAATTTATCAGCAAACATGCTCTCATTGACTTTATTTATGACTTCGGAAAAATACTTTTCCTACAAACACATTTGGGACACAATGACAGGAGCGACATAATGGGGTAAATGACATGCTACACTGATGCTTATCTGTATTTATATTCCCTAACTCCATTAGAGACTGGAGTCCACAAAGGGGACATTAATTTTGATTGAAGGAGCCCTTTAATAAATACGATCTTGTGACTTGAAAATTATAAATATATATTTAAAAAGTTCATCTTCTCCTTCAAGGGGTACACCGTGTTTGAGCCTGGTTATTGAATCAGGTGTACTGAGTTACCCATTCTTTGCCGACGACCTGATACAAAACGGTCCCTACGAACGAATGAGTTTGAAACGACCAACGGCATGCGGTTGCAGAAGGCAATTGGAAGCCACAGCACTGAAGATACAAATATTATCCAAGTCGTCCTCTCACATTACGTTAGAAATGATTGAATGTTCATAGGTAAAAGAGTTCCCCAACCGTGTCTCCAGATGGAAACTGCTCTGGTAAAAGTCACCAAGAAGCATTCGGTGAGTCGAAGTGCTGAAATCTAGCTGTTTGAGTAGGGTTAGTACATAAATCTAAAACGGACGTGATAAATGTTTCTCAGTAGAATGTAATTTCAGTTTAAAATATTTAGAGTGTGATAAGTAAATTAAGATTGAAGCTATTGTATACATGGCAACAGTAACTAACCGAAATGACATTAGAATTTGGGAAACGGCGTTGTTATACTTTGGCGGAAATTAAAATACAACACACAGACAGGAATGGTGGAATTTTAGGAAACTTTATAGATACATCCAGGGTCATGCCCAGAAAAAATGATACCAAATTGAAATGGATCAGGCTAAGGTTATTACGTTTAGATGCAGTTGCAGTAAGAAGTTCACCCACCTTGAACACCTATACATTTGTGGATCCTTGCCAGCATTGAATCACTAAGAGTTCGCATTTCTTCTTGGGGGTATGTATCTCTACGCCTGCAGGTCTTGGTCAGGCAGCTGTTACACAGCTTGTTCTGGGTGACCATGTGAACTAATATATCTACTCCTGGAACCCTAGAAATGCTCTATTGGTGACAAATCTGGGGACCGTGCGGTTCAAATTGTGATCTTAACCCCTTTCAAGGCTTATGTTGTGATAGCCACAGTATGAGGTCGAGCATTATATTGTTGGAAGATGCTGTTTGGATGGTGTACATGAAGGGTATCAAAATAGGGTGAAGTACCGCGTACCTATAGTGATGGACTGTCATTGTGCCTTCATATACAACCAACTCAAATCTACTGTCGAAGCTGATAGCCCCCAAACCATGACACCAGTTGCTGGACCTGTGTGACATTCTGAAATCACAGCAGGGTAAGCCGTTTCTCCACTGCGCCTACGTACATGTTGTCGATTATTTCTTTGCCACAGACACAATTAGTCTCTAAACACATTCATATGTCCATTTGGGTTTTGCGTTACACCAGGTTAGACGATGCTGGCAATGAAATCAGGTTAATGTAACACATTGCATAGGGGTCAGAGAGTGTAATCCAGCTTCAAGCAATTGGTTTACAATAGTTCGGGGAGGTGACACCCTGTAACCACTACTTGTATCTGGCCTGCAGTCACTGGTCTGCCAGCAACAGCCACCCACACAATATGGCGGTCTTCACGAGCTGTTGTCCTTCTGTATCGACCTGTGCCTGTTCTAGGAATACTAGAGCCTTATTTAATCTACTGTATAACAAGTCTGTATACTGACATTGCACTACGGCCAATCCTTCGGGACATTTTACGATATGATGCACCCATTTCAAACACGCCAATTCTCCGATTCTTCTCACAATACGGCATTTGGGTGTATCGTCACTTTTCACCCTGGTATACTAAGTCAACAAGAAACTTGTGCACAAAAGAGTGTCATATTACAAAACACTGTTCACCACTTAGGGAGCGTGCACAAACCACGTAGGTCCATTTTGGCCTCCTGTGAACCCCCCTCCCCCCCACGTAGCCCTGCGTGGCTTTTGCCTCTACCCCCCCCCCTACGTAGTTTTTTCCCCTTTTGATTCCAGAAGACATTTCCTACTGTTTTCTCTTGTCAGACTATTGTAAATTACATACGGAGATAATTAACTGAGGGAAATAAATATTCACATGTTGTTGTGAGTTCTGTTCCTCATTTTAACTGTGAAAAATGTTATGAAAAGAAAGCTACGTGGCCTGGGTCGGAACCCCCCCTCCCCCCACGTAGCCCAGCGTAGCCTTCCAGCCAACCCCCCCCCCCCCCCTGGACCGAACTACGTAGTTTGTGCACGGTCCCTTATAAGCTATAAAACATAGCAATTTTGCAAAGTAAATAGCACCGTAATTATCGTACTATTACATGTAAAACTTTCAGTTTTTAACCATTTAATACTCTTCACAGGGAGAAAATTCAACCCATTTGTTACAACTCTGTCTGAGTGTTGCACTTTCAGTTTCCGCCAGTGTATTGATACTGCCTTCTCGAAAAAAACTTTACGAATCCTCAGGTACATAAAAAAATTCAGAAATTATATAGACTGACTTTATTTTGCACAGTACCGGAAAGCTGCTTATGGAACATAATATGTCATTCTTTAGGCCATCACTTATTTGCTATTTGGCAACATCAAAGCGTTCTACGCCGAGCACCGTTTTTTGCTGCTGATGCACTACAGCGGAAACAGAATACTATGCAAAATTTCTTTTCTGACCTTCATGCTTTAAAGTTCGCTCAAACATTTTGAACCTTACAAAACAATGTATCTGCTGGAACTTTCATATCTGTAATATAATATTTGGATAACTCTAGCAATAATTAATCTGTCCGAAAACGTATTAAATTTTGAATTCTGGGTCAGATTAGATTTTATTTAAAAAAATTACGTACCTAATTTATGTTCTCCCGTACTCGAAACTTCCTTCTCTTTGTGAGTACTTAGATTTAAGACTAAATTGTAATTTTTCACCAATATTTCTTTAGTAGGACCATTTATTTAAATTTTCCATGATAATTCTTACGTTTTGGCATTTCCAGAATTATCCCTAGAAATACAACGATGTGTTAGGTAGAAAGGAAAATGCATACTTAAGCAATGTATTCGAGAATTTTCTATTACTTGGTTTTAAAACGTTATATGCCAACCTAAATGACATATATTAATAACAAATATTGATTACAAAATATGTACCGATCTATTGGTTTGCTGAAATTCAAAGACGAGATGCTTGTCAACTGTCTATCTTGATTTAATCACTGTCTGTGGAGAAGACTGTATAAATCTGGATATAGCAGTTTTCACGGAAAGTCGTGATAACAAGTTTGAATGAGGAGTTCAGCAACAGCGACTTCGAACAACTCATTGGTTGCAGTTGACCGTAATGCCACATTGTTTGCGATCTTTGGCTCTATCAGAAGATATGAACGCTAGGAGTGGTGAGCACTTAAGATTTTCATTTGCAGTGTGATAACGTCAACGCATCTTCTGAAAATAAATATAAGCTCTGCATTTGTCTGCCTCATCAAACAAATATCAACGTTTGGTCAAAAGATGCACCTTGTTCACACGGATTAGATTACCACTCCTGAAGTATTGCCGGTTTGAGTTATTCGCTCATGTCAACAACAGTACGGAGGAGCAGTTACAAGTCGAGGGCATCCTGTTACCCTCGGGTTTGGTAACTCCACCTAAAGACGTCTGAATCGTATATTTATATCAGCTTCATCTGGATGCTAAAGTTTTTGTAAAATCACTGCTTTGCAACAGACAGGTGCTGGGAAAAAAATGTAACTTTCTCAAATCGTACTGTCATCATCGGTAAGATTTTCCGGAAACTACAATCCTTTGTTTGCATAAAAAATTCTTGCCGCTCGCATATTTCGTTACACGCTAGCAGTCTATTTTTAAATGGGTGAATGTAAAGAAACTAACTCAAATTTTCATTTGCTGGAAAACAACGGAACCCATCAGTTCTTCGTATTTTAAATCGCATCTTGACTAAATACAACAGTTCTCCAGTTCCGATATTTTTTCAGTATGGTTCCCTGCTGTACATGACTATTTGCCTGAGCAGAAAAGGAATTAAATTTTTCTGGCGGCGGAAAGCAATGTACCAGCTGTGCTCCATTTCAAAAAAGGTTACCTCAACATGTTTCCCACAACGATCAGACCTCAGAGAGAATTAGTACAGTCACACGTAGAGCACTTTGAGGGACCTTAGCGTCTCAGTCCCGTTAAGCTTGTATTTGTTTTTTTTTTCCGGCTGATACTTCTTGGGAATTATAAATGCAGTTACAGTAGGTATAAAAGGGCGGAGTGAGCCCACACAAAAGAACTGTCAATCATTTTCACACCTCTATTGTTCTCTCCCCCTCCCACCTGTCAATCATTTTCACACCTCTATTGTTCTCTCCCCCCTCCCACTTGACTAACCACTTGACTTGAGGGCCACTTGACTAACCACTTGACATGAGGACCACTTGACTAACCTCAGTTACACCCCTATTGTCCTTGACCACGCCCCCTTTTCCTCCCCTCCCCCTCCCTCCCCCATCTCCTACACTAACCCCAGCTTCACCACCCCAGTACCAGCTATCGATTTTATTGCTCTTTTGCCAGTCCATATTCGCCTGGAGTGATTTTAGGAAAAAACGAGAATATGGATGCTCAGACGGGGATTCGAACCAGCGATCGTTGTTTGACGGCATTCAATGGACGGGAATAAGCAATATACTTTATATTGAGCGCTTAATAAAATGCGGTTTAAACCAATGAGGTTTCTTTCTTAAGTTAGGAATTAATGTCTTTAAACATACGACGAACGAGAATATGGATGCTCAGACGGGGATTCGAACCAGCGATCGTTGTTTGACGGCATTCAATGGACGGGAATAGGCAATATACTTTATATTGAGCGCTTAATAAAATGCGATTTAAACCAATGAGGTTTCTTTCTTAAGTTAGGAATTAATGTCTTTAAACATACGACGAACGAGAATATGGATGCTCAGACGGGGATTCGAACCAGCGATCGTTGTTTGACGGCATTCAATGGACGGGAATAAGCATTATACTATATATTGAGCGCTTAATAAAATGCGATTTAAACCAATGAGGTTTCTTTCTTAAGTTAGGAATTAATGTCTTTAAACATACGACGAACGAGAATATGGATGCTCAGACGGGGATTCGAACCAGCGATCGTTGTTTGACGGCATTCAATGGACGGGAATAAGCAATATACTTTATATTGAGCGCTTAATAAAATGCGGTTTAAACCAATGAGGTTTCTTTCTTAAGTTAGGAATTAATGTCTTTAAACATACGACGAAAACACATTTCTGAAAGCTCATTTAACGTAATATTAAGCACGTCATTTCTACCCCAATCACACTAAGTACGATGATAAAATTCATATAGCGTTGATTGTAAAAAACTGAACTTTCTATTTATCTAAAAATACTTTTTAAAAAACTGCTATTTCTGATAGTTGATAACAAATTTCGTTCGCTGAGCCAGAGGCTGAACCCCCAAGGAGGGTCGAGTCTCACACAATGCTCCCTTTTGTTATCGCCACTCGAACGCGCCTGATGCACAGACCTAAGCGCAACTTCATTTCACGTAATATTAAGCTTTTAATTTCTACTCTTGGCATAACGCGAGAAAAAAAATGTTTATATCATGATTATTCTATGAAAATAACCTTTCCAATTAAACTATAATATTTTTTAAAAAACTTGTACTTCTGATAGTTGATCTTAAATTTGGGGCTCTGAGCCACGCTTTGTATTGCTGGGGGGGCGAGGTTTCTATAGCGTATTGTATGTACCGTTGCTGCGGGGCGTTAATTGTGCGCGCTAAGAGTGGCTGTTTAGAAAATTAAACTCCGCAAACAACACAGTAGCGTTCACGCAGCGTCGTTGATGGTTGTACGTAGAGCTTGAATCGAAAATTTACTGCCGCTGCTGCATTGTAATAAATTATTTAGGTGGAATATACCGATTCCACTAGGATCATCCTGTACTAAGAAATGTTCCCAGGACGGCTGCAGAGGTGTTTCCTAGCGACCAAGACTTACTAACTGCGATAAGTTCGGCGAAAGACGTTTGTGACGGCGAGTATTTTGGACAAAATTTTGTGCATATTCTTACGACTCAGACCGAGCGTGGTGGGTGAGCGGTTAACTCTCTGGCCTCACATTCGGGAGGACGCGGGTTCGAATCCCCGTCCAGGCATCCATCGCGCGCTAGTGATAACAAACAAGTATCTGTGCATGCGAAGTAAATAAATATGGAGTCACGTTTATAGTGCGATACACTGAATGTCAATTGTGGATAGGAACGGAGCTCAGTTTCCTTATTTCACCTATATAATGTTGTGGAAAAGCCTTGTAAAATCGAAGGGTGTTACCTGTATGCCTCTTCAGTCGTCTCTCATCGTGAACTTTACAGGCGACAGAGGATTGAACGAAGGAACGGGGGAGAATTCGACTATGGTCCTTTGTGGGAACCATCCCGGCATTCACCTCAAGCGGTTGCGGAAAAACCTTGTAAAATCGAAACTTGGTTGACCGGACGAAACCGCGTCGTCCTAGGTTCCAGACCAGTACAACCTGCATCAACCCAATTGTGGATAGGAACAGAGCTCCGTTACCTTATTTCACATGTCTAATGTTGCTGGCTGCAACGTTGTATGACAGATCAATTTTGATACGGAGGTGGGTAAAGAACGAGCTTGAAGTGTGTAACTTATATGTAAGCAGCCAGGTTAGTATGGATATCACCCGAAAAATTAATGCTATGGAAAAAGCCTTTTTTTTTCTGCCTTCACCTCGTTGACGTCAAAATCGTTAGAAGTGGGAAAGGACCGGGGAGCAAGTAACTGGAAGAAATTCGGCAGTGACCTTTTGAACAAACCAAGGCGAAAATTCAGATGTGGGTGCCCGGACAAGGATTCGAAACCGCATCTTCCCGAATGCGAATCTCATGTGTATTAGCGTCAGACCACGAACTAAGGGATCACCATCGTAAGTGGATAAATTATTAGCGTACCAGTATGGCTTTACACCTCGCCAACATCGATATCATTAGAGGCGGGATAGGATTGATGCAGGGAACGGTCACCTGGAGTGATTTGGGGAAACCATGGAAAACCAGAATATGGATGCTCAGACGGAGATTCGAACCAGCGCCCTTCTGAATGCATGGTCAGAACGTTAACACTCACCCACCACGCTCAGTAATTTTCGTGGGCAATACTGAAAAATATCTATTCTGAGAAGTAATTTTTTGCATGGTGCTTCGATAATCATGAAATTTCCAAACATCTGAAATGACTGGTTACGCAGATATTGCTGCCACCAGAGACACAGGGAAATAGTGTGAACTTTGACAAAACATCTTTAGCTGGGACGCTGCATGTTAGAGACTAATACAGTAACTCTAATCAACTACACAATCTTACTACTTATCTCGTTTCTTTGGCAGAGGCATATTGCATACTGTATGGATATTGAGTGACCAAGACTTACTAAGTGCGATAAGTTCGGCGAAAGACGTTTGTGGCGGCGAGTGTTTTGGACAAAGTATTGTGCGTATTCTTACGGCTCATACTGAGCGTGGTGGGTGAGCGGTTAACTCTCTGGCCTCACATTCGGGAGGACGCGGGTTCGAACCCCCGTCCAGGCATCCAAATTTGGGTTTTTAATGGTTTACCTAAATCATTCCAAGCGAATGCCGGTGTGTTTCCTTCAAAAAGGCGTCGGGAGGACGTGGGTTTGAATCCCTGCCCCGACCATCAAGATTTCGGCTTTCCATGCTTTTTATGAAATTACTGCATTCGGTGCTTAAGCCATCTGACGGGAAAGTGAAAAGCCCTCAACCTGACCTTCACATCTTTCACAACTTGCGTCGTAATGTAGTTACGCCTTAACACTTCCGTTGTTCGGTTTCAAGTTTAAACTGTAGGTTCTCTACACCCTGTTAAGTTCAAGTAGGCTAGGATAGAGGCGGAATGCGCAGGCAATAAAAAACCCTGGTCATAATGACCAAACGAGCCATTACTCCGTACTTCAGGTGAATATTGGGTTGGGTCCTTCAAAAGACCATGCCTGAATTCCATTCCGATCCTTGCACCAGTCCTATCACACTTCGTGATCGGTAAAGATCTGGCCTAGCATTTGGGAGGGCGTGGGCTCGAATCCCAGTCCGGTCATCCAGATTTGAGTTTTCCATGGTTTCCCCAAATAACTCGAGGCGAATGACGGGGATGATTTTCCTCATTTGCCATGGCCGAATTCCCCACCGTTCCTCGTCCACTGTCCTTTCCCACCTCTAAAGGCTTCGATGTCGACGAGGCGTAGAACCCTAAAAAAAGAAACCCACGACCACCAACTCCAGATGAATGTCGAGTTATTCATTCAAAATACCATGCCCGAATTCCTTCCCAGTCCTTGCCGCCAGTCCATACAATTATGGCCATTACATTCTCGCAATCACCATAGAGGAGGAATGCGCAGGCAATAAAAAACCCTGGTCATAATGACCAAACGAGCCATTACTCCGTACTTCAGGTGAATGTTGGGTTGGTTCCTTCAAAAGACCATGCCTGAATTCGATCCCGATCCTTGCACCAGTCCTATCACACCTCGTGATCGGTAAAGATCTGGCATAGCATTTTGGGAGGGCGTGGGCTCGAATCCCAGTCCGGGCATCCAGATTTGAGTTTTCCATGGTTTCCCCAAATAACTCGAGGCGAATGACGGGGTGATTTCTTCATTTGACATGGCCGAATTCCCCACCGTTCGTCGTCCACTGTCCTTTCCCACCTCTAAAGGCTTCGATGTCGACGAGGCGTAGAACCATAAAAAAAGAAAACCACGACCACCAACTCCATATTAAAGTTCTGTTGCATCGTTATACTTGATACGTATCAATTTCATCTGTGTGAGTACTGTTACCAATGGGCTACCAACGCCGGAAACCGAATAATATTTTCCGAAGCAGGCAGGAGTTTCACTCAGTGTACAATTTCTCCCGCGCATTGCTAACCTGCTCTAATTCGGATCCTCGTTAGCAAAACCCACGCAGAGCTGCTCTTGAAGCCGCCTGTTGTATACAGCGATGGCCAGAAATAAACGGCTGCCACATGTTACAACGTTGTGCTAATGATGCAGCCTTATTCGCTGGGAATAATCCGGATTGATGCGAGCAAACTTTGCGCAAAGCTTGGCGTACCTTCCCTGATTGCCTCGTACAAATTAGTTTCTTTATGAAGACACTGGTGTTTACCGAACATTTCTATATTGTAGAATATTTTACACGAAATGACTTAAAATGTAGGTGAATGAATCAAAGTGATCATTCACATTTTTTTCTGATAAAGTGTCAAATTTTTAGCGAAGTGGTCGCTGGAATCACTAAATTGTTCATGCTATAAAGTTGTTCCCACACTTAATATTACAACGCATTGTAAATCGGTGAATTCATAAATGTAATGATTATGGAGAAAGTAGCCTTGACTGAGTACACCGCTAAACATCAGATACATTACGCTTTCGCAGTGAGACCAAATTCCAAAGCCGGAAATCACAACGATAGCAGAGGTGCCGGCCAAATCTTTTTTAAGTAATAAATGCAAGTTGTCCTTGTCCGGGACACGAATGGCTGATGCCGGCAGGAGTTGCAGAGATTCTGATCCCCACTCCGATTTGCATCATCGGAAGAATGCAGAAGATATGCCGATTAACGCGTTGTATGTACTGCAATATCTCAAACAAGAAGGTATCGGTGCTCCTTGACACATTTTTTTTTGCTGTCATCAGTCTTTCGACTGGTTTGATGCAATCCTCCATCCCTTCCTAACTTGTGCTAACCTTTTCATCTCCACACATCCCTTAAAACCCATGTTCTCAATTATCTGCTTCATATATTATAATCTCTGTCTTCCTCTACAGTTCTTACCTTCGACTGTTCCATCCACTAACAAATTAGCCAATCCAGCATGTCTCAAAATATGACCTACCAACCTGTCTCTTCTTTCTGTAAGCTTCTTCCACAAACTTCTTTCCTCACCCATTATTACAAAAACTCGTTCATTTCGTACTTTGTCTGTCCATTTAATTTTCAGTATTCTTCTGTAGCACCAAATTTCAAATGCTTCAATTTTCTTTCTTTCTGGTATTCCTAAAGTCCGTGTTTCACTACCACAAAGTGCTGTGCTCCACACGTAGAGTTTTAAAAAGTTCTTTTTAATTCCTAGATCAATATTTGAAACTAAAAGATTTCTCTTTTTCATGAAGGCTCTTTTTGCTAGTGCTATTCTGCTTTTAACATCATTCTTGCTTCGGCCGTCGGTTATTATTTTGCTTCCCAAGTAGCAGAATTCACTTACTTCTCCTATTGCATCCGATGCTATTTTTATATTTAATCTACTGTGATTGGTATCATTTCTGCTACATTTAATCACTTTTGTCTTGCTTTGATTTATATTCAGTCCAAAATCATCCTTCAGTATTTTGTTGATGATACTCAGTAACTTCTCAATATCCTCAACTCGTTCTGCTAACAAGACAATAATTATTTGCACGTGCAAGATAATATAGATTAGATATCTTACTTTTTACCAAAATACTTGTTTAAAAACCGTTAAAAATGACGGTAATTTTAATTATTCTGAGGAAAATGCAATTTCGGACACGAACGATGACTTAGATGTTTTTCTCGTCTTAAACATTTTGGGGGCGTCCATTAATTACGTAAGGTGTTTTTCGGAAATCCGGACCTCCTCCCATTGGTGAGATCTGGTGAGACCTGGTAGTTCCCCTCCCCCCTTTCCTTGTTGGTGAGATCTTCCCCTTGGTGAGAATGCGCCAGACCCCCTCACCTATTTGACCTCACATAATTAATGGACGCTCCCTGTTGTCTTTTCATCCATCGATTCCAATATTTATTGTGTGACCCAAAGTTTTCATTCGGTTCCTCTCACAATGTTTTATTGCATTATTATTCATTTGAATTTTCTCCTCAGTTTTTCCCTTGAGCTGTGTTTACTTCTCTGCAATATTGGTCTCATATGAAATTATTTCACATGATTTTCTTGTTTATGTCCAGTGCTTTTGGCCTTTGTTGATTCTTTGTTTTGTTGATTTTCAGTCTCTGCCTTGATACGGTTAAATTGTGATCTGAGTCTGCATTAGCTTCCGGGTAAATTTTATAGTCCAGAACATTCTGTTTTGCTGTGAGTTTTTAGAAATCATTTCAGATGAATTGCAGGGATGGTTCCTTCAATAGGCCCTGTCAGAATTCCTTCCTGTCCGTTGTCGCCAAACCTCTTCAACGTAAACGATCCGTAAAGCCCCCCAAAAAAAACCTTTTTTAAACAAAATTATTGGGTACTTGCATTGTATCTGATGTACTCTCTCTTTGAAGGCTATTTGATTAACAAGAAGTTCTGTGAAATAAATGATTTTTGAAAATTCTCTTTTCTTTTGAGTATCCTTTGTACACCGTCATTACGTTTTAGCAAACTTGGCCACGAGGTGTCTTCATCTGCTACATACCAATGAAAAAACTGTAATAGCTCCTACAATAATTTGAGGTTAAATTATATCACAAAGTGAGGCAACGTGATTTATTTTCAAGCTTTGTAATTCACGCGCTAAGGTGATGGACCCGAAGTCAAAGAGACCTATCCTGGCCTGGCATGCAATTCTCGGGCCTTGCATTCCGGAGTTCAAATCCACGTCCGGACATCTATAGTTAGCTTTTCAATTTTTTTCACGAAACCACTCCAGGTGAATATCGGCATGGTTCCGTGTCTTCCATCTTGTGTAGGCTCTAATGATCTCGATGTCGACGACCCGGAAACCCAACGGAAAACAATGAAGTCAAAGAGGCAAACACTTCGTGCAGGAGTACCATCCTCCTTAATCTGTGAAAGTTGGAAGTTGCGCTGGTCCTGTGGACTTAGCAGTATGTTATCTCTAGGTATCTTATTACTCCTGGCTACTGCTAACCTCAAAGCAGCAACATAATGTAATATCTCTTACGTAAAGGCACTTATTACACAACAGCAAGCAGTGATACGTACTGAAACCGCGAGGTCGGAGAACACCGCCAGCGAGTTTTCATCACGTGATGGCTTTCAATTACGGCACACACAAAGATATTTTTATACTTGATTGGTGTCATTAGCTCTGAGATCTGGTATAGGGTTCGTTAAGGAGAAGTCAGAGTTGCTTCAGCACATCGTAATTCTCCATTGATAAAACTTCTTCAGTTGACAACTTATCATGCTACGAAATACAATTATAGTTTATTTGCTTCCCAGTATCCTTCACGGTGTAGATGATATCTGTACACAGTGTATTGATGGTGTTTCTAGATCATGCAGACTCGCTCAAAATATAACCATCATTCTCCAGAGTTTAAACAGTTACTATGCTGTGTGCAAATGTTTGGATAGAATGAATGTCAAGAGACTCTCTGCGATAATTTCTTAGTAAATTTGTACATTAATATTGTATCATGTATATAGCTCGGAGTATACTGTTGTATGAATCTGAAACCGGGGAAGCGAGAGAAGTCGAAATGGATTTCTTTTGAATAAGAGCAAAAGCATCTTGCATGAAATACATATAAAATGAGAACATAAAAATGCAATGAATGTAAGTCGAATTGAACTTGAGGAAACATATACTCGCCGGTTCTTATAGTATGGACATATCAGACGAGTAGCAGAAGAAA
>CM061919.1:136986124-137231730 GCA_031002005.1 Vandiemenella viatica
AATATAACAACATTAAACATTATATTCTTACATTAAAGTGATCTTCACGACAATATAAACAACTAGTTGAAGAATTTTTACTTCTCTTAGCTATATATATATATTCGCATCTCGTGGGACATAAAATTACACTTTATCAGGTACATTTCGTATCGTATTTTGCACATATGTACAATACAGTATTTATAAAATGGTTTTCGACCTCCTTCCATGTCGAAATTAGTTAAAAAAACATACTATTTTTGAGATATAACACTCCACAATATACAATACGTCAGTTTAGTCGTGTACAATGGCGTCACGGTGCAGCATACCAAACTGGTGGCGTTTAAATCCTGGGAACTGGATTGCAGTTTTAAAATATTTTCATCAATATTATATGTTTAATGGTTATAAAACAGGGTAAATAATTTATTTAAAATATAAAAATAATACATGCATATTCCTTATTTTCTTCTAATATAATTGCCAACTGCAGTCACGTCAACCTACATCCCACTTTTAATTATACCAAACATAACAGCTCCTTTAACCTGCACCGAGACTCAAGAACCTCTGTTATTTGCTTCATATTCGCTTTTTCTCCCGGTACAATTTTTCTCATTGTAGTTTGCCTCTTCTATCAAAATAACTAGCTCAGTATGTTTTAAAACATTGGCTACCATTTACTTACTTTTTATATACACTCCTTTCTTTATACTTCATTTCCTCCATGTGTTAACTGTGCACTTTAAATTTCAACATCCACCTGTAACACCTCATCTGAAATGCTTACTTTTGTTGTTGTTAACATTTTCACAATCCAAGTTTCAATTCTATAAAACGCTGTGTTCGAACACAAATGTCGGTGGAACTAAACCTCTTTATGTTTCTATTAGAAAGTCTTCACTAATATGAGCATGGTATAAACTATTCTGACATAAACTTGCTGTCACTTTGTATTCGATTATTTATTCCTGACCTCTGTCTGACACTTTAGATTTAAAAGGTTGAGACACTTGTATGTGCTCCCCAGTGGCGCAATCGGTTAGCGCACGGTACTTATAATCAGTATACTGAGCTATGCCGGGGTTGTGAGTTCGAGCCTCACCTGGGGAATGATTTTATGTGATAGAAACGAAGAAAAATTTCTTATGGAGAGATTGAAAACAAAACAAGTAGTCAATATTCCGACTGCAAATAACAAATAATTACAGGCTTGCAGTTCTCAGTAATGGAATTTCGTATATCACTATTTTGTTCTGGATGTTGATCTTTATAAATAGCGATATCCGTGATAGGTGACTTTTAAAATGAAAGAATTTTATTCAATTTTAAAAGAGAGCATTTTACTGGCTGTTTACGATTAAAATGGGGTAAAAGACACAGACTGGAATAAATTATCGAGACAGGAGATGAACAATCTATCTCAAACTGACGAAGAAGTTACCAGCAAACTATAGAATACCGAAGTAAGAGCGCAGGGAAATTGCTACCGAGGTTTCGGAATTAATAATAATAATAACAAATAAAGGTCTTTGAATATAATGGATCAATGTTTAAACGAAAATGTTTCTCTTTATTCATTTTTGATTTACGCTTCGTCGTCGTCTTGGTCATCAGAGGCGGTTAAGGACTGGAAGCAATGAATAGGAAGAAATTCGGTAATGGCCCTTTTAAAGAAACCGTCTCAGCATTCGCCTGGAGTGATTTTGGGAAACAATGGAAAATCCAAATCTGGATGGCTAGACGGGGATTATACAGACATCTGATCCTTGTACAGCAAATAGTTTTATTTTAAATAACACTATTAACAGACTTTATCCTTTTTTTTTTTCTTTCTCGAAATTCACAAATAAAAATTAATGTAGCCTAATTTTACTTGATGTTTCTTTCTGATAGCAAAAAACTTTATTTAATTAAAAAAGTCATAAAAAATAGATACATAGTGATTTACAGGAAAATTTGGTGATTGGTATTCACAACATAATCAATTAATCTGCTCTTTTTGTTCTTTGTTATTAAGGTTGTTAGTCACTCGGTATTTAAAAATTCATTGAAATTATCTTGTGTATAATTAAGAAGAAAACGAACTAAATGAATAGTTTACATCTATATCTGCATCTATACTCTGTAATCCAAAGTTTTTTCCCCCTCATGGCTTTACTCCTTTTATACGTCGAGATCATTAGAGGCAGGAAAGGACTGGGGCAATGAGCGTGAAAAGAAAGGCTATCCTGGCATTCACTTTGAATGGTTTCGGAAAACCATAGAAAATCGTAATCTGGAAGGCCTGACGTGGATTCGAACCTGTGTCCTCCACTATGCGAGGTCCAAGTGCTATCGCTCACTCCTAACGCTCGGTAATTCACAGATAACTGTGGGTGGCACCAAAATTGTTCTACATTCTGTGCATTCCAATCCCTAACACCATGATGGAAGAAATAATTTCTACGGGTAGCTGTGCGGTACTTCATTTCCTTAATTTTATTTATCCTACCAATGCGGCCCAAATACGTTGGTGTGTGAAGTTTTGCACTAAATTCATAAATAACTGATGCTATTGTCACGTTCCTCAGTAAACAGATGCAAAAATTAGGTTGTCAGTCGACCAGAGAATTCTAGCCCGATTTCCGTAAAATTCTGTAGCACTTTTGTTAAGGGATGTTACACTTAGTTTATTAAAGGTTTCTACATTCCCAAGAATTGAAAAGCTCACTTTTTGCTCATGAACAAATGGGCTCTTCTTCCCCGCTTTGAGCATTACATTGCACTTATTGCAATTTAAATTACCATTTATCGCACCACGTTGAAGAAACATAGACATCATGTTGAATTTTTAGCCAATCTACAGAACACTTGCATCCTCAGCAAGCAACCTTTAACTGCTATTAACACTGTCTCCGAGATCTTTTGTAAAATAAATGGTCCTATTAAATTTCTCTTCTGAATGTCCGATTCAACTTCTAGAGAAGTAGATGATTCTTTCGCTAAGATGACATAATGACATGAGTTAAGAAATCTCGTATCCACTCACAAACTTTTTGCAAATCTTTGTTAAGAGGCGGTTTTGTGGAATAGTATCAAAGGCTTCCTGGAAATAATAATAAAATAAATCACCAACTTGTTATCCTTCATCAATAAATAACCTTCATGGCGTCATGAGAAAGTATAACTTGTGTTTTCACATGATCTCTACTTTCGAAATCCATGATGGTTGTGTGCAATTACTTTTATATCATTTAAGAATGACATAATGTTCGAACATATGGTGTGTTATTGCAGAGAGATGCAGAGAAATCACCCGGTAGTTGGCGGGAAAAAACTGTGTGATTTTACAATCGCGATGTACTATTTCCTTGTCTAGCGATTTACAGCATATGTCAGTCGGAAAGGGCCCAATTTCTGTTGCGTTTTCTGAAATTCCTTTTACGGGGATACCACCAGGACCCGGCCCTAACACAACACGTAATAATCATAACAATCACTCGTATAAACATTCACAGCAACTTTACATCACAATCAAATAGTATACTCTAAATTATTGATTAAATAAAAATCATATACGTTATTTGCACGAAATTTAATAATTAAAGGCTGGGTTAATTGAGGATAAAAAAACATTGTTATTTTTACAGCATACGCACCTGTTGCCTTTGCATTGATTCCACCCCACAGCTTCCATAATATTATGTTATTGTATAAGAATGAAGTCTGTCTCGGCTTTGTAGAGTATATGAATTAAAATTTCTTGGGAAACGAGCCGTGTAAGTTCGTTGACAAAATATGGCAGTTTGGCCATCAAAATCTGTATTAATTATCAAGTAACTCATTGTATTCATATTTGTTTTAGTTGTAGAATTTGGAGTGCGTGTCGGAGTTCTTTCGTTGTGGTAGTAGTTACTGGGCTCTGAGAAGAGCCGTTTGAAGTTGATAACATTGTTCTGTATCTTCTAATTGCTGGGATATTTTCAAGCTAAAGCTCTAGGTCCAGCAGCCTATTGAGATGTAGACTATTCAGCACAATCTAGCGACTTCAAAACAGCTGAAGAAATTCTTGCAATTGATCTTCAGAAACTGAATGAGTACTTCAACACCTGGTGCCTGAAACTGAATATAAATAAGACAGAGGTCAGCTCATTCCACCTAAACAATAGAAAATCCCACTACAGACCTCAACTAAAATTCAGAGACCAATTACTTAAATACAATCCTCATCCAAAATATCTAGGTGTGGTTCTTGACCGGTCATTGACATATAAGGAGCATATCCATAAAACAGCGGCAAAATTAAAAACTCGAAATAACATCACTCACAAACTTTTAGGAACGGGTTGGGGAGCACATGCCGCAGCTCTCAGAACATCAGCTCTTGCTCTGGTATATTCAACTGCCGAATACTGCAGTCCGGTATGGCTAAACAGCAGTCACACAAAAAAGATAGACGTCCAACTAAATGACACAATGAGAACAATATCTGGAACTGTTAAATCTACACCTACAGACTGGCTGCCTGTACTCTCTAACATCGCCCCACCAAGTCTCCGCAGACAAGCGGCTTTAAAAAGGAATGGCAGAAATGCTTAAGTTATCCACAACTTCCAACTCACCAGGACTGCAAACACAATGCTCCAAATAGAATAAAATCTAGATATTCAACATGGAAGTTTGGTCAAGAGTTGGTCCAAAATAATTTCAACATAGGCGAAGCATGGTGCACTGAGTGGACAAATTTCAACTCCGACAAACAGGCGCTAATCCAAGACCCTACACGACAACCTCCTGGATTCAACCTTCCTAGGAAAACCTGGACAGCACTGAACCGAGTGAGAACAGGCAACGGTAGATGCAACTACTGGTTGTACAAGTGGGGAATGACAGAGAATCCTTCTTGTGACTGCGGTCACCACATCACCATGGAATGCCCTTTCAGGAGATTCAGTGGTACAATGAACCAGATTCACGAAGCAACAACAGAAGCAATTGAATGGCTGCAATAGTTAGACATCAGCCTGTAGTATTAGTTATATTTATTGTAAGTTAATGTAGTTACTGTTTTTGTATTTCTTCTGCCATACGAAATAAATAAATATTTGTTTTGTGTGTTTCATCACTACCCTTCTGCATATTGGGGAGTGATGTATTTACCTTTTCGATCCACATGTTTTCACACTGACTTTAAGCATTTTCTTTTAAATTTGGTCACCATTGACTCATAATAAGGGTGAAAAGAACGTTTTGTTATATACAAGTTTTCGTTAATTAGCTAGTTACTTAAACTTCCATGATTTTCACTACATATATATAAAGTTTCGGTAGTATATCAAAGTAATAAGAGGCTCTCGTAAGGTTATAGCGCCAACTCGTTAATGAAAACGAGGAATTATCGGAAAGTAGTATAGAGAAAACAGAAATTATGAATAACATTTTTACCAAAGCTTTCATAACAGAAAACATAGAGGAGATCCAGGTATTTATCAGCCGCACCGACAAAATTATGAAAGATCTCGTTCTTGACGTCGAGGTATTAACTAAACTGCCTAGGAACGTAACAACCGATAAGGCTCCCCAACCAGACGGTATTCCTACTGGATTCTGCTCTAGGTACGTAAAGAAAATTGCGCCGTGTTTGATGAAACTATATACTGCCCCTTGGATCAAGGAAACATACCAGCTGAGTGGAGGGCCGCCATCGTAAAGGCCAGTGTTTAAGAGTGGGAATGTTAATGATCCTCAAACTTATAGGCCGATCTCGTTAACTTCAATATTTTGCAGAATTTTAGGATTTTTTGGATGAAGAGGAGCTTTTAAATTCAAATCAACATGGACGATATTGCGAAACACAACTTGCACTTTTAGTTCACGACTTGTGCCGTAAGACAAATGAGGGATCTGAAGGTTAAAAAACAGGTGTATTTAGCTGGAGAGAAAGCGTAAGTGTAAAGTTGACGGAGTAAGGTTGCGAAGATGTGGACCATCAAAGGCGTTGTTGTCAGCAAAAGCTAATTGGAAAATTTACCCATTTAAGGATGACAGCAAACAAATATTACTATCAGCAACCTTAATTTGTAGGAAAGACCGAAAAAATAGATAAATCAAGACCGGAACCGATTATCACATGCCAACAAGCTGTAGATATCTGACATCACTTTTACATTTCATAATGCAGTTTTACGTGCTGATATCAAATCTGAAAACCATTCTGCTGTATCACGTCAGGTTTCGAAGATATATATGAAAAATACATATTTATATGGAACACCTTTCGTCGAATATGATTTCGTCGGTTTTCGTTATTTGTAATGCAACTGAATTTGTATTTTAGTCTATTTTAAATACAGTTACACTTAACATAATACACTGAAATATTTTTGAGACCGCAGTACTATTATTTCATTTGTCTATTTTTTATTTTCTGGAAAAACGGTTGCATGAATTCACCAGATTTGTTTTGCTTTGTGTGCAGCTATCTGACAGACAAATCCCATCGGAAGACTTTTACACCGTTTCTGAATAGAGCATATGAATCATACTTTGATTCGAAGTTGGATAGTGGTAAGTCGTGGGCACCGCAGTACATAAGTTTGAGATGTGCATGCAAAGCAGCTATCTGACAGACAAATCCCATCGGAAGACTTTTACACCGTTTCTGAATAGAGCATATGAATCATACTTTGATTCGAAGTTGGATAGTGGTAAGTCGTGGGCACCGCAGTACATAAGTTTGAGATGTGCATGCAACTTACGCGGCTGAGCGAGACAAAGCTATCATGCCTCCACTTCATATAAAGCTGGGGCTCATGAAGAACATCGTGAAGGCATTAGATAACAACTCGGGTGCTTTTCGATACCTGTGCAACAACTGCAACAAGTTTCTGGAGTTGAGTTATGCAAAAGAGAAAGAAGGTGTGTTCATAGGTCCACAAATAAGAAAGATCATTGCTGACAGCCATTTCGAAGACTTACTGGGTGATACTGAAAGAGATGTATGGATGGCGTTCAAATTAATTGTAGCAATTTTTCTTGGATATTATAAATCTCCTAACTATGCGAATGTTGTGCAGAAGCTCATTAGTGCGTACATCCTGCTGGGTTGCAACATGTCCCTGAAAATTCATCTCCTCGACTCACATCTCGATTTATTTCCCCAGAACCTAGGTTCTGTCAGCGACGAACATGGCGAATGGTTTCATCAGGACATCTCGGTGATGGAGTCACGCTATCAGGGCCGATGGAGTGCAGCAATGTTGGCTGATTACTGCTGGACGCTTCAGCGCGAGATGCCAAATATTCAGCACAAACGCAAGTCTACAGCCAAGAAATTCAAACCGAACTCACTGTAAAATATGGATGTTTATTTTATATGTATTATACCTTCAACTAGATTGACCTATATAGTATGTGATCATTAGTAGTACATGAAGTAATAAGTGCTCTTCTGAATCTTCTGTCTGTGAGTTGTTTGCCGTGATACTATGTTAAACATCTATAATTGGTTAATGTCTTATATCTCAAGAACTGTGGGTGATAGAGACAAACGGTTTGCATATTCAGAATCAGCATGTCTCAATTGTCTTATAACACACTTTGGATACCCAGATTTCTGCCGAAAGTTTTTTTTTGTTTATCAGCGTTATTTTCTATACTCATTTTTTCCATGAGCGATTAGGGAATGGACTATATTAAACAACTAATTTAAATCATTCGATGTAAAGGATCTGTGTTACGCACAATAAGAAGTATGAAATAACTACATAATCTCTTTTCAGTTGGTGAAGAATGTTCATTTTGCCTTGTCAACTATTAATTTAACAGTTGGAATAGATTACAAATTCCGAAATATAATTGGATCTAAGTCCTTACACTGCTTATACTGTTCAGCTATATATTTAATGTTGAATAGACCACATATAGCAATTAATACTGAAAATCAATCGCTAAAGCGTCTGAATGAGGACTTCGATTGTAAACGTCTGGAACAGCCGTCCAGTTGCACTCAGCCTGCTGCTCAAGATCCTAGGAGGAAAGTGGCACTGTTGGAACACTGCAGAGGCCTATCCCGGCAGCGAAGAGTTCGGCGAGCTAGCGTAGTGTTATAGGGGTCGCCGGTTCGAGTCCAGCCTCGTGCATGGGTGGATTTTTGTGTTCGTCTTTTGTCGTTTGTATCATGAGGAGCCTAGTGTATACATTGAGTGCACCGATAAATAGTTGCGAATTACATAATTACACAGTGGCCTCGTAGCCAAATGTTATTTTTTTAAAAATAAATAAATAAATGCTCTATACTTACTCCCGCGAATTCCCTATTATCCAGTCATGATTACCTTTCACAAACAAATGAAAACAAGCTTCGTGCGAAGGAAGTTTCGAACATTTTCCTCTAAGCTACACTTTCAGAAATGCCTCCCCGGTCTGCCCACCTTGCTGTTCAATGATTATTATGAGTTTCTTGGCAGGTAGTTTGGGTGGATCGCGGTGCTACCCACACTCCATTGAGCTTAACGTCGAGGTTACGAAGGGGATTACTGTCAGGGAGATTCATCTGGAAATGAATAGTTTAAAATAGAACCAGTCAGAATTTGTTCTCAAACGTTGAGGGTAAATTATGGCGTTGCCAGGTGCCTCCTCTTTTTTTGTACGTGGGGATCAATAGTGACTTGTTGCAAAGAATTATGAATGATTGAGCAAGATAACTACAGGGAGGACGAAGTAGTTGCCATCAAGTAGACATAAAACTGAGACAGCTATTGTAGATGGAAAGGTCTTCATTCGACTAAAATTTCCCAGAATATTACTAGTTGAAAGAACACGCCAATGCAACTGTTTAGTTTATTTATTGCTGCGTCGTACGCGTTTCACCTCTCATCCAGGCATCATCAGCGACGAATCTGTGTTACAGTTTTTATATACAGTTTTATCCTATTATTACATAATTATGGGAATGAGATATTTTATAGCTAAAAGTTATAAAACTGTATACTGTAAAACTGTAACACAGATTCGTCGCTGATGATGCCTCGATGAGAGGTGAAACGCGTACGACGCAGCAATAAATAAACTAAACAGTTGCATTGGCGTGTTCTTTCAACAAGTAATTAATTAAGCAACTGTGGAAACATGGCCTGCAACAACATCGCATTTCCCAGAATAATTCAACAATGTTTAAAATTGTACCGGATCTAAAAGGAACGTATTGAAATAATGGTAAATGAACCTAGAGAGACATCAGAATGATGCGGTCCGGATATCCGTTTTCCATTATTTCATGAAGTCACTCCAGGCGAATGCCATTCTCTAGTATGGCTCAGTGGCGCTGTATCGGGGAGGAACTGCGGGGCATGATCAAGTCATGGTCTCCCCATAGCAATCGTCCTGATTGCGGTTTTTAGGCGAGACAGTCCCCATTCCCCGTCTCGCAAACTACACGTTAACCAAACAAAAATACACTAAGCGCACACAGAACATAATTACATGTTTCCAGACAAATGATAGTACAAATTTCCTCGCTGGGAGACGTCAGGTTCAACGACAAGCCGGCCAAATTCTAAACATGTCATATCCTGAAAAATGCCAACCCTGCAATTGCGCGGTAGATACAAGGAGGAAGAAGACTCCACACGAATGCGGGTAGAGTTTTTTTTAAAAATCCGTCACTTTATTTGTGTCCAGACCTTTCTTGCTTCTAACAATCTCGACACTGTCGAAGTGTAAAACCCTAAAAACTCAAAAGAAGTGCAAGCAATTACAATAATTAATCTCATTTTTAAACATCACTGTAAAATGTGTGAATCCTGTTAAACATGAAGTTTATAAGACACAAGAAAATCGAAAATAATATCATATTACCCGTTTTTAAACATTTTACAGCAAGTTATAATTAAAAAATTCGTCAGTAACAACCCAAACACAAAACAAACACAAAACAAACCCAAAATGAGTTTGCTGAAAATACAATCTACATTTTACAGTTTACGCTTTCAAGTTGTTAGTTTTTATCTTAACGCTGTCAGTTTCCAACGTTTAAAATTTTGTCTACTTTATTGCTAGTTCTCCTCGGATCTATAGTATTGTGGATGTTAGTGCGTGTGTGGCCTATATTGCGTATCCATCCAGGAGTGATTTAAGAAAATCGTAGAAAAATTTTCTGGTTTGACAGGGATTCGAAGTCCTGCCCTCAAGAATGCTAGACCTCAAGCTTGCACCTATACCGCCTTTCTCGTTCAATTGTTTTAATCATCTCTCCTAAGAATAACCTTACGTTTAATTATGTATTGAGAATATTGCTTATACACTCATACTTGCTTATCTGTGCATGTTCGTTAGCTGTTACAGTTTGATTTTCCTACACACCAATCGCAATCCTATTACAGTTACCATTTACGAATTTTAATTTGAAATTACTTCAGTGTTTCTGGGAAATTGTTCAGTATCTCCTTCGATTATTCATTTCAATTTTTTATTTGTTTAACTATAAAAGAAAATCTTCCCCCTTCCGTACGCCTAAAATCAAGCGCCAACTTGTGGTCATCCCGTCCCATGTACTACTCATGGCTGGGAGGGTTAATTTTCCGTCCTTGAGTCTGGCTGTTGAACCTGTGGGTTGTTTGCGTTGAAACACGGAGGAGAAGGGATGGGGTAGGGGAGGCGCCCGGCGTCCCGACGTCGGCGTCTCCCTCCCTCCCCACCCTGCCGACCATAAATCTGCGTAGGTGGCCTCCCCACTGACTCGCTGTCTACCTGCACAGAGAGGATGAGGGAGGGGACAGATCACCTTTTACAACGTGGATCCTCTTGGAGAACTCAATTAAACACAGGCGCCCGGCGGCAGTAAATCACAAACAGGCGGAGCATGTCCAGCCCAGATGCGGCGGCAGATGTCATTTCCTGCAAAATGTCTTCAGTCGTAAACGCTTCGGAATTTTATGGGTCTTCGGAAACATAAACCAAAAACAATACAGTGAACGGGGAGCATTGTATTGCTACCACTTTCATGGAAGTTTCACTTCCACTGATACTTGATTTAACTTCTGGAGTTGTGTTTTGTTTAAGTAGAGGACGAGCAAAAGTTATTGGAACTATAAATACACTGAACAGCTGATGGTATTTTGAACAAATGAATAAATGAAGATATTAACAAAACTTCTATCGGTATGGAAGTGGAAAAGGCAAATAGAATTATTTTGGGGATAGTGCCAAGATCATTAATTGAGGAAGGGGGTTAAGAGACATGGCCGGACCCACAAACCTGAAATCGAGCTTTTATGAAATTTATTAGGCAACCAAGTGCTCCATTGTAAATGAATAATTATCACCGATTCAAGTGATGAAGCTGGTTGACGATGAAGAATTCTCCAAATGAAGGTGAGGTAAATATTCTGAATAGCCACGGTTTTAAGACAACTCTCAGGAAGTAAAGTAGCAGATTGAATATCGAATAAGTAACAGATGTAGTAGAAGTAATATAAGAAATTTGATATCTGGCAAATAAAATGAATGTCTGATAGTCGAAACAAAGATGAAACAAAAAGCAAATTAGCATTAACAGATATAGCGTTCTCTAAAAGATTAAAATTCTAGTACTGTATAAAAAAGGTTCTTAAACTGTATATTATGCAATACCGCTTTGTGACGATGAAGCTTAGAAATGGCAAAAATCATAAAAAAAGGAAAACTAGAACATTTGAAATTTGATTATTTGGAAGAAGGTTCACAATAAAACATACAGGTAATGTACGAAATTTATATGTTCTAGAAATTGTCGGTGAAGTAAAAAAATTTTGAAAGAGTCTAACAAAATGAGGAGATAGGATTGAAAAATAATTTTGTATAGTCTTACTGCTTGGGACAGGGATTTAATTTGTCGGGCATACCGCCTTTATCATACTGGAAATACGGCTTAACTTGGAACCCGAACCATGTATTATCGTGGTTAGCACTTTAACTACTGAGCTACTGGTTTGGCTTAAAAATAAAAATTAAGAGTATTAAAAAAAATTGCTTACAAATTCAGTATGACCCTCGTATGTCATACCATTTTCGGTACAGAGATTAGTTGCACGGAACAATTACCGGTATATAGGAAAAACAGTATAGTGAATACAGGGAAGTATTTTCCCATAGGTCACTTTTTATAATGCAAATATTTTTCGAAATCGCGTTATTTGAAGTAAGGCTTGATAAAAACGGTTTCCTGATAGTATTTTTAAAATTTGAATAGTATTGAGCATAAAGGCATAATTTTCCATTCCTCAAATTCCCTGCATAGTGAGCCGAGTTAAATAGTGTGCCATACCCTCACTTGTTGCATGTGTTGTATGTTGGGTTTGTTGATTGTCTTTCTGGAATAACAATTACTAAACATGTAGAATAAGGTGCAAGAAATAATGAATATTTGTGATTAAAGAAAGCCGTTTATTTACTAGTTTCGCAAAGATATGTATTTATGTGGTCCATCAACACACTTGTATCTAAAATATATCCTTCAGCTAGTATCTTGTTCTCTTTTAAATATGATACTACTGAACAAGAAATTATCAAACAAGAAAAATTAACAGTATAGGTTATGTAATTTTATTTTATTGCAGAAGTGCCATAGGCACACGATAGTGGATGTTTTTTCGATTGTCATCAGCGGTAACAGTATATATACATTTTTAAAATTTGAATAGTATTGAGCATAAAGGCATAATTTCCCATTCCTCAAATTCCTTGCATAGTGAGCCGAGTTAAATAGTGTGCCATACCCTCACTTGTTGTATGTGTTGTATGTTGGGTTTCCTATTAAGATTACTATTCTTCAGTTGACTGATCAGCAAGTTATGCTCAAACAACACTGCCTTCTGGTGCCCCAAACAATATGTGATTCTTGAAATTTATTCTGGGAAATATCAGTGCATACGACACATGATTTCATATAGCGCTTACAAATGAAATCATGGCTCGTATACTTCTTTCGCTACATGTAGCTGAACAAAATAGTTTTGTCAGTTAACCACAAAGAAACTTTTAAGAACATGTGTAGTTCAGTTCCAGTTAATCCCTCATTAAAATTTTTGTTTGGTGGAAACTTATGTTTGACCATTATTATTACATTTAGGCTCGCAAAGAAAGCGCCGAGCACCAAATTGATGGTCTCGAGCTTTCTCAAAGTCGATGAAAGGTATGTTTCCTGCAAAAACATCAGCCACGTTAGTCATTCTGATCTATTTGTTCCCAATTTTGGTGAAATAGGCACGTTATTTGTCATAAAACACCCATAGGATACCTTTAGGTGTTCTTTTTCAACTAGGCTATTTTTTTTATTTTTTTTATCTTTCATTCCCCTGGCTGAGGGTGAGCTCTTTCCAGCCTTAGGTTATTCACATAATTTTTTCAAGTATTTATTTTGTTTCATTGTTTCATTCAGCTCGCCTTAAATAGTTCGCTAATTCATCTATCTTTCTGTTTGGCTGAGAAAACTTTTTTAATATAAATCTCAAACTTTAATACAAAAAGCTCTTTTTCCAGGTGTATTTGTGGGTACCATATTACACCACCATATTCATTCAATGGTCTGACCAAAGTTTTGTAACCTATTTCCCTTACTTCTCTGGTACACCCTTTCATCAAACTCTCCAAAAATGGACTATTTTGTTACATTTTTCTAGGGTCTAGCAAACTACCGACGGCTGGTGTTAAAAAGGAGATCTAGTCTCAGGGAGGTAAGTAAAGTGAGCAATGAATCGGCGAAACTGCTGAACTTGGTACTACTAAATCTCTAATTATTCCCTTTGAAAAACGCATATATCCAGTATTTATTTAGATGACTGAATTCAACCGACAGAAAACCGTAATCAGTTTCTAATGTGTGAATGAGGCGGAGACTTTGAACTCACGCTGCTAATGACTTTTGACTTCCAGAATCGAGCGTGGTGGTACTACAACGCGCCCAAAAAACAGACTGTGCTTTATTTGCTAAGAGATCGTTGCTCTCGAAGAGGTACAAAGATATCGCTACGTTGTTTGTTCGCTACTGGCAACTGCTCTGAAGTCAGTGCCTTTACTCCACCCCTTGTAAACACCACTTTGATCAGGAGGATCTTCAAGAGACTCCAGTTCCATTCAGAGAGTTCACTTTAATTGGGCATTATCTTTCCAGAGGGAGACACTAGAATAAACTGTATGATTCATCAAAACATTCTCACCAGTCACTGATATTATAGCATGCACTGCATAACTTTTTTTGTTATATAGAATAATAAATTCTTTTCATATTCACAGCCTTGGTGCTCAGCTGTTATCTTTTCCTTTTATCGAATACACGTGAATTTTTTGAAAGGTTCTCGCAATTTATTTCACGCAGAAGAATAAATTATATCTACAAAACATGTTTGTGTTTTATTTTTATGTTTTACCAGCAATTGCCCGCAAATTTGTTTACGTGAACCGTGAATGTACAGGTTAAACCCATAATGTCACAGTTATCACGTTTCTAGAGAGAAAAAATTATTTAATTCTTCCGAATAAACGATGCCATTAACACGCTTAAACAACGATGATCATTTCTACTGCGAAAATTTACTAAATCCAAACTGCTGATTCTACGTTTAATGAAGAAACGGATTTTTATTTTAAATATCTCAGCTATTCGACTTGATAAAAAAAAGAAAGCTACCATATTTTACCCTCCTGTTCACTATTCGACAGATTATCTAATTATAACTACTGTATTATTGATTAGAGCGGTATTGTGGCTCAGTGGTCTAGGCGTTTGGTGCTGGACTAAGTACATTATTGAATAATCTGAGTTAAATAAAATAAAATTTGTTCTGCCCCAAGGCAAGGCAGAGTAATCAATTCTTCTCTGTCACGAAGTACGTGACAGTGAAATTTTCCAGAATAATGAAACGTTCTGAAGTCGCTAGCTTAATTAACGAAACAGTTGTATTGAAGGACTAAATACGCATCAGGTCTCGAGCTTCTAGAACTGCAGGCTATTCTGAAACGCGTGCGAAATTTCATTTTCATGAATGTAGGATAAATATTTATTAATCTCTTTCAAGCCGCGAAATTGTATTCACCTCACCATGAGTCTCATTGCCATTACTGCATTCAGATTCTCTCGTAACACTATCCTCCGTCTTGCACACTTTCTTCCCCCCCCCCCCCCCCCCCACCTTTTTTTTTTTTTTTTTTTTTTTAATGGCATTCGGCCCTGTTAGCCATACAGCCAGCTCAATGTGTTTGTTTCTCTTACAAAGTACAGATTTCTTATAAGTGTAATTAATTTCTCTCTTGTGTAAGGACGGCACAAGACGAACACAACACTCAATTAAACCACCCATGCCCTAGGCCGGACTCGAACCGGCGACCCCTGCAACGAGAAGCAAGCACGCTGGCCCTATGCTGCCGGGGTCGGCTTTCTTCCCCTTGAGAATTTTCTTAGACTCGATAATTCTTCTATCTGCTTTGGAAGTCTGGTTAACACAATCCACTTGATGGAATCGAATCAACGTGTCATACACTTTTCATGATTATCTATCTCCCTCTCACTTTGTCCATTCCAGTTTCTTCCTCATCACCACATTCCCTTCTTTGTCTTCTTCTTCTTTTGTATATTATATTTCTTAGAAATTTCATTTCTCCAGCCTGTGTATTACTCGTCCTTCTCTGTTACGGTACAAGTCATGTAGGGATCTGAGGAGAAAATAAGATTTACATTTTGGTCTTTATAGGCACAAATTTGCCCCACTCCAGGCGATTAACCAGTCCGTTAAACTACCTTCCTTTTCGTAACTGAATTTCTGTTTTTCACAGTCCCACGAAAATGTTTAAATGTTTATAAGACACTGGATGGCAGTCCATCACCGAAGTTTCTACATCTATTCTCCTTTCCCTCTCAACCACCAGCAATTAATTTTCTGTAAATAACCAAGTCATGTCTTTTAACTTGTGTATTACATTCCTCGAAAAGATTATTTTACCGTTTGGGCTTCTTCTTGTCATATCCTCATCTCGTCTGTTGATATCACTGTATTAATTTCGCCACTGAAAATCTTCCTCATCTCATAATGGTCTTTTGTACTGCACTGAACAAAACTGGAGATTACAAAATTTATTGTGAAGGAAAATAATTTGCATAAGTGAGTTTTTACTCGAGATACAATCGATTGTTGAATGAATAATTGTTCTTAAACTAAATAAATAAATGAATTATTCGGGTTTATATTTTATAGATAACTAAATGATGGTGCTGGGTTAGCACTGGCCCAGCTGTTGTGAGTTTATATTGTGATAGAACCGAACGGGATGGATGGGCCATTGACGTTGAATGCACGCCGAGCAATACGTTTAGAACTGTTTGTTCTGCACAGTTGGCGGGACAGCGGTATTTGGTTATGACCAAAACTCCATCAGCAGGCAGTGATTGTCCCGTATTCTCTCTGTGGCCGTGATTGGGGAATAATTGAGTGTGTGGTCTCCATTTGGGATATCATTCTGTTCAGTCTGTATAATCCAGCCGATTTTTTGGTTGCTGATTGGAAGGGAGAGTTTTATCGAAGTTGTATTTTTAGTCTTCTCTATTTAGAGGCGTTTAGACGCAAGACATGTCCTAAATCCACGTAGGTATCACAGAAAGTCGGGAAGGGTGGTTGAAAATAGCACACATTACTGACTATTACCAGACGACGTCAAAGTGTCTTCGGGTTTAATGTGCCAACCCGACTGACGAATCAACATTATGGTAATATACTCTCACTCTTTACGCGCTACTGAGATGCTTGTTAATTAGAAATTATTATACTGAATCTGCCTTCCCTGTTTGCCACATACGAGGTGGTGAACATTCTTTTTCCTACTCCAGGCTCGAATTAACTAACTTGGGTTCTAGGTCTGAAAGTCAAGAACTGGCCATAGTACCGTGTTTTTAACAACGTATACCAAATAGATTGCTCTTACTAAGCTAAGTGTAATTGTGCCTATATGTCAAATTTATCTCAGAACGTGGAAATAGAGTCCATGACCATTGACGAGTCCCGTTACTCCCGTAGTATACCGGGATAACGGTTTTATAATATCACCACATACGATTTAGCAGATTTTGATGCGCTTTACATACAAAGGAGAAATTGTTCTTTTACTACGTTAGTGACGAATGTGGTTATATCATTCATTGCTATGAACTAACTCATGGCTAGCTTTGAGAATGCTTCAGCTCAGTAAAACTACGAAATATACCCAGTAGCTGTTGGTATTATGATTTTAAATGGATCTGTTTCATTTCAATCAGCAGCAGTCTTCAGAAAATGATCTGATAGATGCCATACTGTGATTAAAGAATAACTAAAAACAACCAATGGAGCAACTATGAGATAATTCAAAGGCTACAATTTACAGCATAAGAAAAATGGCGGATAAAATACAAGGTATGAAGAAATAATATTTCCAAACATTTTACTTAACTGGTAGCTTAGATAAACAAACACTCTAGAAGCTTATAAGAAAAAATCTAGAGAGAAAAATTCCTGCTCATTTGGTTAATGAACATAAGACGAGACGCTGATGGTAATACCACTGTGTTATAGAGCTAAGGTGATATTTAGAAAACTTTCATGTTTGTAGTAATATACAAGATTTTCATAGAGTGGAAAGTATCTAATAGAAAATAATGATAATGCGAACAAAATAAATAAATAAAAAGTTTTGACTTTTGGTCAACGTTCCGAATAGTTCCTAAAGACACTGAGATTAACAACCAATCTTTTATACTATCAAACGCCTTTATGTTATAATTGGGATGTTGATATCAAATTCTCAGCGAGGTGTATGCTCAAAATAGCAAAGAGAGTTTGTTAATGTGAACACATTTACAATTTCTTTTTGCATTCAATATTTGATGTTAGAATGCAATGTTTTTTTTTGGTTATTTTCGGTAATCAATACAAAAATATTGTGTAAATAAGTATTTAAAAATCTCAGCTGATCTAGCCCCTGAATCTGCCGTTACCAAAGCGACTCTTGTGCGCGTAAATTGCATCTCACCCACGAAGGTGCTGTGGTGAGGTAAACTGTGTACCGGCTGCCTGTGAACGCACTATTACTTAAATCTTATCAAATAATTTTTTTAATACAAACTGAGTATGCAGAACTCCGTAAAAAATCGTATCCATTGGCATCTTATTCATAACTGTAGGCTCTGTATTGGTTGGAAAAAGAAATGTTGACAACAGTAATGATATATGGGATTTTACAGTTTCATTTAGAGAAATACTTAAAACAAGAAATCAATAAAATGCAGCGTCGTTAATAGAATGCGAGATTTGCTTCTGCAAAGCATGTTAGTTGTGAATCCTCATTCCCATGTAAATATTTGTTCTTAAGTGTTTGTTTTTATATTTTTATATTCGTCAACATGAATAAACTTTCAAAATTGCTTGGACGTATGTCTCTTAAGAGAAATGGGAAACTTGCATTATAGATATTCGCTTGATTGATTTCCGTTAACTTACTGATATTTCTTTACATACTACTGTAAAGTTTATCTTACTGAAAATGTACATGAGATCGAAAGATTCAGGGTACTGAATCGTGAGAATTATACTGCGTTACGGCAGATTATCTGGCTGCTATTAAATTTACTGCACCATGTGCGATTCAGATAATTGTTTCGCCGAGTTAAACCTTATTACTCCTCGTTCTTATCTTTGTTCCGGTTCAGAAGTGCTAAGGAATTCCGTCGTTTAAGTTCAGAGGTTAAGAGACCTTATTAAAATAAGTGGCTTGCTGCATCGAGCGTAAAATAGCTTTCTCCACGCCGTATCACCACCCAACCTGCCTAAAAATTGAGCCTGTGTTTATAAAAAGTTAGGCAACAATTTCTGTTACTTTCGATGTTGTAGAAACAGTTCCATAGTTTAAATAAACAGGCTCAATGTAAATACTGCTTGGGTTTTCCAGAATTTTGGCCTAATATCATAGTTTCAAAGTGCTACTGCTGGTTTCTTTTTTTTTTTTTTTTTAAATAATCTGCTTATAAGTTTATTCGATTCTCGATCATTGCTTTGCATCTCGTTAGACTGGTGGCAGGAGGTACTTTATACTAATGTTAGATTATGTTATATTGATTTAAATACCAAATTGAATGGAGGAAACGTATGTTTGCTGTCAGTAAGTAGGTACATTATTTTTATAATTTCCGGTTGAAGTATCTAGTGATCGAGAAATATGCAGTCCTGAGTTCGATGCTCTAGTGACTGCAGTTTTGGCTTCAGAAAGATCCACATCCTGTTAGTGAGGCAATTGATAGTAGTTGCTTGACTTTTTATGCCTTTCAAATAATAGAACTAGCCTCTTGGGATTTGGGTTGACTGATTCAATACGATGTGTTATTGCATTTCCCACTCACATTTCAAGGAAAAATCGCCACAAATTAAATTAAAAATGCTTTAAAGTTTAAATACGTAAGGCATTTTTTCCTGAAAATTCCAGAAGAGTACAGCCGCCAGGGAATAAGTATTTTCGATTTTCTGCGCATGCGCACTCTTGTCACGGCAGCGTCAACCTAACCCGGTAATCAATCTGGGTATTGGGGACCTACAGTTTAAAGTGGAATCAGAACCGAAGAAGCGGGCGTACTTCACATTACACAGCAGGTTGTGTCAAAGGTGAAGGTAGGGTTAACGGCCTTTCAAAATGCCTTGCGAGGTATTCGGACCTGGCAACTATCGGTTTCCGGTCATACACCTTAACCACAAAGCCACGTAACCGCTCATTAAAAATGCTTAAATATATGTATTCAAGCTTTATTTTCTGAGCTCCTGCCTTACCTTTTTCATTACAGTTTTACGGTTTGTTGACAGCAAACCTGACAACAATTGATTTTAGGTTCTGTTAAACAATAGGTTTTGGTTACGATATTTTAGGAATAGATGAAATATAGAAATATCTGCTATACTACTACCATGCTCGAACGTTACTGCTCACCCACCAAGATCGATATGATCTTGGAAAAACAATTTAATGTTGTAGTCAGTAGCATCTTTTCTACCTATTACACGTGAATTTAAATGTAATCTAGTTGTATAGAATCAGTTGTCACTTGATTCATCTCATAAGTCGACTTTTTTGTGAGCTTTACTCGTTATTTCCCGGACAGTCTTACAACAAATGAAAATTTTCCTCACAAAATTACTTTAGTGGTTATACAGGGTGTTACAAAAAGGTACCGCCAAACTTTCAGGAAACATTCCTCACACACAAACAAAGAAAATATGTTATGTGGTCATGTGTCCGGAAACGCTTACTTTCCATGTTAGAGCTCATATTGTGGACGGCTGTGATACAATACGCCATTCCTCCAGGGCTGCATCAGCGCATCAGGGATTCCATGCGACGGAGGGTGGATGCATGTATCCTCGCTAACGGAGGACATTTTGAACATTTCCTGTAACAAAGTGTTTGAAGTCACGCTGGTACGTTCTGTTGCTGCGTGTTTCCATTCCATGTTTAATGTGATTTGAAGAGAAGTAATAAAATGAGCTCTAACATGGAAAGTAAGCGTTTCCGGACATATGTCCACATAACATATTTTCTTTGTTTGATGTGTGAGGAATGTTTCCTGAAAGTTTGGCCGTACCTTTTTGTAACACCCTGTAGAAATCTGTAAAATGTGCTTTGTTCCCTGAGATGCCACAATCCAACGTGATCTGCGTGCTAACATTTTCAGTGTCATTTCTTTATGTGGTAGTAGATGACACAATGTTTACAAACTAAATCACTTGGAGTAATTTAGTTTCAAGCGCACTAACAGTCATACTCCAAGGTACGATTACAGATTGCCTACTCCATTGGAGCTAGCCTGTTCCACTGCAGCTTGATTATTCCACTATCGCTTAGCCTTACTCGTGCGCTTAGCACATGTGCTTTGCCTCCACATTAGGAAGGAGTTCTCGTGCACTTGGGTGAGATGTAACGTTCGGGCTTGGCATTGGGCAGGACCCAGTTTCAAATCCCCGTCCACAACACTCTCACATCTCTAACGATCTCGACGTCGACGAGGCTTAATTTAATTTAATTTAATTTAATTGCAATGGAGCACAGGCTCCGGTGGCAATTTCCCTACACACCCATCTTCCCCCTATCCTGCACCTACCTACATTTGCCCTCTACAAATTTTATCTTTAAATTCTTTCAAAGTTTTCGGTAAATTATTCATCATTTCTCTTGGTAACTCATTCCAATCCCTGACACCCTTACCTAGAAAAGAGAATCTTCCCACACCCTTGTGCCTGAAATCGAGTACCAGCTTGTGGTCATGGTCATCTTTTCCCTTCCATGCACTACTTTTCATACCTATTGCAATATCTTTTCAGCCTTAAAGCCCTAAGGAAAAAAAAGAGAAGAAAGGAGGCAACTTATACAGACCAAAACGTACTGGGTGGTAGTATTCAGTTATAGAATTCATTGTTAGTTAGACGAAATTGTAGCCTAATTACAATTCATACTGATGAAAGACTCTCTCTACTTTGATACTCACGTTTGATTTATCTTTCCGTGATTAAACTAATGTAAATAACGTAAACTTGATTATTTACTTTCAACATTCTTTTGAATTATGTCTGACGGGTATTTACTTTGAGTACTGAGTTTGAAATATAGGCTTTTGGATGTGCTGTTAAGATTCTGGTCACTATCCAACATGTTTTTCATTTACTAATATTCAGTTACCTACAGTTTCTTAATCTGAATGTGGTGCTCAATTTATTGGACTTATTAAATTGTGTAAAACGTAAGTATTTCAAGGATTAGCAAATAATATCTCTGCTGTTACAACATGTCAATATTGCACCGTAACTCTTGTGAGGAACTTGTGCTTTAAGATCATCGCTTTCTTCACAAATAAAACAATAACATTTGTATAACTAATGACATGTTATTGATTTTTATTGATAGTTTTGCCAGGTACTTAGATAATCCAGTTTAGTAAAATAATTTAGGTGTCTGTTTCTAATGCGCTGGCTTCCCATCACGTTGCTTATTTGCACGGTGATAATCTAAGTTCAGTATGGTGCATCGGGTTGTGGATATTTGAGAAATCTTCTTCTGAGTACTTACCATTTTAGTGGACTAGTGAAATATCGCTGACGACACTAGGAAGAGTGTTCGTAAAGAAAGCTGACGTCTATATCACGGTAATGTATACACGAAGAAACAGCCTTTCACATCTCATCAAGATGCATCAAATAGTATTTTTATAATGCAGACGGCAATAAAGCTACATAATAAAGTTGCATTGGCGTCATTTTATCATTTAATTTATTTTTATAATCATCCTGTTTACAGATTCACTAGCAAATTCATATCTTTGATGGTATGGATCAACACCTGTTGCCGGTACTCTTTAATATATTCATAGAGCTTTAACGACTAGCTAATGACCTTTTCATCGACGAGTAATAAATCCACACAGCTACGAAAATGTTTCAGCCCTTGATTACTAGTACGGAAGTTATCATATTTATCTCGGTAATGATTAGAGTGAACGTTGTTGCAGTCACTGAGCATTAAATAATTCTTTGTCGGCTCTGATCATTTCTTCTTTTTTGTTCACGCACTTTATCACAATCATCAATAACTGGTTTATAACCTACCTTAACAGTTATTTTCTCTCAATATTAGTTCACTTGTGTTAGATGCTATTTACTTGTTTTTATCTGATTATAATGTTTAAGAAAGTTACATTTTTTTTTTTTTTTTTAAATAAGAAATTTGCTGCCGGGCTCAATTGTTGCAGCAAATTTAGTTCAAAGTTATTTTTCATGAGAAGGAACTAGTATATTCGTTAATATAAGAACAATGATTTTAATATCAGAACCTTTAACAAAGAAGTCTCAATTTCAAAATGTGTATTTTCCAAGATTTCTTTTATCCCCTAATGATTTATGATGCCAATTAAGATTAAAAATATTTGTGAGTTATGTCTGTTACAAAAATTCTTCTACAACTCTTTAAAAAGTTTCTTAGTGGATGGTTATTTACATTAAAGTAAACTCTGGCAAAAACGGAAGATTTGGATAAATGTATACGAAAATATCTTTGCTCCTAAATCATTTGAGCAGTGATTCAAATCAAATTGAAAATTTTATTATTGTTATTATTTTTGCTGGAACTAACTAAACTCTTAAGAGATCTGAATACTTGAGTAGCAGCTCATAATCACTGTCTACAGAAACCTTTTCCCTCATTACAGTTCTAGTTCTTTTATAACGTCACCCAGAAGTATCATCTGAACTTAATATTAACCGAAGTCGGAATACGTTCATATTATTGTGCAACCCTAACAAAAACATAAAGCTAAGAAAAGTATATAAATTACGTTTGCCCGTTACAAATACAGTGCACCTTATTTCTCCCGTGTAACTTAATTTGTTCACAGAAAATTATGATTTTGGTTAATTGACCGCTCACTCCTACACTAACTAAACAAGGGCATTATTATTATTATTTTCCTGACCGTCTACCTAAATAATTGCCACAGAAAATTGCACCTGCTTTCATCATTGTTGCCTCAGATGCCGAGGGAATTGACACCAAAACATTTTCCATCTTCCTTTACATGCGCTGGCTATGAGCTGCGGGCTTGCATTACCTGACAGGGGAATGATGATTGGTCGGTGTGGAAGGTCTATGAAGTCTTACTGCTGTAGTGAATGTTCCGCTGCACGAGTAATAACTGTTCGGGCTTATGTGGAGAATACTTTGTAACGCTTTTATTTCTTCTATTCTGCACTACCGTTTAATTAATATCCCGTAAAGCCTGATATATGCTTTCTTGTCGAGCCTGACTGTATTGCTAATGATATAATAGTGCGTGTTGTATTGAGTGTAATTTTATGAAAATGAGCCATTATGTCGAAGTCCTCCACAGAACATAAAAATGATGTAGAAACACCTTTAATTTTTTTTTTTGGCCAGACTACATTTCCCCTCTCAGCACTTTTTCTGTCCCCTTTAATTGCATTCATCCGCTTGACTTTTGTTTTTACTAAGAAAAAAAAATCTTAATTCTTCTTTATTTGACGTTTTTGCTGGACGTTGTAAATCGTATTGGTTTTACCATTACATTTTTTCTTGTTTTGATTTTAAAATGTTTTTAATGTCAAGTTCAAAACTCACCCACTGTAAAAATGTATTTAATTTATAGTAAATCATTCCAGAATATTTCACAAAATTTCTGTTCTGGAAAATTTCCACCTGCAAAAAAAAAAAAAAAAAAAAAAAAAAAAAATTGTTATTAAGTGAGAGATAGTCTAGTATGAAAATTTTACATTTATTTAATTTCACAAAAATTAAAAACTTTTAAAAATAAATAACAATTTATTTTTAAATAGAATTCATTATACATGAAATTGTCTATTAAACGGTTATGTATGAACGAAACATACTTAAAAAAATCGGTTAAAAGTTATTGTTGCTTTTGGAAAAAGCTTTAGAAGCTTTCCAAGAAATATTGTCACTACATAGTCATTATTCAAGTCATCATATTCTGCCTCAAATGTTACATCTAAATTTATGTCGAAAAAAATGATCTGATTACGTACCTGATTTATCTGATTCACTTGTGTAGTTATTTTGCAAAATCTATAAACTCTTAAAATATTGCTGTTCTTTTTTGTAAACTTTAGCAAGCTAAGTATGACAGCATTAAAATAAAAATGGGATCAGTAATTTGGAAATATATGAAGGAAAATGATATTTTTCAATGATTTCAGACGCAGTTCGCGGAATAAAAATAAAAAGGCTATATATTTTGAGAGTCCCGGATTGCTAGCTTTAATAGATACTGATGAAGATTGTCTAAGGGAAATATTTTCTTCAGACCTCCACTAACCCCCTATAATTATTTTCACTACACACCCTCATCTTGCTTATGATTTTTTTAAAAGTTTTATTTCACACTCGTTTTAAGGTTAGTTACAACTAAAATAACGTGCAGTCAAAATATCAGAGGTATGAGGCTGTAACGGACGGACAGACAGACAAATGAGGGAATGCATAAGAGCTCCGTTATTCGCTCAAAAGATATGGAACACCCAAATCAGCTAAGTGAAAAAGCAACAGCAAAAATTCACAGTCTTTGGTGAAGGAAATTTGATGCTTAGTAGGAAATTTGTTTTGATTATTCTCAAAGGGCCTAATTAACACATAAGTACTGAGCGATATTTTTTCCTCCACCTTTTCGGAGTTCCTTTTGGGACTTTTCATATCACTCTCGGGGTTCGTAAGCCCTCGCCGTCGTGCACTCCTGAAGAAATTGTCCTGCTTGACGAAATTAAATGAAATTCCAAATGTGAAAAAATGTGTATGGGATTTATAAAGCTCGTACATTGAAGGAAGCGATCGAAAAATCACATCTTTATGATTCTGTATTAAACAAAAATCACCACCCAAATTCCTTTTACATTTAAAAAAAAGATGGGTATGATCTGAAGTTTCGTCGATAATTAGAAGAATTTGGACCTTATTTCTCCCTCGGTGTCGGAAAAGGCCAAAGAGTCACAATCAGATTTTCGAGGATATAAAAAAAAACCGTCAAATACATTGAGTTAAAATTTGCACATCGATTAAGCACATTATTCTTCAACTTTTGAATAATCTCTGACAGGGACAGAAAGGTAAAACCAAAAGTTTCGAACCAATTTCTACGGAAATTTTTGAAAACCGTGAGGAGGAAAATCTCAATATATGGCGCAAAAGGTATTCAATAGATGCCAAGTTGCTGCGAAAAATAGTCATTAACAATTGCTAGCTGTATTTAGTGTAAATTGGTTTGGATGGTTGAAGAAGACCTGCCTAATTGATAACCAGTCTAGCCAGACACGCAGTTTTAGTTGGTAATCACCCAGAAATAAAGGTAGAAGGGAAAACAATTTTCGAAAAAAAATTTAATGTTTCGATGCCTTTTGCCAATGGGTTTGATCCAATTATTTATGCTTGCAATGAATGTCACGTAATGCTCAGAAATAAATAAGAAGGGTATGGTGGACGCCGCACTTGCAATAATGCACTGACTGGGCGAATCATCAAATTTTGAGCACAAAAGAGGCATTTTGCATTCGCATACCTCAAATTCCTGCTTAGTACCAAACACCGTTTTGAATTTTGTAATAATATATACACATAATAATAATTTGAATTAATTTAAATTCAAATTGAATTTTTCAATTACATTTTAAAAACAAAAATAGCGGCTGTAAAAACAAATAAATATGTGGAATATCATCAAATTCTACGCTTCAGTAATTTGGCAGATTTAAAGAAACTTAAAACTTTGTTTTTACCTAATTACATATTTTCGAATATGTTTCTGTAAGTGGACTGCTACTAAGGGAAAGATTAAAATCGGGAGCGCTAAGTAAATAGGCCAGTCGCTGTTCCCCAGACAGAAAGATGGCGACGTGCACGAACACATTCTGACGGCCGTCATAAACGGGCAAGCACGCGCGACTAACGAGCAATGAAACGCTCCGGGGTGTAATTAGGGGCAGCCAGGTCATAAAGTCTTTCCGACGGTACAGGCGTAAGATTTCATCACGCGAGTCATAACAGGTAACAGCGAACCAGTGCGGGGATGTGTTGGCTAAGTGGCAAGGTATTTGACGGGTGCGATTTAAAAGCACTTCGGCTATGGCAAGCGTGCTTTTTATGACGTATGCTGTGGTTCGGATGCAACGGAAAATTACAAGTCCCACTTAGTCAGTAGAATTACCGGATTAGTTTAGGCACACGATGGATACGGATTACACCGCCAATTGGAAACCTGTCACTTAGGCAGGGGAACTATTGTTTGGTGCCTTCCGAACAGTAGTAAGTACTGTTATTATATGTCATAGTCATGATTTTTCATACTGGACTAAAAAATACTTCCAGGGTTTTCTACCCGCAAGGACGAAATTTCTGAAACGATTTTTTAAATAGTTCTTTACGTAATTTCAAGGTCAAGAAAGCTACGAAAAGCAGAGGGCAAGGAATGAGAAATAATTTTGTAATTAACATTTGAAGCAACCATCCTGTCATTAGCCTGGAGCGATTTCGCGAAACAATGGAAAATCAATATGTGAATGGTTGAACCAATGATCCAAACGGCTTCATCGATTGTAATGTGATGCTATGGTTGCTGAGAGACAATTCCATTTTAATAGACTGAATTTTTAGTTACGGGTTACAGCTGGTTGAAAGGAGGATCAGCAGATGTGATATTGTATAGCCGAGAACAATGGGAAGAAAGTTAACATGGCCTCTTTAAAACAACCATTGACATATTCACCTGGATTGTATTCGAAAAGTAATGGGAAAGCGAATTCTGGATACCTGTATTCAGCATCGAAACCTGGTACTCCTGAATACATTCCAGTAGTTACATCTCACTCAACTGGCTGGTGTGTGGCAAAGAAGTTATAAACTTGAAACATTATTTACACTGTGATCGCTTGTAAGGTTAAGAGTGAAGTTACGACTTGAGAAGTGTTAAAGTTTTGGTGCTAGATGAAACGCTTACTGGAATAACTCAGGTCAGGGGTTTCAGAGTCACAGAGATAGTGGAAAGGGAAACTTGAGGAAAGAACTATGGTATATTAAAAATTATACCTGAGGTTGGGTCCAAGTTCTTGTTTCCATTACCACACATTTGGGTGGTAAATAATTATGTATAAATATTATTGAGGATTAGCTGTGGCCCCTAACTTTGTTAATTTTATTTTTATTTCACAAATGGTTGTAAAAATGAAGTCAGGTCTCCTATCGAAGTTACTCACAATGACGATCTGACCTCCTGTTTTGCAGTCAGGTTATAGTCAAGAATTTTGAAAATGAAGTGAGAATACAGTAGTCATGACTCTCAGATATAACTTAAACGACTGAAGATGACAGTCTGAAGTCACATGAAAAATACCGCAATCGAGCACTACATCTAAACGACAGAACATAGAAAACACTGGTAAATCGTCTTTGTTCTCACAACAGTCTTTATCGACACCTTAATAGCTGATGGAACCAGAGAGCTTTTTGGCACAGTTGAAACTAAATAATACTTTTTTGTGGTCTTAATTACCTACGGGCAGAGATACTTACCGGTTACTAAATCATCATCAGTCTTAGCTATCCAAACTTACTCGGTAATACTGAAATGGAATCCGAACATTGGATCGTGCTAGGGCTGAATTAAGTTTCAATTGCGAATAATTTCATTTTAATTCCGAATAATTGCGTTAGTACGTATCGCAGTTAATATTTCAACTTTGAGGAGTAATTTGCCTTTAAATAGGTCCTAATTTGTCGACACTTTTCTCTTGATTTCTCATCTTTACGAAACCGTATCACAATGAAACATATTTTATCTGGCTCCATAGCGTTCGAAAAGAAATGGATGCTATTTTACCGACATTTTTATTTTAATCTTTCAGTTTCTCAACGTCAAATCAAAGTGAAATAGCCTGTTTTACACCTGGGATCATAGTTATTGTGGAATTTCGTTCAGTGAAAAATAGATACTAATTTGCGTAACCTTTTTTCTTAATTTATCAGCTTTCAGAAAAATCAAACAAACACTGGTTTACTCTAGTGTACACTATCCAAAACAGCATCAAAATCCTACCAGGAGTTTTTGAGTGAATCGTGTTCAAGGAACAAAGAGATAGACCACCAGACATAGCTTTTTTTATTTCTCAGCTTCAAAATGTTCACCTGAAGATCAAACTAGGGACCTTTAGGTGCATAGTGTTCAAAACCACATAAAATCCCATAGATTTGTTTTTGATCGTATTACGCTCAATAAAATAAATTGCTCTCTCGTAGTCAAATTGTTAACGTCCTATTACATACCTCGAAGTGCTAGACAGTTGTTGATTCGAGCTTTATCAATCACTTACATAGATAATTTAACGTCTTTAAGATATTTTTACCATTTGTTTAACTCTTTGATAGTAGTTTAATCACTATCTGTTAAAATTTATTCTCCCTATGACAAATATGATATTTTAATGTGAAAAATCTTTTACATGCAAATATGACATTTATCACGCCCTCATGGAAAATAAATGATTTTAGCAACATTTATTAAAATCACTACCATCTATCGCTTTAACTGAGAGCAACATGCGAGGGCTTTTGGTTTCAACTACGGATTGTTCATTTACGCCCAAATTACCATCATTTAAGCACCAATTTGCATTAACCAAAAAAAAAAAAACATGAATTTATATTAAATCACCAAACACACTAAACTTATTTAAAATAAAAAATTATCGAATGATAAAGTAACATCCTTGGAAAACCGGCTAACTAAATAAACGAGATTAATTAATCATTATGGCTTAGTTTTACATGTGCAATGAGATTTGATTGGATCCTTCTGGTGCTTAGACGTTCACAACTGTAGACAGTTCGCATTACAATTATCTGGAAATCGCGTTACTATTTCCTGCGTGTTATATAGATTCATATCTTGCAGGTACATCTCGAAAACTCAACGGACTAGCTTCCATTGAGAGCGAAAGCGTTGTTATCGTTTGTTGTAAGGCTGGTGATATCATCGTGCATTCAGTCAGTCATCTTGTTTATCTTTCACTGTCCACATGAGCCTTGTCTATAGCTGACTACGGAAGTTGGCAACCACCAAAACCTACACAAGAGAAATCCTCTACATATTCAAGTGAATAAATACTTTCGCCTACTGTACAAATGAAATTTCTTTGTGATTCAGCGCTTCATGTATCCACATTAAAAGTATATACAGCATCATTGCTATATACAAGTTCACATTACTTTTCTTACAGGATGGAGTAAAATAATGTTTTTGACGTTGTTTATAGAAATCTTTTCGAGTCTAATGAATGCTGATATCATTCATACAATATACCATACAACCTGCTATTAGTTATTGGTCTTTAATAAAGAGTCAAGCTGCTTACATCATCAAATCGAGCGTGGTGGGTGAGCGGTTAACACTCTGGCCTCGCATTCGGGAAAACACCGGTTCGACTCCCCGTACGGGCATCCAGATTTGGGTTTTCCATGGTTTCCCCCAAATCACTCCAGGCGAATGCCAGGATGCTTCGTTCAAAAGTCCATGGCCGAAATCCTTCCCCTTTCTTGTCCCCAGTTCCATCCCGCCTCTAATGACGAAGCGTAAAGCTACAAGAAAAAAAAAAAAGAAAAAGAAAAATGAACCGTGGAACATCATGAAAAACAAAACGATTTCTGAAAACAAGCTTATTGCAATGTCCACATACAGTACCTCACTCACTATTATGAGATCATCCGTACCACCAGCCCTCGTTCACAACTGCCTTCCAGTTACCGCCAGAGCAATAACTTTCCATTCTCTCCGCACGATAAAATAGAATTTTAAAACTGTTAATCAGCGCATGGATATCTTTCCAAGCCTTGACATGGAATAATTATACCCCCTATAGGGGAAGATACCCGTTCGCTTCGCTGAGTGTACATCGAATCCTCCCTCGTATCACATCGATCGCACGTCTTCCACCGCCAAACATAACGAGGCATAACATTTTTCCGTTTACAAAACCTTCTTATTGGCCACCATTTTCAGGGAGTGTTTTGTTGCACTTTCAAACTGAGTGCTCGTACTCTGCCCAAGCTATTACCGAACGTTCTAGTCGCACTTTGAACCCTGGAACGCTGTTTTGGCGAATTCATGTGTGAGCTCAAGAGATTCTCTGCATTTCACTTAAATTCCTCAACCTCGAAGAGGCGTCCTGTCAGCTGGCATTTCCCCGTTCATACAGACTTTGTTTTGGAAATATTACTATGGGATCATGTTTGAATCGTTCAAGAACATTCCAATACACAGTTGCAACAATTTACTTTACTACACTTATTGAAATAATAATTATTTAATTTCATTTAATTGCGATGGAGCGCGCGCTCTGGTGGCATTCTCTCTATACACCCATTTTCTACCTTTCCTATACCCACCTACATTTGACTCTACAAATTTCGACCATAAATTCTTTCAGCGCTTCAGGAAAATTATTCATTCCTTATCTTGGTTACCCATTCCAATCCTTGACCTTCTTATCCACGAAAATCACGAAAATAAATCTTACCACACCATTGTGCCTGAAATCGAGTGACAGCTTGTGGTCACGGTCATTTTTTTCCTTCTATGCACTACTCCTAATACCTACGCCAATATCTTTCCACGCCTCATCACCAATATACACCTTGTACTCTCCCATGACTCTCTTCACTTTCATCCTATTTTCCAATGAATCCCACTCCACCTCCTTTACCATATCGGTTACTGATTACAGATACAAATCTAGCAGCCTTTCTTTGCACCCCATCCAGCTCCTATATTTAATACCCAAAATGTGCGTTCCATACTGCATCACCACATTTAAGCAATAGTTCAGTAACCCAGTTCCTTTACTTCTCTGGTACATCCCCTCATCACTCTCTCCAACACGTGAAGGATTTTGAAACTCTTTCCTTGTACCTCTCCAACGTGTCCTGCCCAGTTGAGTTGGTTATCAGATTTATGCCAATCTATTTAAATTTCAGGTCTTCAACAAGCAATTCTTTCCCCACCTTATAATCACAGTCAACCTTAAGTTTTTTATCTGTGTCCCTATTAAGCTGACTTTTCTTTGCGTTTCTCTTAATCCCAAGTCTCCCATCATCCTCAACTCTGTAAACGTTTATCGCTTGCAGAACCCTACACGCTTACAATTTTATTGTTAAAATTTAATTGTAATCTTATATATATAAAATAGACGTGTGTGTCCCTATATTTTACATTTCAGGCACCACTACCTAACACAGATCACTGGTGTTTGTGTGTGGTAGTAGCATGGGGTTTCCTATCGTGCACAACGTTGGAATAATAGCTGTGGGGGTGTTGTAGATATGGTGGTTGAAAGTGGTCGATCAAGGAAATTTTCATATTTCGACCAAACATATGTGTGTCCGTATATTTCACGTTGCTGCCACAACTACATAACAGAGGTCACAGAGGTGTTTGTGTGTGGTAGTATCATCGAGTCTCCCATCGTGCACTATGGTGGTTAGAAGTCGGTAGCTATGGGGTGTAGGAGATGTGATGGTTGAAGGTGATCGTCCTGTGGCACATTCATATTTCGAGGAAAGACGAGTGCGTCCCATATTTCAATTTTCAGCCAAAACTACCTTGCGAAGACGACCGGTGCTTGTGTGTGGTAGTAGCGTGGAGGCACCATTCGTGCACAACGTTGGCTGAATGTCGATAGCTGTGGAGGTTTAGGAGATAAGATAGTTGATATTGGTCGATCAGGAACATTTTCTTATATCGACTAAGGACGTTTCACTTTGCTGGCACAACTACATAGCACAGATTACTGGTGTTTGTACGTGGTACAAATCTCAGGTCCCCCATCATGCACTGTGGTGATTAGATGTCGGTAGTTATGGAGATGTGGGAGATATGGTTGTTGAAAGTGATTGACGTACGGCATTTTCCTGTTTCCACCAAAGACATGTGTGTTCCTAGATTTCACCTTGCAACCAGAACTACTAATCGCAGACCACTGGTTTTTGTGTGTGGTAGTAGCGTGGAGTCTTCCTTCGTGCACTATGGTGATTGCATGTCGGTAGCTGTGGGTGTGTGTACATATGCTGATTGAAAGTGGACGACTTGATATAAAAATTGACAATGGTGCTTGTGTGTGGTAATGGCCCCGAGTCTCCCATTGTGCACTTTGGTGGTTAGATGTCGGTAGCCGTGAGGGTGTGGGAGATATAGCGGTTTAAAGTAGTCGATCTAGCGCTTTTTCCAATTTCGACCAAAGATATGTGTATCCTTATATTTAATTTTGCTGCCATAAATACCCTGCGCAGATTACTTGTGTGTGTGGGTTTAGAGACGGGAAAGGATGGGGGGCAAGGAATGGGAAGGAGTTCGGCCATGGTCTTTTGAAGGAAGCATCCCGGCATTTGCGTGGAGTGATTTGGGAAACCATGGAAAACCCAAATCTGGATGCCCGGACGGGGATTCGAACCGCCGTCCTCCAGAATGCGAGGCCAGAACGCTAGCCGTTACACCACCACGCTCGGTATTACTTGTGTTAGTGTGTGGTATTAACGTTGAGTTTCCCATCATGCACCATGGTGGTTCCATGTCGGTAACTACCAATTAAAATTCTTTACGAATACGAACGAGGTCGTGGGCACCAGCGAGTGTTTTATAACACTTTTAACTTGTATCCCTATGTATACAATATCATGTATTATAATTGTATCTGCGTTACTACTTTTGTAACTCTTTTTAAAGTTGCTAACTTTTAATGTACACAGACCACTGGACGGCTACAATTTTACTGTTAACACCTTTTATAATTTTTATGTACTTAATACTGTGTAAATTAGTATTTCATTTCTATAATAATATTACAATGACGTGAACTATCAATACTAACAGTGGCTTGTTTGTATGTATGTGTGTATGTATGTATATGTATAAATGGGCAAAACTAACTATAACGTACCTTGACCGTATGGCCAATTATCAATAAAATAAAATAAATAAACAAATATTACTCCCACTCCCTCCCTGCACGACGTGGGACAACGACGTGATTGGCCAAGTATCAAATTGGCGAATGCACGCCGAGTAACCCTAGAGAGCAGAACCCGCTCGGTTGTAGAGTGACATGAGCCAAAATAATTTTGTTTCGATTGAAATAACTATGGCGATTAATTATGTCCGTTTTAAGATCGATAAAAGTAAATTTCGAAAAGCTGTGATACTCTGAAGGTGAAAGCGTCAAAGTAAGAGAGAGGAAGCAGAGGAAAGCAAGTAGAGTTGAAGCAAACCCTCTTGGAGATGCGGAGAAATCTGTACCGATTGAACAAAAAATCCGAGAGAGGGAAAGCTATGTTTTGTAGTTACGTGGCCAAGAGTAGTTTTTCTTGTGTATCTAAACGAAATGTTAAGTTATAAACAATATCTCTTGCTTCACTGGTGATTTGGATGAAGAAAGACGTACCCATGTTAACACTTGCGGTTGTTTTTCTGTTTTGGATGACAATGTGGGACAGATTGTTAGAAAATGTTTGAAATGCTTTACACCAATTATTGCGTTTGTGCCCACTAAGTGAATGCTTAAAGAGCCTAAAAACCATAATCACGAAGGACGGTATGCATGCGCCAGAGTTCCACACCCCTTTGTCATATCTCCACGCATCCTTTTCTTAGCCCGGTGGGTGAGAGGAAGCCGCTGGTCCTGGCACTAAAGGTTCGTTCCCACGGCGCGTGGTAAGCAGGACGCGCCTTTCATCTTCTACCGCCTGGCGGTGGGTAGAGGCGCGCCGTCCCTGTTAACATATGCGGCAAAGATGACAGGCGTTCCCTAGCACGCGCAGAGGGACGCTCCGTGGGAACGAGGCTTAAGAAGGATAAGAGCTCGAATCTTCGTTCGGCCATCCAAATTTCAATAGTTTCCCGAAATCACTCCAGGCGAATGGCGGTATAGTTCATTCAATAGGCCACTGTTAAATTTTTTTCCTCTTCCTTGCCCCCAAGCTTTGTCGGTTGAAATAACCTCTCCATTGATGAGTCGTAAACCATTGATGTGTTAAATTAAAATAAAGTTAATGTTCCCATAAGGCCGACGCGAGCTTCAAGTTGCCAGTTGAAGTCCCCCCCCCCCCCTCCTCTCCCCTAGAGTATGTGTCATTCCAATGAAGTATCATATTTGTCCTGTTTTGTATTTACTATTATATGCATCACTATATGAGAAAATACAATTACGAGTTATGTTCACTGATTGGATGCGAAGGCAGAGAGTTATTTTTTTAATCCTTTACGAATTAAATGAAACATTTTATTTGATAGTAGTGTCTACTTCATAGAGTAACTGTGCAACTGAGGAGAAGAAAGACTCGATTGAAAGTACAAAATAAAAATTGCGATCTGTATATTTAACAATGTGTCTTGGCAGGATGAATTGGTATGATATACACCCCTCGATTTCATAAGCTACCTAATGACTAGAACGCTAGATCAGTAAACTGGACGTCGACAGCGAAGCAGATTGATGGCACCATAACCGAAGCTGTAATTGCGCTAACAGACCGACGCTCGTAAAGGTCTGCTGCGCAGTTAGCCGAGAGGCGTGCAGATAGGCCAGCAAGTGTCTGCGGCGTCGTCCTGGAAACAGACGCTGACGTCAACAAGGCGGGCGTCGCGGTGTCGTCCGGTGGTTGAGCCTGGGCTCTTCTCTGTGGTCGATACACCACCGGTAAATAACACCCTCACAGTGTTTACTCCACCCACACATCCCACCACCATGACGGCAGTTTGACGTGATTACGTCTTTCCCGGTCGGTGCTGGGTAGCATAACAACGGACAAACGGAGACAAGAAAACTGACCACATTGAAATAACTACTACCCATAAACTTCACGACGGAGGACAGTGGGTAAACGGCGTTCGACAGAGAAAACTTAACAGTGTGACGTAGATGTAGAGGAAAGTAACCAAACCCTAAGTCGGAACCCCGCGTTATTTTGTTTGCATGATACAGCGGTCTAGCAGCATACATTTGAACATGAAGTTATCAAAAGAAATGATGTGTTTTGAAGTTTGCAGGGCTGGGCAGAGACAAATATCCCGACAGTTATGCCTTTAGTGCTTTCAGGAAGAGTGAAAGGTTTTGCAGAGGTGCATTAAACATCGTATTTATGGTGTTCCAAACGGAGAAAGTAAGAATCTATTGACTTTGACAGTGTCTTTGCCAAATAATCTTATATATATATATATATATATATATATATATATATATATATATATATGTCATTTGTACTTTGATATCTACACAACATTATTTTTAAATGCCTGAAACAGTTACATCATAGAGGTCCTAAGCAGGACCCTTCGGCCTTCATTAAGTCAGACCCCCCATAACTGGTATTAATATTTCTTCAGTTTATTAAAGTGATTTGAAATCTCCTTTGAGATAGCCAAGACAAATATAAACCTTTGTTGGAAAAGTGGTGATTTTTGTCGGTGGAGAAAGAACTTAATAGCTTAGAAACCTACTACTTTTTTCTTACACATAGTAAAATGTTAAAATAAACCATTTCATATTCTGATTAATTTAAATGGACTTTTCTGGTAATTTTGTACATAATATCAAGATGGGTCCGACTTTAGCTACTTTTTTCAGAGACTGTTTTTGCAACTTTTTACTAAAAATGAATTTGAAGATTACGATCAGATATTTACTAACTTCTGTCATGCAGTCTGTTTCAAAACCTATCAAAAAATGTAGTAAATTAAAATTCAAGTAAAATAAACTCAAATCAAAGACGAAACAGGTAAAAAAAATTACATAAAACAAAAGGGGGTTGAATTTGGTTCCTTTACTCAATATATAAGAGCTAGGTAAAGCTCTGCATAATTTTGTTTCTGATGTTCCACGTGAGTAGTATTTTGTTAGTTGATGTAAGTATAAATATTTTCAGTGCCAGAGCCACGCAGCTGTGTGGAGAGGCGTCAGGAAACACGTAGAGACATGAACAGATGGGTCTGTGGCCGACCTCCGCTCGAAAGCGAGAACGATTTTAGATTATGCGATAGTCAATAACAATTTGTCTGACATTGGGAGAGGCAGATACACGCATGTAGTGTAGGCGGTAAATAGTGTATCATACTTTATAAGTCTTAGTGGTTGTCTACAATTTTTAATAAAAATTAATAAAAAGTGAAAGGTCTAATAAGTGGGAATTACCATCAGTATCATATTCTATAACTCGGATTTACACTGGTACTATCAAAGGAAATGTTGTAGTTTATGTTCTGCAATCGTTCGTGGCCGAACTGCTGAAATGATTTGGTCCACAACGCGCAGAATCCCAAGGGGAACGGTGATTAATAACAAACAAACTCTTCACAACAGGAACAAGTATATTAGCCAACATTTCTCCCGTCCCCGTGGAAATGTACTGGGATTGGTCTGGTAACGAAACGACGAATAAGTGTACGCCGTGTGGTCATGGAGAGCACACCCCGCTCATTGTTCGTGTGACTTGAGCCAAAATAATATTATTTTAAATAAATAAACTACTGCGGACAAATTAAAACCACTTAGAGAACGATTAAACTAATTTTGTAGAATTGTTTTGCTTTGAAAGTGAAAATGTAACAAATTGGCAGCAGAACGCAGGAAGATTCGAAGAAGACCTTTTTGGAAATGCCGATTGATGGTACCTTTACGGACAGAACAGCTAAGCCGCGCGTTAGAAGGATATCGTGGCTACCAAGTGGGCCTAGGTGTCGATGAGCATCAAATTTGTACGTGGCGAGTTTCTCTAGAGAGTTTACGCCAATCTATTGTCGTATGACTTAGCCAAAATATGTTGTTACGTATGAAATACCCAACGGTGAACAATTTTAGACCTTGTCCAGATCGAAAAAGAAAATTTTGAAAAGTTTTAAGGTTTAAAAAAATTAAATTGTCAAAGTACATGGTAGGAAAGTTAAAACAGAACATGCGTAATTCATGTATAATTGAAGCAACATTGCTTGGAGAGGCATCAGACCTTTCGATTGATCAAGAATTCAGAGCGAGAGAAAGCAATGCAGGGCTATAAGCTCGGTGGGACAACTTGTGCTGGGGACGAGGTTATGTCAACAGAACTTTCTCCGATTGATGTGGAATGCCAGGAGGAACACAATAGTACCACAATTGATCAGCTTAGGCCTTTTTTCTTCCGTAAACCTTCCATGAAACACATGTAGCAGTTAAGCAGGCCTACTGAGCCCCAGTTTCCCTTGGATACCCAAATAAAATGTTCAGCATTTAAACCAAATATGGCTGGTGGGTGGTAACGCTCTGGCCTCGCATTCAGGAATTACGTGGGTTGGAATCGATCACACAGATTTCACTTTTCCATGTTTTCCCGTAATCTCCTTCAAAATAACATGGACTTATTCCTTCCCGATTCTTGACCATAGTCCTTTCCCACCACTAATCACCTCAACATCGACGAGATGCAAGGTTATAAGAAAAAATATAGAAAAATAAAATAATATTCATCAGTTAAATTAAACAAACTGTAATTTTGTGAACAATATTTGTTGTTTTACTAATTATTTTGCTAAAGAAAGGCGTACTGATGTTCATTCCTATCTATGATAGAAAGAAAGCTGTGCCGATTGCTAAATTTGGCATCGGAATATTTTTGGATATTTTCGCAATAACGAGGTCACTCCAGCATGAATTATCAGAAGCACACGCTCCCACGAGGATTGTGTTTTTCTTTAGTAACTTTACAGTTAACTTAAACTCACTTTTCCAGTTTAGGTAAGTCTCTGAACCGTTACGAATGTGTAAGCAAGCTGCTCTGTTTGTCCCTTCGTGCAAGCCTGACGCAAAAAATATAGGACCAATTTGGAAATGGTTTTCACAGTTTGAAAGTTTATGGTCAGGCCGGCCTCGGTAGCGTAGGGGCTAGAGTGCTAGCTCCACGTGCCGAAGGCCGCCGGTTCGAATCCGGCCGCGGGCATGGATGTTAAGTGTTGTGTGTCTGTGTGAATGTCCTGTCCGTCCTGTGGCGTCCATACATTGGAAAAAATACACATTGAGCTGGCTGTATGGCCTCCGTTGCCGAATGCCATTAAAAAAAAAAAAAAAAAAAAAAAAAAAAAAAAAAAAAAAAACAAAGTTTATGGTCTAGTTTAAAATGTGTAATATATTTTACTACTCCAAAGATATTGCGCCAAATGGAAGCATCTGTAAAGGAGACGCAGTAAACGATACCAGGAAACGCTGGATTACGAAATCATAATTAATTGGAGATAACTATTAATTAATTTCTTCCCACTCATACTATTAATAGGACGGCAGTATCGCCAAGTATAACGGTAGAATAACAATGGCTGGATGTGGGCTCCGACATTCTATTAAGTTAGGATTTTAAGTTCTTAATTTTTAGAAGTTGTTTCTCTCGGCACAGTTCAAAGGAAGTTGTGCCGCTGCTGTATTTCGACTATTCGAGTGCGTGGTTAGGTCTGAGGCCAGAGCCGCCACTCAGTGTCACGGCCATTCGGCGCCAGGCTGTGAGGGGGGGGGGGGGGAGTGTTGGAGGGGGAACAGGCGTCGCGACGCAATAACTAGGTCGCAAAAATAGAACACAGCCTCTCTCCCTCACCCCGCGACCTTCACCGGTCAACATTCGTCCGTGGTGATGTTGATCGAATTAAGACGGCGTCAACGTGGAAGTGAGGAACACTTGAACTTTTCTTTCGTTTACAGCCAATTACTCAGCGGTCAGGTGGGGCGACTGACTGGAGATCTAAAGGTTCCCCAGTTTGAATCCCTGTCTCGGGGAGAGGGAGATTTTCAAATGCCCTTAACCCAACCTTCACCTCTGACGCAACTTGCTGTGTAGCGTTAAGTAGACCTGAACGCTTTCGTGGTTCGGATTCTACGTTTATCTGTAGGTCCCCTGTACCCGTTTGGATTACTAGCTTAGGTTCATGCTGCTACGAGAAATACGGAATGCACAGCCAATAAGAATCCTGTAACCAGATCATTGCGACCACACGAGGCTTTACCTAGGTTTATTCCATGAAATAGTATGTAGCGTCTAGTTTTTGGGACAGTGATTCCTGGATCATACTGTTTCATTCATAACAAAATTATCAAGTTTGAATATCAAAATAATAATTAATTTTCAGCTAATCACATGAAATATTATTGGAATCAATATGAGAACTGAAAAGTGGGTGTACGATTTATTGCAATTGATCATTGTGAAATTATGCAAACATCATTTTTGTTTTTATTCTGACATAAACAATTACATGCCATTGAGTGTGTTTAAAGTCAAATAGTTGGAGCAAAATCTCAGGGTCAATTTACTGGGTGGAACGATTGCATTAGTTTCCTTCGTGATCGTAGATTTTAACGTTGTTCACGGGCCAGGTCAGCAACCAGGCACGAATAGCGCCACATGGGGTCGTCCAGCTTTCTCGTCCGGCACCGCGTGGTGGCAGTCTCCCAGCCTCGTGCTCCGGCCTCGGTGAAGGTCACTTGCTGCTGTATCAGATGAGGATTCCCACCAGAGTGTGTCTTCAAGCAAGACTCTGTACATCTCGCAATGCGATGTCTCGTCCGGCCCTTGGCGAATCACAGGACTCCGCGCCAAAGTACCAGTAATTCATTGGCCCCAGAACAAACAAGAAAAAACACCAACACGTCAATAAATTGAGGTGGCTTCTCTATTGGCTGAATCGTCTTCCAACCCTCTCAGAAAATTCTTTACGAGGAAACGGCACTAAGGTATATTTTCGCTCGTCGGCACCAGTTTTCGGAGGGTATTTTCCGAAACGTGCGAAAATAGAAAGCGGGCCTTTATGGTGGCTATAAATCCCCTTAATGTCCAAGTTGGCTAGAACGTTGTCAGTCCCCTATGGTGCGTGTAAATCAGGACGCTTTTGTTCGGTTGGACATTCCGCACCGTCAACATTCACACATACCGTGGGATAACTTGGTGCCTAATAACATTGTACTTTTTAATTCATTACAAGTATTACTTCTTAGCACATGTAGCGCTGATAGTTTGTTTATTCTACTCGTCGAGCATGGTGGCTGAATGGTAACGTTCTGGCCTCGCTTTCGGGAGGACGTGCGTTCATATCCTGTCCAGTCATCCAGATCTGTGTTTTCCATGATTTATGAAATCACTCCAGACCAATGCCGAGATGAATTCTTCAAAAAGCATGACCAGATTCCTTCCATTTGCTGACACCATTCTTTTCCGGCTCCAGTGAAATCGACGTTGACCAACCATAAATCACGAAAGAAACATATCTTTACTCGACAAACGGTAAAACGAACCGGCAATACTTTCACAATTACAAATGGCTGTAGAAGAGACATCACTGAATATTTCTTCAGGGTACTTCCGACGAATTGTTGAGTCAATGCCTCGTAGAGTTGCTGCATTTACTATATTATAAGAAGTAATAAATTGTATTCTCCTTCATTTTGATCCTGTTATTCTAACGGCCAGATTGACAAATACAAGTAAAAAAAAATCAGTGCATGTTTCAGTTAAGAATTTAGAAAGAGAAATGTGAAAAATGGCTGCTTAAGAGGAACAAAGGCCACATTGAAAAAATCTTCTGCAGAATGTCTTGAAGTAAAAATACAACAAAGCTAGTTGTAGAGCAGGGGTTGCCAACCCGCACATTTTCCGGCACGCCAGATACATCACACTTTTACAAAATATATTTATTTTATAGCGGCCAAAGAAGTGAAAACCAATGTATTAAAAAGAATACATTATTTGTGCATCCATATATTCAAAACTTATGTATCGAAATTATGAGTATTATTATTATTATAATTACTATATTATCTATGTTTACATGTAAGAATAATAGGAAACACAATAATAATAACTCACTATGTTTCAGTTTTCACTCCTAAAAATGTCTTTAGTGGGTCTAAATCTAATATATCTAATATTTTATATGCAGACTGTGAAATTATGATGAATTTCCAAAGTGGCCTGAAAGATCATTTGGGTTGGTGAATATAGAGACGAAATAAACAAACTTGAATATCATAGTATCCCATATTTTAGCCATTGAAGACGTTTAACGATTACCTTTTGCTTTATCATATTGTAAATAGAAATAGTTTTAGAAGCCCCAAATAAATAAATTATTTCCAGTCTACAAATTCTTATGGGATCATTCTGATGCAGTTGATAATGCCAAACACCGCTGGAACGAAACGTATTTCATGTATAAACTAGCCCAACAATTTTTTAATTAAATTTTCAACAAAATAACAATACCTATAACAGCAAAATTTCGACGCAACAACACAGTTTTCTTAATACAGCGGAATCTTTAGTTTTGTAAAAAAAAATAAAAATAAAGGACCGATCTTTATAGAATAATTACAGCAAAATAACAGAAAGGTAAATAAAAAAGTAACCAGAGAAGAAATTTAGTAATAAATTATTACGTACTGACATTGAAATACTTAAGGATTCAATTTGAAAAAAATGTATAACTTTTTATGAACACTTCGGCAAATGAATCCAGAAATACTAACAAACATTATTTTTTTATCATAATGATAAAAAAAACCCTCACCACAAAAATTCATTCGTATTAGTTTACAAGGTCTTAATAAAGAAACAATTTTTTTTTGAACAGGGTCACAAATCGAAGAAAAGATCAAGAAGTTAAAGGATTTTGAAGAAAAATTAAAGAAGAAACCAGTAAACCCGTTTGGGTAGATGAAAAAATAAACTAAGAAACATCATGAAGAAATATTTGAAACGGAGAGACGAACCAAAATTTCTACTGGCAAAAATCCAGCCAAACAAAAAGAAAGGAGATGGTAAGAATAAAACATGTATTTATAGAAATTTTGCATAGTATTAAAAAAACTCTTGGTTCTGGTAACCGTGAAAATATCACCTTAATTAAAATCCTAACGGATTCTTCCTTTCTCTCACTTACGTAAGGAAGAAAATTGCGACAAAGGAAAGCCAAACATAAATAATATTTTTTGCTTCATGATTAGAATGGAATGGTATATCCGGTAAGGAATAATACCCTTAGCTATTTAAAATACTAACTTATTATGTAAAGGGAAGTACTATATGAAGGTAGCGTGTAACCATAAGTGAATATGTGTCAAATATTCCGATAGAGCTGTGATTCGCAGGGTCTCCGAAACGAAATTAGATTTTCACTCGATCTGCGACTGAATTACGGGCCGTCGAAGTCGCTCCCCTTATCGGCCGAGAACCTGCCCGGGACGATCGAGTTTGCGAGGTGTCCCCAATCTCCAACTCGATCTTAACAGCCCCCTTGCTGTCGTCATAAAAGGGAGTTGTGTACGGCAGAGTCAGAACAACGAGAAGAGATTATCCACGTTTTTCTACTTACCTTCTAAAATTATGAAACTTAAGGAAAAATCATGATAGTCGGGTATAAAATTAAGAGACTAAAAATTAGAGCACTATCATTAAGTTTGATGCTGAAAACTGATGTAGATTCTGAACTGTGATGCTTCATGATGCCCGTATATTTGTAACAGATAGATTCAATCATTAAGGCTTTTCCTCTCCAGAATTTCTTCATTTAGAATGGATTTGCAATGGTTTAATGAATACCCACATTAGGGTGGCCCTTAGTATACACGCAAAAAATAAGAATTGTACTTTTGTAAGTCTCACGACCTATTTCATTTCCTTTCCGGTTAGTAAGAAACTGGTAAAAATTTCAGAAAAATTATTCAATTCTAACAGGTGCCCCAACGAGATTGAAAATCGGAGTAAATGTGGTAATTCGAAAAATTTCACAATTTGTTACTTATCTTTAAATTTAAAATATTTTTAATGTTAGGAACAATTAATATTAGTCTTAGAACAGCATAGGTTCTTTAACTAGTATAACAAATTTTTATTACCTTCATAAAACAATAATAATAATAATAAATATAAATAAAAAAATAAATAAAAACTTTATTTTGTAACAATAGCTTTTAGCAAGCTGGAATACTTCAATTATAAAAGATAATTAAAAAAACGGAAATTGGATGACTAGGGAAATTGCCACCATAGTGTAAGCTTCATCGCAATTAAAATTAATAATAATAACATGACTCCGACGGTTTTCTACTATTTGTGACGGCTATTGGTTCTGCTCTTCATCTTGGTTGTAAGAATTTTTATATTCTACCATAAGTTCACACTTCTGTCTGCTGTATCGTTGATTACTGTGTGGTTTATAATTGCTGTACCAAGCTTTTTATGCGTATTTTTTACAATAAATATAGAAATATCCCTCAGTTCTTGCAATTCTTACCAACACAGGGTAGATTCATTTTAAAAAATAAATATTTTAAAACAATATATAACTTCTAGCATCCATCTAGCATTATGAAAAGCACCAGATAACCGAAATTTAATTGTTTCTATTCCGTATTCATCTAAATCCATAATAATTAACTGTAGGAGCTCTTAATATAGTCTTCATCTATTTATTGTTTTACAGTTTGTGTTTAGGAAAAATTAAGAGTACTTTATATTTTCTTTCCAATACGTTTCATAACCCATTGATAGTCAGTTTCAATAGCATATCTAAATATGCTAATTGAAAACGTTGACATAATCCTGCAAAGGGACCAGATGATGTAGCAATTCACACTTCAATAGTCGATTTTAAAACGAACTCATGTATATGTGACTGCAAGATAGTGAAGTGTACAACTTGTACTCCTCCTTATAAATTAAATTTACATTTTATTTTAGTTAATTAATTGATCAACGAAACCATTATTATTATATGACATTAATGAAAAGAGGAATTGGAATCGTGCTGTACAGGTCGGCAACACCCTTTCACATACAACTAACATTGATATTTATTATAACAATTTTTTTCAAATATAATCCATCAATACGCGTATAATATAATAGTTTACACATATTAATCCGTAGGTCTTATTAAGTGTCCTTCCACTAAGCACAATGGGTCAATGAGAATCTCTAGGGTGCAGGTTTGGTCATCAATACGACACTTCGGGTGTTTTACCAAGATCACTCTGTGGTTACCATATTTCGAAGGCGCCGGGTCGGCTTCCAGTGGTCTTCCATCGGCGACGACCCATCTGTACGTTCGTCGGTTGCCTCATCCACTCCGCAGGCGACATGCAACACAGAGCACCACAACAGTACGTGCCAACCTTAGCCGCTGCACATCACATTCACTCATATCTCGGCTGCCATGCACGCAACCACACTGCCCGCAGCCAACTGTCCTCTCCACACCAGGTATACATAATCGACCTGAAAATGGCTACTGAGCTAGTTGCCGAAAGCTTGTCGCTTTGTAATAAAATCCGGCTGCAAACCCGAGAAGATTTGTTATCATTTATTCGCCGGGAAAGCCTGCATTCACATATCAGCAAAATTATTAGCAGAATCGAATTTGTGGGACATTCGTCTTCTATTAAGCATCGATCAAAACAGGAAGTATCAATGGAAAAACTCTAATAGTGCAGGAGAGATTAAAAGAATTAGAAAAATTTCTTTATGAAACGAGATTAAAATTCATAAATCGCAAAAGCAGATGGGGGGACGGAAATTTAAAACTCAAATTATATCAGATAATTAAAAAATAAAATACAAAAGAGGCAATTAGATGACAAGTGAATTTCCACCGGAGAGTGTGCTTCATCGCAATGAAATTAATAATAATAATGATTCTCTGAGCAGTAATATAGGTAGAAAACTTTATCTATAGAAAAAAAGCACTATTCTACCATTTAAACCAGAAAACAGTGTATATAGAGTTGCAATCTTTAACACACACTATCTTGCACAACACAAAGTAGGCATCCCAACTGCCAAACGGGTAATACCACCCGCAATTTCTAGAACATTCTTATTTGTGCAAGTAGACATATAAAAGAGTTAGTTAGTCATGTTATCAAATCAACAACGAGCGTTAAAATTTCATATCTTTCGACACGGTCAGCACTTCATTAGAATATGGCTATGGGGAATTTGATCGCCGAAATATTGAGTATAAGCACCATGATTAATCGATTAGTTATTAGAGAACATTATATTATTTAGTTATAATTATGTCAGGATTTCTCACCCACATTTAATTCATCATTCCACTGTTCATCTAATTTCCTCTATTATTACATACACAACCTACAGTTCGATTTGTAACCTGTCTCCGACATGAAACAGTATATATTATTTTCGCAGATTTATTATTTCTAAATGACGTTGTACCTTCATTACAGCCCTTTTTCAATTAAAAAAAAATATTTAACGTGCTGTCAAATTCTGTATCCTCACTTTTTGTGTAAATCTGTCGAGTTGAATTCCATTTTTGTTGTGAGCAGTAGTCTCTTTTTCGGGTTTTTTAAACGTCTCACTCCGGGCAATTCGTTTGTCAAACGGTAGCCCTCGGCAAACAATTAACCACATCCGTTATGCTACATCCGGGTGTGGAGGCATGCAGGAAAACGCCACAAAATTCTCTCTCACTTCCTGGGGCACCGGGCTCAGTGGGTCAGCATACCAGCATTCCAGCATACCAGGCGACGGCGGTACAATTAAATAATTCACTCAAAAACAAGAGCGGGACGAGGGGAAAAGTGGGTCACACCAGATGACGCACGGCATTGATTCGACAGAAAATGTGATATAGCTAAGTTGATATCACAGCACTGCCAACTCCATTAATGCGACGGGTGTATGTCGATCAACCTCTCCGAATTATTTTCATAAAAACATGTGCGCGGGATATTCTGGTAAAGTCTCTGAACTTTTAAATTTTTTGCTGTCCAGCCTTCACCATAGATGGATTTAATTGTTCCTCGTGTTCTTACTTAGTGGAGTAAAACAATAAAGAAGATAAAATGCGGTAATCAAGGCTTGGCCACTTGTAAACTTCCACAAAAAAAGCATTGGCTGTCATTGGGAACTGCCGTAGAAATGGAAACTTAAAACTATGAATATCATACGCGCAACACATCATACTTATAGCTACAGATATACTGTTAACATTAGTACTGTATGTAGCTGAACTTATACGATTTTACCCATCCAAAAATAGAGAGATAATTTAATAGAAGGTACAACACAGAAACAATAACAACGGAAACTAAGTTGGCACTACTGTAAATATCTGGTAGAATCAAAACAAACCGTGTGTAACACACATGTGTAAATAAACAGAAAAGATTAACATTAAGAACAAGTGCAACAGGAAAAAAACAACTAGTATAACAATAGTTTAAAGAAAACTGCAATAAACAGTTATGTGAAAGCGTGTGAAGTGCTGTTCCAGACCGACATGTAAAGGAATACCACTATATCTGTGAGTACAGTGTGTACATTTGTATATATATATTTATTAAGAGTTATATTGTAGATAATTATTGTAACAACACATGTAAAAACACTTTACAGCCAAAGAAGATGCCCTACACCACAAGGGCGAAACGCGTCTGGGGAATTAAATAAAAAACAAAATTCACCAAATCAGTTGTTTTCGACGGATTTATTTACAAAATTATATACAATGTATTTGTGTATTCTACCATACATATGTGTACACAAGCCACTGCGCGCTCGTCAGTAGGTATATATATTAATATCTATATATATAAAGATGAATGTATGTATGTTTGTTTGTTTGTTCTTCATACAAATCCACAGTTTTCTTCCTATCTCGAAGAAACTTTGCACACTTATCCTTAGAAACAAGGAGAAAAATACTGTCTACATTTGGTTGAAAAATTATCTGTATAAATAATACATGTTGTCTCATAATTTCGAAATACTACTGAATGGCGATAGACGCGTTGGATATGGACGTCTGTATACTGCTTTTTTTTCGTGTATTGGTCAGACAGCTCAGTGATTAAAGCGCTTGCTTACAAATGTTTGGGTCGTGGTCTCCGGTTCAAATCTCCGTGGAGGCTAAGATTTAAAAAAATTGTTTTTGATCGTAAGAGTCACGCCTGGGCCGTAGGTTATTCGGATTGAATGTTAAACTGTAGATATCACAAAGTTAGGGGTGCAATGCGAGGCAAATCGCAGGTAGTCTTGCAATGCTGTATGTGTATACTTTTTTACGTTTTGATGATTCCTCAGGGGTTGTTCGCAGTCAGAGAGAGAGAGAGAGAGAGGGAGAGTGAACCGCAGTAATAATACTATAAATACGCAAAAATGTCTTTGTCGTTTTGTTACGTTTTGACGACCAAATGGCTATATCGATGTTGATGGAATTTGACAAGAAAATCTGTATGAAGGGCACAGGACATTTTCTCCGATATGTATAATAGTCGTAGTCACGAAATTTGGAGACCTTATCGAATGGTGAAAGAAATATGTTGGAAATTAATTCTCTTCAAGAGACTGGTTCGACGGTAGAATGATATAGTGATAGCTTTCCTGTCATATGATGCCGATTCGGTGTTGTTTGGGACCAATCCTTCGTTACCAACAACGTTCTATATTCAATTCTGGCAAAAAAAAAGAAAACTAATCCACGCGTACGAAGTCGCGAGTACGAGCTAGTATTATATACAAGTATAATATATACTTTCAATGCTGTCCAATCGCAACACGTCAAACGTATAGATACAGATATACCGCTATTACCGCATGTTGATAACTCGAACTCACTCGAACTCATAAGGTTTTACTCATCCAAAAAGCGTCCAACTCGTATATCATACGCACATGTCAGCGACGCGAATTCATAGATTTACCCTCATTCAAAAATCGCAAAACGCGCCTAAAGAAGTTTTCAATTTAAAAAAAAATCGCCTGTATACTGGATCGAGGAGGTGCAACGGACCGGTTATGAGTACAGGTCCTCAGGTACAGGCCGTCCAGATTGTGATTTTTATGCGGTTTTCCGCAGCCATTATGGCGAATTCTGGGATGATTCCCAATCTTCGCATCATAAACCACGTATTTGACAAGCAAATAAACACATTTATCTCACGCTGAAAATAGTTGCAGGTTTCACGGACAGACGGCAGCACTTCAGTATTACCTACTTAGTACGATCTTCGAATTCGGGAGGACGTGAGTTCGAATACCCGTCCGGGAATTCAGGTTTGGGTTTTCCATAGTTTCCCCAAATAATTCCAGACAAATGCCGGGATGCTTCCCTCATAATTCCTTCCCGGTCCTGGCCCCAAATCCCATCCCACCTCTAATGACCTCGACGTCGACGAGGCATAAAGCCATAAGTAAAAAAAAGTACGATCTGGCAGTAGGTATAAAATGCTTGGTGCCAGCAAGGGCATGCAACCGTAGAACCATAAACTCCAAATTTGACCATGCCAACGATGACTAAAACTCACCGAAGGCAGTCGACCACAAAACGTTGGAAATGCTAGTGAAGAAGAAGAACTTATTTTTGGAAATATAAATAACTCATATATTGTTACTGAATACCGCTGTGGTCACGTACAAAGTACTCCCTTTGGGAAGCTATATACCAGTGCCAGCTTTAAGATATTGTGGAAAGGTGTTCAGCGCTGCCGTTGTATTAGCCGTTATGTTCTCAGTATCATTAAAATTCCGTGCTCTCAAATCTCCTTTGATCTTCGTGTAAAGAAGGAACTCATTAAGGCAAGGCGAGGTGTGGTTGTGTTATTTGTTCCCCAGACATTACAGTGTGCACAGGTGTATTGTTTTAATACAAGAACTATGCGGTAAGAAATTCTTTTCGACCGCATCTCACGTTTCACACTAACTTTGCCAAAATAGTATACTTCCTTAAAACTTTGGCGAATATTGTCATTGCTTTCCTCCGTCCTACTCGTTATTCGCCGCTCTAACCTGTGATCATCAGTAACATGTTCTCTGCCATTTATTAAATTCTTCAATCCATTTTTATATCGCTGTTTTTTTAATATAAAATTTTCCTCGTGCAGTTGCACTATTATTTCCAGCATTTCGTTGGCACTACTAACCAGTTTCTCTAGAAATGTAATGTTCGTTTTGTGTTCTAATTCCAGCTGAGACATTTTCAAGGCAGTGCATACACAAGCTCAAATAAGAGTGCATGACAACTAGCAACAATTAGTGATGTTCCGATACCATCGAAGTATCGATACATACTCAAATTGTCTTCCGATACTTACTCATATTAGTACTGCAAACGTATCGATACATACTCATATCGATACTTAAAAATGTAAGGATATACGTGACATTTTGATAAATTATTTATTTTATTTACTTAGTGTAATAAAATCAAATAACACTCAGAAAACATTTTTAATTATTTATTTATTATAATTATAATAAAGCTTACTTTGAAGGTTTGTCTTATCTTTAAGTATTTTTATTTATTACAATTTTATACAAAAAAATTAGCTTTTTGGAACGTTTCCCAAAAAAGCAATTGTTCAAAACACTTTGGTGACAGCTTGTTTCTTTTATTTGTCATTGTTTCAGCTGCCTTAGGAAACATTCACTCGGTACTAACGTTGCTACAACAATAAGATACTGTTGTGCGTATTTATACAGACAAGGATGTTTAAGTTTCATTTCTTCCTATTCTACAAATGGATTGTTTTTTAGAGACGTTACAGTGTTTGACAAGTAGAGAGAGACTTTGTCACTACGGTGTGTTTTATTTTTGTGACCTACGGTAGCTCTTTGTGATGTTTCCAGAAGTCATATTCCTGTGAAACGCTTTCTGAAGCAGCTTCTTCTTCCGATTCACGTGGGCTACTTAGTTGCTCATGAACCTTTTAGTTTTTGTGTGGAGCTGCGCGGGAGCGACCATTGGCCAGGCATAGCGAAATACGCACCGAGTACTAATTTACTACAATGAAATAGGGACCTAAAACAAACTCTTTGATATCAGATTGTCTGTGGCAGTTGCCTATTCTAAGACTGATTTTGTTTGATGCTCAATGCTACCAACTTGACGTCAGCGGGAAATTAATTTGGCAGGCTTGGCTGAATGGCGTAGCAGGGTTGATACGTTCAGAATTTAACACCGGGTGCGTTTCCATACTTTAGATTCGATACAAGTACTTTTCTTCCTATACCGAATACGTATCGAATGAAGTAATTCGAATACGTAATCAGTATCGAAACAATGTATCGAGTACTTACTCATATTTACTTGTATCGAATCATCACTAGCAACAATGCACCACCTGCCATCGCAAACCTTACTGTGAGACACTGATGGACGAAGATTATTAAATATTACAGGTCTGCTTGACGCGGTGGTGACTGTAAAACATCCATATAACTATCAAAATAAAGGAAAAAACGATACCTCTGATTAAATTTTTGAATAGCCCTAACGTCGCTGTAAAAACAATACTTCGAAACTCTTGATTGATTCTGAATGCAATTAACGCGAGGAGTGTCACTTTCGTAGGCATCACTTAAAGTAGTGACTAAGACAAGGGTACATGGAAAAGGTAACAACAATATGGGTCTCGTACTTCCAGTTACCTTGAAGTACATATTTGCCCTTCAGATTCTAATAAATCTGTGCCTGGCGGCAAAATGATACAGTAGAATATCTTCAAAAGCAGCAGGTTGCAGCATTAAAATAAAGAATTATGAACGCAGATGCATAAAATGAGAGAGCTTGTACAAGGAAAGCAAAAGTACTTTGGATCTGTGCATATCTTCACCAAGAGCGCCTGCTCAAACTGAGTGTCAATTTTCAGCGGCATTCCTACCTCTTAGACGTTAATCCGCTTTCTGATTATTATTCGAATACTTGCTGCTTACCCCGAACACCTGCCCACGCCCAACACTTTGCCCAGTATTTAACCCTTTTCACTGGTACGGGCAATTCATTTTGCTTATTGGGTGAGCGAATGTTAACAAACCTACCGCTGCTGTGACTGGGGCGGATAAAGTCATAAAAATTGTCCGACAGGTTCTTATAATAGAAAAATCTACTCATCAGGCCAATCAAATGTCGCTATTTGTCACATAAATGTCGCAAATAAACTTCTTCGTCGTAGGCACTGGCTCAATTCGCTGAAGCGGGATGACTGAAATATGGTTTCAATCACATGATGTTACCTTACTCAGTTAATTGCAGGTTATTTGACTTATACTTTGACCAAAATTATTAACAGTTTCAAAATTTGATGATAAAGGTAACTCTTGATTGAGAAAGCAGAAGATTGTGTTATTTTGCACTAGCTGGGACCAACGACCTCGTACGCGTGTTTTTTTTTTTTTTTTTTTTTTTTTTTTTTTTTTTTTTTTTTTTTTTTTTTTTTTTGCAAGAATTGAATATATAAAGTTGTTGGTAACCAAGGATTGGTCCCAAACAACACCGAGTCGGCATAATATGACAGGAAAGCGATCACTATATCATTCTACCGTCGAACCTGTCTCTTGAAGAGAATCAATTTCTAACATATTTAAAAACAGAAAAACAAACGAAGGTGAGGGGATGTGGGGGAGGGGCTGTTAACTAAGGGCAGCTTTACTTCAGCTTGGTCTTTTCTTCTTTCTTCAGCATGAGCATCCGATTCTTGGGTTCTAAAAACTTTAGCTGCTCGTGCTCTGCTAAAGCTACAACTTAGGCCAGTTTACGCCCGCAAGGCATGTCAAAAAAGAAGACAAAATAAACTGGTGCCAGAAAAATTTAAGCAGACACAAAGTAATAGGACAGAGATAATCTACATCTATACTAAATAATACGTTTTTTCTCTAAACGAAATTTATTAACAAATTATGCACTAACATAATGCGCGAGAAGCATACCTTTCGCAATTGAGGTAACATTACAGACTAACACATTCGTTTCCCTGTCACCAATCGATAAGTTCTCAAAATTTCGTGACTACAACTGTTAATCATACCGAAAAAAAATATCCTGTGCCCTCTCTACAGATTTTCTTGTCAAATTCCGTCAATATGGGTATAGGCATTTAGTTATCAAAACCTAACAAAAAGACAGAGACTTAAATCCGCATTTATAGTATTATTATTACAGATCACACACAGACTGTTGCAAATCACCCCTGAGGGATCAATTCAAAGTAAAAAAATGTACACAGCATTGCAAGACTACCTACGATTTGCCTCGCATTGCACCCCTAAATTTGTTATATGTACAGTTTAACATTCAATCCGAATATCCGACGGTCCACGCGTGACTCTTACGATCAAAAAACAATTTTTTCAAAATCTTAGCCTCCACAGTGATAAGAACCGGAGACCACGATCCAAACATCAGTTAGTAAGCCCTGTAACCACTGAGCTACCTGACCGCTGTTTGGAAAGGCAGTACACAGACCTAGACCTCCAACGCGTCTGTATATCACCGTTCAGTAATTTTTCGAAATTATAAGACAACATGTATTATTTATACATATAATTTTTCAAACAAATGTAGACAGTATTTTTCTCTTTGTTTCAAAGGTTACGTGTGCAAAGTTTCATTGAGATCGGATGAAAACTGTGGATTTGTATGAAGAACAAACAAACAAACATACATACATTCAACTTTATATATATATAGATTTGCTAGAGAAATAGGTCCAAAAATACACATTTGACTCACATCAACATTGAGCAAGGCATATTGGTCGAAAAAATGGTATATATTAATAATAATTTCAAAGACTGTTGAGCTCCTCCAAAACGACATTTCTTTTGGCAACACAGGAAACTCTAGAACCGGACAAAAGCGCCGTATTTGTATGCAGCATACACAAGTCTCAAGGATTGACTTTGCATGAAGTTCTAATTCATATCGGCCAACAAGAATTCAGTTTAAGAATTACTTATGTAGTTATTTGAAGATTTGTAACATAGGAAGGATTCATTTTTGCACCAGAATTTGAGGAGCGGCAGGCTTGAGAAAATAATTAGTATTCCGGTTTTAAGCACAAGAGAAGGTTATTGCGCTATACAAGACAGATACATATCTCAATATCCTTCTCAGTACCTAGTACCTTTTACAATTTTGTGATAATATTTAGTCAGTAATTATACTATTATTTTGAATTTATATTAAAATTGCATTTTTAATAATATTTTAACAATACAGAATCAAAGAAATATCATCAAATTCTACATTTCAGTAAGTTTGCAGATTTGAAAAAGGAATTTGTTGTTTTCCGCTAGTTAACTTCAAAGAAAGATAAATGATGGTAAACAAGGTTTAAGTAACGTTACTTTTCCTTTACGAAGCAAAACTGCAAAACACGTCACCTAGCGAACCAGCAATTACACCTAATCGAGCAATCCCACAGTTGAATTGGATTCAGTGTTCGAAGCGGACGGTCACACTAGGTAATCAGGGGTTGTAGTCGTTAGCTGGTGAAAGTTAAGTTGAGGTAAGAGCACACGGCATTTTTGACAAGGATGATTATTCGCCGTCCAAGTGGCAAAGTTTCTATTTGCAGCGCATTCCACCTCTGAACTGGTTCGATGTATATTGTGGAATCCGAATGACAGAGCTATCTGGCAAACTCGGTATGATCCAACTGCAATTTTAATTCGCTACCAGGAGTGTTTTAGACAAGAGCCTTATCCGCTGTGCTTCCGCTGTTTCGTTGGACTAAAATGTATATGTTACAGGCCAAACCCGATATCAGGCCAAATTAGTTTGTCCTAGGACAAATCGGTTTATCCCACGCCTGTCAGGATATACTGGCTTAGCCCGGGACAATCTGGTTTGGCCTGAATACTTTAGGCTTAATCAGTTTGGCCTAGGCCTAACTGATTCTAAAGTGGGAGGTAGCGTGAATGTGCCGGTTCCTGATATAGAGGAAGGGGTGACATAATAAATGCTACTGCCTTTGCTTTGGAAATAAACAACGATGATCTGTACGAAATTGGAACGAAGCATAGAATATTGCAGACATTCAATTGCAGGATAGTTACACACGTTACGTTGTTATTCTATTCAGATAAGGTTTTCAATTTTTTTTTTAAATTCTTTGTTTGTTTATTACAGAACTGAATTCGACCTTTGTTCTCTAATATTTCTCAAAGAAAGTGATGGCAATCAGGATGTTCAAATCTACTAAGGACTGCAGCTGCCAAACAATCAGCTGGGACTGGAAAAGGTTTTATTAGGCGCATCTCTAGAAAAAAGTGTACTACTATACAGTAAGAAACACAATTAAGTTCTTCTTTAATTTTAATTTTCATTATCTCACTTTAATTTTCTTAAATATTGTCGAAAAGTGCACGGCTTTAAATGAGTTCGGCCTAGGTCAAACTAGTTAAGCCTAAAGTATTTAGGCCAAACTAGATTGTACTTGGCTAAACCAGTATATCCTGACACGTTTAGGATAAACGGTTTAGGCCTAGGACAAATTAGTTTGGCCTGATATCGGGTTTGGCTGGTAACACATAAATATATTGTGCTCTAGCGGAAATATCTGGTATTAAACTGTATATAGCAATCATTACGTTTTAACACACTTTTTTCGTTCTATCTGAGCTATTTGTGCTAGCAAGCGTTTAATATGTCTGGATATTTTCGCCATTTATTTGAAATCAGGGTATGCATATCGTCGACTGTTAGAAGTCGACAATGGACTCTATTGACGTAGCCTTCGCAACGCTGCTCTTAGGGGGCATCCATAAATTACGTGAGTTTAAATAGGGAGAGGGGGGGTCCGGCGAAATCTCACCAAGGGAGGGGGGGGGTCTACGGAAATCTTTCGTGTTTGTAGTGGAGGGCTAAAAAAAAGTCTCCAAAAGTGTCGAGGGCGATTACTAGGGGGGGGGGGAGGTTTCTCACGGACCAGAACTCACCAGACGGGGGGGAGGGGGTCCAGCAAGATCTCACGAAATCTCACCAGAAGGGGGGGGGGCGGAAATCCGGAAAAACACCTCACGTAATTTATGGATGTCCCCTTAAGAGGTCGCTTCTTGAACTGGCTTTCACAGCTTGTAATGATTTATGGAAGTTAGCTTCTCCTGGTCGTTGTGGATAGCAATTTTGTCTATGGCAAAAGCCACGTACGCCCCTCTCACCTATTTACACTTGAGACCAGCTCACAATCCAGGATTTTGTCAGTAGCATTCGCACTGGTGGTCAGGTCAAATCATATTTTTAAGCAATAAATAATGAATTTGACCTTTATAAGTAGTTGCGTATTGTTTAAATCTTATGGTTTTTGTGCATTTTTTTAAAAACTGTTGATTCTACTTAAAACAAAAGACGATAATTAAACGAATTATCAATCAACTTTTTGCAGTAATTTCACTTATTGCTAAATTATTTTAAATTTTACAATTTTAATTTGCTTGCATTGTAACTTTATTTTTGCGGTCTCTATTTGTAGTTTAGTTTTATGACATGAATCGCAATTTTTTTATGAGTAAAATCATAGTCACTGAAACCCTGAACAAGCTCTGAGACGTTCGTTGTCCATTTTGACATGATCTACCCTGACTATTGCACGTTTACACTAGTAGTCAGATCAGCTCAGGTCCGGCTTTATTCTTGACCGGCGGCGCGATCTAAGAGCCGAAATGCCTGTCACTGACCAGACCGAACCGAACAGTGAGAATGCTCTCATTGGATTAGGTGTATAGCGATTCTATTCTTTGCCCTTACCTGACCTGGCACCTAGTGAGAACCAACCCTACAAAATTTGCTATTCTCATGGATTTATTAGACTCAGTCACTGAATATGCACCTCAAGAGACAGACATTTCTGTAATGCAAAGTTTCTCAACATGAGGTCCTCGGACAAAGTAAAATTAATAATAATAAGGCATGCATGGAGGCGTGAGAACACGCGAATTCTGGCCATAATGTGTGAGATGCGAGTAGAGCTATCTGATGACAGTTCTAGTCTAGCCAATTTCCAGTTATTATTACTAAGCGGTCCGTGACGATCATAGTCTGATCCCTAAGGCGTCCGCCGTTAGAAAAGATTGAGAAAGGCTGTTCTAATGCGAACTGATGCAATATAACAATAGCTTGAAATCGTAGGAGCGGGAGACACCTCAATAAAAACCTTCAACATAAACCTTTCATGTTATTTGTGTTAATCTACCTTGCTAAATCGATTGACGTGGCTACACATGTCAAAGGCCTCCACTTTGGCTGTGTCATCGTCAGGACTTGGCCAAGAGGAAACCTAGTGGTGCATTACTCTAATCATCAGATTGTGTACCAAAGTTCTGGGTTAAGTCCCAGAACTCTCCGCGGTGCGATTCTGTTGATGGTGATCTGCCAGACGGATGATGGTGTTGAGTTGGCGGTCTAGGATGTCTTTCGGAAGGTTAGGCCTGCATGGGCTGGGCTCCTTCTTTCATTTCACATCCACAATACTGTCCTCTGAACACACGAAGGATCACAGTCATCAACAATTACGAATAGTATAACATGGGGGAAGCCAACGGGAAACCACACCAGTTTATCCCCAAGGGTCGTTACCATGGAGGAATAAGACAGCACCCATAGGTAGCCTGGATAGGATACAGTAACGGGTCTCGTTAGATAAAATAAAAATATAAAATAAAACGCATTTCAAGACTGATTGCAGGGCATATTAAAGTTTTCCTGATGCTCGTGATTATAGAACTTAATGGCCCCTAATATGAGCTTCTGAAAAAAAAATAAAAAATAAAAATCGTCGAGCAAACCAATAATGTGACAAACTCTATAATATTGCACATAGCAGAAAACTAAATTGCATCAATATCCCGAAATACACTTCATTATAACTGCTAAAAATTTCTAAAAAAGTAGATTAGCGAATTAAGAAAGTTTTTGTACTAATTACATGTTGAGTTCATTGCACCCCATTTCTTCCTAACTCCTTCCGTTATCTCTCTTATTTCTCGTCGTACGACCTTCAGCTGTAATTATTCTGCGCACATTACTGCCTTGGACTTAATTTCTCTATCCTTTTCTCCTTGTCACACTCTTTTCTCCGAACTTCGTCAGATTTCCTTTATCTTTTATTTTTCTCCTAGACTGTAATTATTTCGCTGGTCTTTCCTTTTACTTCATCGCCGCTGCTTGTTGATATTAATGTCTGCGCCGGGATTTGGATTACGCCTCTGTTTTCAGGAGGCGGGAATAAAGTTATGTACGTCTTGGTACAACTCCAGAGAAAGGGTAATAACGAGCTTATTAAAAGGGGTTCATGGAAATGACGACTTCTGGTAAATAAACAAAACAAATAAATGTAAATTTTTCTGAGGCAATTTCGTGCGAAAGAAAGAACCTCGTTATTATCGTACTAGTGTGAGATACGTTGATGTGAAGAAAGAACCTCATTTTTACTGTCGTCGTGTGAGACATGTTAATATGATTCATTAAAGCTGACTGTTTCTTCTAGGACTTATGGCGTATCCCTAACCAATTATTTCGAAAATTGTTTGACCTATCTGCCAATAGTGGTATTTTCAAACTTAGTAGAAACCATTAAAGGTTGGAATCTATCAAAACTCTGGTGATTATAAACTAGATGACCTGTGTGAAAATTTCGTTAATCAAATGAATAGTAATAATAAGAATGCCGTGTGGTCGTAATGACCTGGTACAGGGTTTCTATTGGCTGCGCAATCCGCTTCTCCCGCAGCCGCCTTAACCTAATCTTAGCGGGTACAAGGAACCCAGTGTTTAAGCTGGAATCTGAACCACGGAAGAGTTCCGGCGTACTTCACATCACACAGCAAGATGTGTGAGGTCAGGTTAACCACTACTGAAAATCCCCGCCAATACAGAGAATCAATCCGGGACCTTTCGATTTTGTCAGCCGCCTTAACCACCGAGCCAGTGCGCCGCTTCCGATGAATAATGAGATTGGTGATTTGTAACAGAACGAAAGAAGAACCACCCCAATTGTTTATTTGTTTACTGTAATAGGTACGTAACAAAATACTTACAACATATTACGAAACAATTACAAAAATTTTTGAGGAAGCGTAAAACATATGTAGTGACAAACTGTCACTCACCTAACGGAATGCAACTAGCATGAAAAAAATAGACAAAGCATATCCATATCTCGGTGATATCTGGTGCTGCAATCATAGGCTGTAAGAAAATTTCGCGAATAAAATGTTTACATTGGAATTGTATAGCAAAACAGAAATGTTTTCTTAACAGAAAAAATATCCGAAAAGTTGCTTATTGTGTACAAAACACCACAGTTTATTGATAAGTGGTGCTGCTATCTGTCGGTAACTCTCTTAATCCTTGTCAACGCCATTAAGCGAGCCCCAGTGGCACAATCGGTTAGCGCACGGTACTTATACAGTTTATTAATATCTCTGTGACATGTGCTGCTGCTATCTAGCGGCTTGACTCAGAACTGTCTCATAAGCGCGATTTTCATGGTTATTACTTTTGCCCTTTAAGGGTGAAATTCCAAAAAAAAATTCTTTCTTAATTTATATGCTACCTAAGTGGAGACCTTAATATTTAAAATGGTACCCCATTTATCTATTTAGATATCAAAGGAAATAAATGGCTAGCGTTGTTGAAATATTGATGCATTTACTTTTTAAGGGTCGAATTCCGAAAAGTTCCATCCTTAAAATATGATGTGACTAAAGCGGAGACCTTAGTCTTTAAAATTTTATCACATTCCTCGACATTCCAAAGACTTCTTTTCTTAAAATATAATGTAACCAAAGCGGAGACCTTGACCTTTAAAATGATACCTCATATATAAAACACCCTTGAGAAATAATATACATGATGATGCTATATTTTTAGATACTGTATTGAGAAAACATGGACTTGGCATTGTCTTTAATTAATTCATAGAATCCATTCCAGAAAATTAATTTTACCGCCCGTAACAACTGGAGTTTACCAAGGGTTACTAATTTGTTCGTTTCATTTTCTAGTTTTTATTAGTGATCTTACTGGAAATTTGATTTGTAAATTGGTGATCTATGTCGATGAGAAAGAGAAAACTTTTAGTTTCAAATATTGATCTAGGAATTAGATAGAACTCTTTAAAACTCTTTGTGTGGAGCACAGAACTTTATGGTAGCGAAACATGGACTTTAGGAATACCGGAAATAAAGAAAATTGAAGCATTTGAAATGTGGTGCTACAGAAGAATGCAGAAAATTAAGTAGACAGACAAAGTAAGAAATGAACGAGTTTTGGAAATGATGGGTGAGAAAAGAAGTTTGTGGAAGAAGCTTACGGAAAGAAGAGACAGGCTGGTAGGTCATATTATGAGACATGCAGAATTGGTTAATTTGTTAGTGGAGGGAACAGTCGAAGGTAAGAACTGTAGAGGAAGACAGAGATTAGAATATATGAAGCAGATAATTGAGGACGTGGACTGTAAGGGGTATGTAGAAATGAAGAGGTTAGCACATGATAGGAAGGGATGGAGGATTGCATCAAACCAGTCAAAAGACTGACAACAGCAAAAAAAAAAAAAAAAAAAAAAAAAAAAAAAAATGTCGATGATGTTTTTTTTTTTTTTTTTTTTTTTTTTTTTTTTTTTTTTTTTTTTTTTTAATGGCATTCGGCTACTGGGATATACAGCCAGCTCAATGTGATTTGTTGCTATCAAGTATTGACACAAGGACACTACAACACGGACAAGACATTCACAGACACAACACTAATCACCCATGCCCTCGGCCGGACTCGAGCTCCTACGCTACCGAGGCCGGCAGTCGATGAGGTTATTTACACTGATCAGCCAGTACATTATGACTACCTACCTACTATCGATATAAACCCGTCCAGGCGATAGCAGCGTCACTTGACGAGGAATGACTGTTTGTCAGACACACGCAAGGTGTATGTAGTATCAGTGAGCGTACTATTCGTGTTTAGAATGGGGAAGGCACGTAATCTACATGAGTTTGTCAGAGGGCAGATTGTATTGGTCCGGAGGCTCTGCACGAGCATTTCTGAAACTGTACGATTGTTCGAGGAGTGCTGTGGTGAGTGTCTTCAACAACTGGCGAAACCATGGTGCAACCATGTCCAAACGTGGAGGGGCTGGGCGGCCACCGCTCATTACAGATGTTGGACGTCGTCAGCTGCTCCGACTGGTAAAACGGGTCAGGCGGCGAACTGTGACGGAAATAACATCAGACTTTAATGCTGGGCAGAGTACAAGTGTGTCTGAACACACAGTGCATCGAACATTCCTAACGATGGGAGTCCGCAGCCGACGACCCATGCATGTGCCAATATTAACACGACATCAGCAACTACGATTGAAATTGGCACGTGACCATCGTCACTGTACATAGGCGCAGTGGCAGAGCGTTGCATGGTCTGATGAATCCCGATACCTTCTTCATTATGCCAATGGGATGTTTTACATAGGAACAGCTTCTTGACACCTGTACTGCGGGACGGAGACAAGCTGGCGGGGGCTAAATTATGCTCTGGGGGACATTCACGTGGGCCTCCATGAGTCCAGTGGAGCTCGTGCAAGGCACCATGACGGCAATAAGTATTGTTCACTGGTTGCAGACCACGTACACCCCTTCATGACAACCATGTTTCCCGACGGCAGTGGAATTTTTCAACAAGATATTGCGCCATGTCACAAGGCCAGGAGTGTGATGTAGTGGTTCGAGGAACACAGTGGCAAGTTGCAATTGATGTGCTTGCCCCCAAATTCGCCAGATCTGAACTCGGTAGAACACATCAGGTATGTAATTGAAAGTGGCGACAGAAGCCCTCCCCGGAATTTACGGGAATTAGGTGACTTTTTGACATTTTTGTCTAACCCACTTGTACATTTTTTGTCTGCTTAGTAAATATTATTTTCGTATTATTACTATGAATTTAACAATATTCTAATTAAAATTAGTGTGAATAATAATAACGAAATGTAAATAGATTTACACAGATTGTGGGGTGTGTAGTGAACGGGGTAGTGGTAATATCTTATCGTGTAAGGCTAGCAATAAGGTGTTCTTTGGAAGAGAAGGGTCGTGCTCGCGAGGTCACGCGAGGAAGTTCGCTCATGGGCTCCGAGAGATTATTTTGGTGAATGTTGTAGTAAACAATAATATTATGTTGAAATTCAGTTTGTAAAACGTTAAATTGATCGTCAGTGTAAGTCAAACCGAGTGTTTTGATTTCTTGAAGTCGGTATAAGGAATCCTTAGTATCGTGTACGTATTTACTGGCACGATATCAATTATTGGTGACTAATAGTAAGAGCTGTTCGGCTTGCTGTGTTCGTGATGACCAAGAAGGCCACTCATCCATAACACGCCGAAAGTAATTAACAGCTCATATGTGAAGACGTCTGCCAGGATTAGTTGTGAGAGGAGGCAGCTCATAACTTGTATGTGCAGATGTGGTGCCAACTCCCTCCAGCGACCTAACAAGGCCTAATTGCTTCCATGCCAATACTTGTCGCCACAGTTATCCATACCAAAGGCGGACATACCGGCTATTATGTTCTGGCTGATCAGTGTACATAACAGCAGATAACGCATGGATAAGGTGAAAAAACTAGATAGATGGTTGGGGAATCTATGTCACGGTTACAGCAGAGTAAGCTAATAATTAACAGTAATAAGAAAGAAAAAAATTGTTTCTATCTTCGTTATACAGCTTTTTAGGGTAAGAGTAGATCAGCGAAACTTTAGGGAATTTATTTAGACTCAAAGTTGAACTGCAATCATCATACAAAATATCTTTGCAAGAAGGAATCCCGAGTTACAGAAAGAAAACAAAGTTTTGGTAAACCACATACGTCATCTGCGTATTATGCTTTCTTCCATACACATTTGATGTATGGAGCAATGTTTTGTGGAATTAGTCCTTAAGTACGTTTTTACATGCTAAAAAACGTAATCAGATGGGATTTTTAGATAATCTTTCACGAGATTGGGATAGTAACACGTTCTTCAATAAATATCTATCAGAGCGTAACAGATAAAAAAAAATCTATAATTACATAAAAAGAAAGGAAGTACACAAATACATTACTAGAAAATAGATTTATATAGACTTTACGCGTTCCAGGTTAAATAAAACACAAATCTTCCGCAGTTATATAGGAATAAAATATAAAATAAACTTCCTACAGATATTAGAGACAGGACAATGAAGCAGCTCGATAAAATTTTAAAAACTGGCAGTCTTCTAGTACTATTTATAATGTATAAAAAAATTCAAGAAAATATCATTAAATTACTATAAAGCAATAAGAATATGGAACTATCGTGCTGATCCGATCAGGCACATCCCAAGATGACATTAAAATGTGACAATGTGGTGAATTAAGAATTAAAATATATTGCGGTCTATGCAAGTCAATGAAGTGACACATAAGTGCATGGAAATTAATAATATGCAGAGGACAAGAACATCGATCAATCAGATCCAGTTTAATGTTGATTTAAATCAAATCATTTAAACACGTTTGGATTTAAAGTTTATATTGTGCAGCTAAAGGGAATATTTCTTCTAATCGACTGCAATGTTTGTATTGTCTGTGAGCAGGTTAAACGGTAGGTGACCGTCATTAGCAAACACTGAATATATAAGGGACTGGAAAAGGAAACTGTCTGCAGCAGTGAGACTGCGCCGTTCGTGGAATTTGTACCCGAGTCTGTAAAAACAATTTTAACAAATGTTTGAAGCATTGAGGAAAGAAATATATGGAGACGAAATACCGCTTATTCTGTGACGCCGCCTCTAAACTCTCGGCTGACACTACGCATGCGTAGTGGTGGCGGCGGCCATATTACATATCCATTCAATTGTTGTTTGGTGATAGTATATCCCGAAAATTAAGCAAGATATCGAAAAAAATTATTATTCATTTCCGATTTTTTTCGTCGTGTTACGTAAGAATCCGTCATCAAATTTAACTTTTTGCGAAATTTTTCTTCTGCATTTCAACTCACTTTTGAAACTATATCTCGAGAACTAGGCAAGATATCGAAACTTTCTATTCTTTATTTTTTTTATTTGTCTCGTCTTTTTAAATTAGAATCCACCATCAAATTTGACTTCGACATATTTTTTCTTCTGAATTTCAACCAAAAACATCTCACATTTGAGACAGAATATCTCGAAAAATAAGCAGGATATCAAAAATATTTATTCTTCACTTTTTATTTGTCTTATCTAGTTACATAATAATCCATCATCAGATTGCGGCGTCACGTTTATCCTAGAGTCCCCTTGAGGTTTTGTACATATTACCCGTGTCTGTATGGATAGGTAATATGGCGGCTACGCCTCCCCACTCCTCTCCGCCCGGCGTCACTTCAATGCGTGGTGAATAGGGATTGCAATCCGGCAAAGTGGGATCCCGCATCATTAGACAATCTGGCGGATCCCGCACAAAATTAAGCGGATCCGCAATCCGCAAAATGCGGCGAATACGTGTGTCAGTCTGCGTGACTCGCTGCTCCACTCGGTCTCGATCGGATATTTTGCACTGTTTGCCTGTACCAGAGCAGTTGGCATTTGACTCATGTCTTTTTGTCAACCTTCTTCATTTGTAAGTAAATAAATACACTTTTACGTATTCATCAAAACTTACGTTTGTTTCGAGTACACATTTCTGTAATTTGAGTTATGGTGCGTATTTAGTACGATTTTCTAACTATATAATTATTTTTTAAGTGTCGCGCACGTTATCTGAACTACACGGTTACAGCTTTTTATTCACGGTTCCATTATTCCCATTTTCTGTATTTGCAGTTAAGGTAATTGTGACAATTTCCTAATTTGCGGCTGAAAAATTGGTTATTTGTTGATATGAAACTAATGTTATCGTAATTTTAACGATCGCGTACCTATTTATTTAACAGCTATGAAAAGAAAATCGTATATCCTTTGACTTATTGTTGTTTTGGCCTCTGCCTCAATGCGTTTCTTTGACGAAAGCCACCTGCTTACATGTGCCGCTCAGGCTTTCGATTAATCCCTCTTCTCCTTGTTATTATTTCGACTACAGGTAAAAAAAGTTATAATGAAATTTTCACGGGTGTATCGACGAATTGTGTTGTAGGAACACCATACTTCGACAGCTGCCTCCGCCGTCTTCCTCGCGTGTGTAATTTCGTGTGATTGCAATCAAATCCGTAGATACGACCTATGAGGACTTCACTGCAATCATTCGCCGAGAAAGTCTCCTTTCTTACTAAAAAAATAATAATTTCCACTCTAAAAACTTCGTTACGCCACATAAGTAAATCTGAAATACTTGACAGTTTACGTGTTGATGAGTAGTTTCTTTTAATAACATTGAATCAACTGTAATATCAATCAAGGAATCAGGAGATATAATAATGAATTACGCAAAAAAGGCCAAGTCTCGTGCTTGTGCAGTGACAAAAAGTTATGAGATCTTGTTCTGAGCCAAGTCTACACTTTACAGAGTATATTCACTTCACTTTGTGAAATGGAATGCTTTTCTCGGTGTTATGGAACGTTAATTTAGAAATTAAAAAAAAAACTCTGGTAACTTGGCCATTTAGCAAACCATATTTTTAAACTTATGTGAAGTATTGTAAGGCACATAATATGACCTAAGACTCAATATTTTCCATTTTTATTATTTATTTAAAAATTGGTTTAGATTAAAAAACAAATATGTAAAACCTCGAAATACACATAAGACAAGCTAAAAGGTTTTAATGTCATTTTTCCAATCAAAATATTGTTAACTGTAAATTTTTATCATTTAACATTAAAAATTATTTATTAATTTAATTATTATTTTATTTATTAACGTTTTAAGTAACTATGTTTAAAATATATTCGTTAAAAAACTGTTTATACCAATCCCGCACGGATCCCGCGGGATCCTGCGGGATTGGCACAAATCCCGCGCGGATCCCGCGGGATTGAAAACACTGCGGGATTGCAATCCTTAGCTGGTGAAGGTGCCATGCGTCGTCTCCATATATTTCTTTCATCCATGGTTTGAATGGTCAGCGCTGTTCAACCAAAGGTACATTCCACTACATGTTGGCTATTATTTGAAATGGCCAATTGAAGTGGGGCAAAGAGAGCGAAAGATGGGTGTTTGAATTACCCATTAGGAAGCGAGAATATTTTAAACATTTACAATTTTATTATTGCATGTATCTCCACTCCGGAGGTGCTGATTTTCTCTGGAAGCTACAAGGACTTCGATATATCTGTTCTGAGATATATCGGACCTATCAGCTGCGAGAAGTCCTAGGGAAGACATATTGCTGTCTGTTTCAAGGTGATCAGACGAAAACATCTTGCATTTGAGATGCCACGAACGTTTTTTCATGCGACTGTAGAAGTGATGCAAGATTTTGCTTTTCTGTTGCTCAGTCCAGAAAATACACTGTAGTTCGCATCAGTTTGTAACAAGTTCACCTGAGTTTGTTTAGTCATGAACGCATCATATCGGTGCTAATCCTATCTAACCCATGTGCCGACTTCAGCGCACACTCACCGCTAGTAGGATTTATGAAAAAGAACATTTTTAATAATCAAGCAGACGAACAATTTGATGATCTCAGTTCATATTTGTTTATTTGAACAGTCAGTTGGTGATGTCTTTTGTTAGTGTAACGTGATTGTTTATGATGACATCCAATAATTAGTTTAAACTTTACTTGGTTTCTCCATCTTGACTGATTAAATAAATTCAGTAATATGAAGGACTAACTCTTATCGTTTATAATAAATTAGTAAGGTTAAATATATGATAATCCCCAACCCAATAAATAGTTTAAGTTTCGTTTGATTAATTTAAATTTCAGGAGGTATAGTAAAATATACATAATAGATATCTAATTAAAAAATATAAACATTTCACAGATAAAAATTAAAACGTATATTAATGCTCTATCATTTGGTTAGTAAAAATGTTTTTAGGATTTGTGTACATTATTTTAGATGATACTTTTATCCGTATACACTGACGTAAGGAAAACTTTATTCATAATGTTAAATACTTACTATTAGTAATTGAATGGCATTTTCTATAACAATAGCAAATTGTTTAACACAAATAAAATAAATTCTATTCAAACTGGTGCTAACACCAGTATTATGTGGTCTGTAATGGAAAATACTGAATCGTGAACTATTTAGGATCTGAAGAAGGATTTCGGAATAGTAGCAGTAAGTTATAGCACTGATACAGGGGTTTCCTTGATTTTATTTCTGCTGGCAACACTGTAAAATCGCTCGAGCCTGGCATACGGTAGAAAGTGGATTCAAAGTCCACCTCCGGCATTCAGATTTCGGTTTTCATGGTTTCTCGTAATAATTGCAGGCGAATACCTCGACGGTTCCTCCAAAAGGCAATGGCTTAATTACTTACTGGTCAATGCTCCAAATCCTCTATCGGCGATAATTACCTCGAAGGTGGTAAGCCAAAAATAAAAAAATAAATAAATAAACAATAAAGAAATAAATAAACAAAAAATAAATAAATAAATTATAATTTCAATTAAGATCAAATATGTACACACTTTGACAATAAATTTGGCCGCCGTTGAAAAATTCTATCACTCTTATTTTGCACAATCTGTCATCAATGTCATCCTAACAAACAGTAACGCAGTACTAGCTTGCCAGTATTGCATTACTGTTTCCTGGGATGACATTGTTGTCAGATTGTGCAAAATAAGGGTGATAGATTTTTTCAGCGGCGGCCAAATTTATTGTCAAAGTGTGTACGTCTAATAGATTTTATCTGAATGATTTTAGCTTTCAACCAAGATTTGGTTTTTAAAAGTGGATAATTTGTATTTGAGTGTCATGTGATTGAGTGTAATGCCATCATTTGCATTTTTTTGAGATGGAATTATGCTTGGCGGCAAGATACAATAACAACATTTACACGTCCATCTGTGATCAAAATTATTATCGTAAAACAAATTCGTGTTCTGTTTATTTATACCAAAGCCAACATGAAATTTTAAGATACTAGCAGAGGTATGAAACGGAAGTACTAAAATTATTACGCGCAAGTTAAACTTTAATTACCCAGTAAATCTGACATTGTTATGTACTGAAATATATTCAGTTTTACTTTGATCGTTTTATTATTCCTGTACTAACCGTAACAGTAATACATTTCACGACCTAGTATTAAAAGTAACAGCCATCCATAAATTTTACTACACTCTGTAGTGTCGTACTGCGGGGATTAACTAATTAATTAAATAAGGTCTGTTAGTAATATACATGACACATAGGAACATGATAATTTAAATGATAACAAAGATAAATAAATGTGATTAAACGAGTTGAAACACAAGTAACCTCGGCATAGCGCAGAATAATAACAGTTTTATTTAAACAATTCACTTAAACAATTAGTGAATGAGAAGTGAGAAACAGAAGAAGTAGAGCTTAAATTATGATCCCACGAAAGAGTACAAAAACCGAAACACATTGTCATTCGAAAAATGGAAAACGTTTCAGGTCTGCGGTGCCGAGAAATTCTGTTGAAAAACACCAGGCATGTGTTGCATGAGTGGAAAAATTCGATTATCACGAATGTAAGTGCCTACACCAGAATTACTCCAAGTATTTGTTATTTATTTTATTTATCTATCTGTACATTATGATGGTTCGTTCACTAGAGTCTACAATGAACCGTTATTTTTTTAATACTATGATAACATTTTATAATTAGCAAAATTTTAAATGATAAACACAAATCCTATAAACTACGAAATGGTACAAATAATTGTATATTATTACTACACACTGTTACTACAACCTGTTACTAAAAACTATTACCCAATAATACTAAAAAACTAAACAATTTGAGCTTTCAAATATTAAGTTCGTTTAAGCTGGTATCCATTGAAGAATAAGCATCGGTAATTCCAGAAGCCACACTTCCGGCATCAGCGTTCCACTTAGTTGTTTGTAACATTTCTCGTTCATTTTGGGTATCTTAACTCATTCCTTATATGGTTTGCTGTATCCTGACAAGTTGCTGGCGATGCTGAAGCCGATACCGCTCCCTGGCTGCATCTGACACATCTGCCAGCTTGTCCAATTCTTCCCAGGGAAGGTTGTCTTTCAGTATTTGCGAGGTAATTTTTACCATGAGCTTCACCCTGTACTGTTTAATTCGATCATCAACTAATGCACATTCAAACAGTTTATGATCAGGTGATTCTGGGGATCCGCAGGTGCATAGATCATTCTCTCCCCTATTGACCCTGCAGAGATATGTTTTGAACGGTCCATGACCGGTGAGGAAATGTATCAACGCTCGGGATGGATTGAAGTGGTTCATACGAATCGTCTCTCTGGTTTCAGGTAGTATTTCAAACACTCTCCTTCCCGTTTCTGAATTGTTCCACTGCCGTTGCCATTCATTAAAGATACATTTTTTAATGTCTACTTTCTTGGAAGCCACTTGACCCAGGATCTGTGTAACCTTGTCAGAGTTTCCTTTGCGTAGCCAATAATATGCTGCCCTCTTTCTTATTTCCAGGTCTAAAGGACATATTCCGAATGCGCGTGTAAGACGCAAAAGAATTCCTCGTTGCACACACCTGATATCCCTTGCAGGTTTAACTAATCTTAATCTATGTGCCCATGTGCTTGCTCCATAACTTTCACTAGCTGTGGTAATGGCGCCATGATATAGCGTTATTGTTGGCGGAGATATTAGAAATCTTCTTTGATCAACGTGATCATTAAAATTCCTATGCTCATCCAGAATGGCCCCTAAGTATCTTACTGTTTTGCATCTTTTGCTAGAATTTTCTACAAGCTTCACAGTAGGGTTGCGTTTCAGTGTTCTTTTCATCAGTATGTATTGGGTTTTTGTTGGTGCTAGCTGAAGCATAACTTGTTTACACCAGTATTCCACTATTTTCATAATTTTCTTTTGCATTTGTCTCGATCTCACTTCTATTATTTTCTCCAACTAGGAGCAAAATATTATCCGCGAATGCAATGATTGCTTCAAGCTCTGCCAGACCTACGAGTCTGTTAAGGACAGGCTCCAGAGCTATATCCCAGAATTCTGGGCCACGTACTGAACCTTGTGGACATCCTTTTGTGAGATGTTTTTTCAGTTGCTGACCAGAGCCGTTAAGCGTTGCAGTTCTTCCGAGACAGTAGTCTTTCAAGCTCTCATACAACACTCGTGGGCATCTTAACTCTCTTAGTCGGGCGAATATACTCGGCCACAATAAATTATCAAAGGCGCCGGAAATGTCGACACATATGCCAATGACATATATTTTGTTTGTCGAGTTGGCTATACGCTGAAATTCATTTATAGAATCCTCTGTCGACGTGCCTTTCCGGAAGCCGAACTGCTGCTGATTCATACCTTTCAATAATCTGAATTCTTTAACTCTTTTACAAAGTAATTTTTCTGAAATTTTCCAAGTGTATTGAGTAGGCAAATTGGTCTGTAAGACTTTGGTAGCTAAGGATTCTTATCTTTTCCTTTATTTATAATTTTTATGCTCCATGTTTTCCAACAATGGGGTAACCTTGCTTGCAGTAGGCACGCATTCAACAATTCGTTAAAAGGTAAGGAACTATTTGCTGACTTAGGGCTTGCAACACTTCTGCTGTTATCCCATCAGGTCCTGGTGCTTTATTCCTCTTCAGCGTGCTTATTGTGGTTCTTACTTCCTTTTAAGTGAATGGTAGAACCATCATGTTATTATCATATCCGTTGTTCATTAGTTGCCTTATAATTTTGTGTTCATCAGAATCGGACTCCTGCTAATCGTCCGGCAAGAGCGTTTGCAGAAGTTCTGCCGATTACTGCCAGCTGCTTGTCATAGTTCCATCTTCTTTCCTGAGAGTAGAAAAAACGTTAGGTGATTTTACTTTCTCCGCAGCTAGCATGTACGGAAGTCCCCATGGGTTTAAAACCAATTTTTTTTTATTAATGTATGTCTCCCAGCTTGTTAATCTAACATCCTGGAGTTTCTGATGATACTCCGCTTTCGCTGACCTATACTGATCCAGTGTCCAGCTACGTTCAGCGGTAGTTTTATCATGGTGGTAGTGCCTTCGAGTTCTCCTTACTTTTCTCCTTAATCACTGAAGCGTATCGTTCCACAGAATGCATTTTTTATCATTGATCTTTCTCCTTTGCACTATTGATTCCCTCATGGTATGTTGTATCGCCTTCGTCAGTTCCATCTCCTTCAAGTCAACATTATCTGACTTGTCTGGCAGTGCTGGTATTTCGAAGAATCTTCTTATTAGGTTCCAAGCTCTTGTATAAGAGTATGATAAACATTCTTCTATTATATATTACTCTTGGGCATTAGATATGGAGAAATAGATGTTGTTATGATCTGATGTTGTTAGATTTCTACCAACTTTCCAGTTTTGGACTAGTCGGAAAACTTTGCCATTCGTTAATGTTACATCTATGTTTGTTGCTGCACCAGCTCTATTTTGGAATGATTAGGGATTAAAGGGTTTATTAAAAACTTCCTGATTCAGTTAGAAAATAAACTGTTCTAGTGATATTGGTCGCTTATCACTGAAGGGAGATTTAGCATTGGCATCCATTGTGTAAACTACTGGCCTGTTTCCCATTGCTTCTTCAATTTACCTAATTTTTTCAAGGTATCCATCTATTTCGTCACCATATTGAAAATAGAGATTAACAATCACAATTTTCTCGTTATGTATTGTTATTTCTACGCAAGTTACATTCTCATTACATAACTGGGCAATCTTCGTGACTATATAGTTCCTGTTAAGTACAATATTATGGCAGCCATTGGACGTTTACCTTCACATACGACTTGTGATGTGACGGGCATATGTGGTACCCTCCCTGCACTGGTGTACGGTTCTCGAAGGCACAGGACGTCGAAATTCATTTCCTCTGCTAGTCTTCATACTTCTACATAATAAATAACACGGCCTCAGTGCGCCTTCCATTAACTTGTGCTACGTTGACTCTGTACTTGTTCGTGGATGGTGTGTAAGTATGTGACTCTTAGGCCATTGTTGCCTATAATGAATAGCAATGCGGCCATGTGTTATCACTAGTTGCCTGTACAAATCTTCGAGGTAAAATTCTTCTTCTCTTCTGTCAAACTCTTCTAAAACAAGCTCCATAAGATGAACTGGACTTGTGGGTAGATTTGCTGCTTTTAATTTTATCCTATCTATGGCTTCCGGAACCGGAAATGTTATGGACCTGCCTTTGCTGTGTCCCGTTCTAAGTGCCTTAGTGCTATTGTAAGGAGTGACATTTCCTCTAGTCTTGCCAGCCGCATTGCCATTTCGCGTACTTTATAAATTTTTGGCACGGTTGTATTTTTGTGAGACCGTCGAGTAAGCTTTCGTGACAATGTTCTGTGTCGATTGTTGCTTGATTATTGCTTCCCCTATTACATCGGTTTGGGTGTTAGCATCAACTCTTGCGTCTTCTTTCAATTCTTTCTTTTTTCAGTACTTCTATGCCCCCAGCATGTTCCTTAGTCTTCTTCTTGGAGGCTTGTGCTATTTCCCTTTGATACCAGATGTAGAAATCCTCTGAGTTATCGCTTAAATCTCGAATTTTATTGATAGCGAGATCTGTTTCGGTCTTACTGTCCATAATCTATTTTATTTTGAAGCAACAACTGGCATGTGGGACATTCGTCCTTAGATGAACAATGTACTTTTTTCCCTCGCTACATACAAGGCACGCAAATGGGAGGTTGTACCTTTTTTTTTACATTCAGATTTATTGTGTTCCTCTTCGCCACAATGAGAGCAGGTGGACTTTTCTTTGTTGCAATGCTTGATAATATGTCCTAGACCATAAAATTTGATACATTTAGGTACTACTAGGAAGACTTTAATGGCTATTGACTGGAGGCCCAGATATAGTCTCTGTTTGGCAATAATAATTTTTCTGAGCTGTGGATTACTCCAGGTAGTGGTATAATATTTGTGTGAAAATCTGCACTTCTCATGTTTCGAGATGAGGTCTGAAGTTTCATTTTATTAAATGTTTATCTTAGGCCAAAGCTTGAATTATTATTTTTTGGTGGTTTGTTGTTCGTGTTCTTGGTGAGCTCCATAACAGCCGTCCACGAAATGTTATCGCTGAAATCTTTATTAAATGAAATACATAAATAGTCATTGTAATGCAAACAGAAACTTTTGTAGTTTATATTTAAAACATTACAGGCATAAATATCGAAATATCAAGTAAGTGAAGCAAAAACGTTCATATGTTGAAAGACTTATTGTCTGATTTGTGACCCGTATCGACAGCTGTATGCAGATTTCTGGCTTTGGTGAACACTGTAGTTTAGGTCTTTAGTTAAATAATCGTTTTAGAACGTCCTTGAATATCTACATCTACATCTATACTCTGCAAATCACAAATACTGTGGGTGGCAGAGGGTGCTAAGCACCAATCCTAATTCAGCGCATTCCAATCCCGAACAGATCGAGGAAAGAAGGAATACATAAATGAATCAGTACGGCATCTTATTTCTCTAATCTTATCCCTCCTGTCATTGCGACCTAAATAGGTTGGCGGAAGAAGTATTTCGTTGCACTTGTAACTTAAAGATTTTCGCATATTCTCCAGCAAATTCAAACGAAAACGACGTCGTCTGTCCACCAAACAATCCCAGCCCAACCCACGAATTAGCTCTGTGACACTTACCTAAGGACTGTAACTAGCAGTCACGAATCGAGCGGCTCTTCTCTGTACTTTCTCTAATGTGTCAATCAATCCCTTGCGATACGGATCCCAAATTCCACAACAGTATTCCAAATGCGGACGCACTAGTGTTTTGTACGCTATTTCATTTGTATGAGCATTACAACTTCTCAAAATACGTCCTATGAATCGCAGTTTGGAATTAGCTTTTCCTACAACGGAAGTTATGTGCAAGTTCCATTTCATGTTGCTTTGTACTGTTACGCCTAGATACTTCAGGGAATCCACAGTGTCAACAACTGAATTGTTAACTTTGTACTCCTGAGCAAGCGGGGTCTTTTTATTACTTATGTGCATTGCCTTGCACTTTTTACAGTTAAGTGTAAGCTGCCATTCACGGCACCATTCCGAAATAACATCCAGATCGCGCTGAATTTCTAAGCAATCATCGGAGCACCTCACTTCCCTATAAATAAGTGCATAATCAGCAAAAAATCGCATCCTGCAATTAACGTTGTCACCGAGATCGTTTATAAAAATTAAGAAAAGAAGTGGTCCTATTACACTTCCTTGAGGAACGCCCGAAGTAACATCTAGTTTAGAAGAGGCTTCCCCGTCTACAACGACATACTGTGACCGACCAGTTAGAAAATCGCGTATCCATTCGCAAATCTGATCAGATATACCGTACGCTCGGATCTTCGCTAAGAGTCGGTTGTGTGGTACAGAGTCAAAAGCTTTCTGAAAATCCAAGAAAATAGCATCAACCTGTGATCCCGCATCAATAACTTTCATTACATCATGCGAAAATAGAGCCAGTTGCGTTTCACATGATCGGTTCTTCCGAAATCTGTGTTGGTATGATGTAAGTAGCTCGTTTTCATCTAGAAACTTCATAACGTTAGAGCATATGACATGCTCCAGAATTCTACTGCAAACAGATGTTAGCGATATCGGACGATAATTCCTAGGATCTCTCCGATCTCCTTTCTTGAAAACGGGAATCACCTGCGCTATTTTCCAGTCAGAAGGTACTTTCCTTTCCTCTAAAGATTTACGAAATATATCTGACAGAAATGGTTCTATTTCTTCCGCGTATTCCGAAAATACTCTTACTGGTACACCATCGGGACCCAGCGCTTTTCCCCACGTCAGGAGCTTTAATTGCTTTATGATACCTACACTATCAATTTGTACTGGATCCATCTCAAATTCAAGACGCCGTGGAAAAACGGGAATGTATTCCATGTTTTCGTCAGTGAAGGAATTTTTAAATTCGGCGTTAAATACGGTAGCCTTGTCGCGGCTGTCATCAACTTCCCGACCGTCTTTAAGTAGAACTGGCATATTGTTGTCACAACCACCTATTTTTTTTACATACGACCAAAATTTCTTTGGATTTTCAATGAGGCTCTTGGAAAGTGAGTTGCATCGAAAGTCATTGAAGGCTTCGCGCATCGCATTCTTGATCTGTCCTCTTGTGTCTGCTAGTTTTTCTAAATCACTCCTATGCATCGTCCTTCTTGAGCGTGCATGAATCTTCCTTTGCTTTTTAAGTAACCTTTTAACTTCACGCGTATACCACGGGGGATCGTTCCCGTCCCTGATTGTCCTTTTCGGTATATGTAAATCCATACCTTCCCTGACTATATTTATGAATCGAAGCCACATCTCTTCAACCGAGCCTCTTCCTTCTATAAAGGTAATGTATTTATCCCTCAAAAACGTTCTTAAACTCTCCTTTGGGGCCTTTTCGAACCTGTAAATGACCCTTTCTTTTTTCTTTTTGCGCTCGACTGTTAATTTTACTGTAGCAATTACAGCTTTATGATCACTTATTCCCGTGGTGGTAGAAATGTCCGTAAATAATTCAGGCCTATTTGTAACGAGAATATCTAAAATGTTTTCGTTTCCGTTGTCGCACCGCGTTGGTTCAGTGACGAGCTGCTCAAGATTAAGATCTGAGAAAAGGTCGAGAATAATCTCACCGGATATTTTATCCCTGCCACCAGTAGCGTGGGCGTAATTACTCCAATCAATATACGGCAAGTTGAAGTCGCCTCCTAGTATTATTCCATGATCCGGAAATTGACGAGCTATATTACTTACGTTATTTCTTAAGGCCTCAGCAACACCTACATCTGCATCAGGTGGACGATAGAGAGACCCTATTACAAGTTTTGTCCTAGCTACTTTTAGTCTAATCCATAGGATTTCACAGACTGTATCAATATTCATTTCGTTACACGACAGGTGTTTACGAACAGCTATAAATACACCACCTCCATTTGAATGTAACCTATCCTGACGGAAAACATTCATGCTATGGTTAAAAATTTCTGCTGAACTTATATCCGGTTTTAACCAGCTTTCAGAACCTAATACTATATCAGCTTCTTTGCTACTAATAACGCTTTCAAGTTCAGGCTGCTTATTACAAACACTTCTACAGTTTATAACGAGTACTTTTAACGGTCAAGATTGATTTTCGCTACTCCTAACATATGGTGCCGAATTTAATTGGGCTGCCCGTGACTGTAATCCCAGTTTCGGGTCTTCCTCCCTCAGCCTAAAAAATCCCCCAATGCACTCCACACGGCCCCTGCCACCCGTGTAGCCGATTCACGTGTAGTAGTGCACACCTGATCTGTCCAAGGGAACCCTACACGATTCGACCCCAGGGCGAAGATCAAGGAATCTGCAGCCATGATTATCGCAAAAATGACGCAGTCTCTGGTTCAGACCCTCGACTCGGCTCTGAACCAGAGGTCCACAGTCAGTTCTATCGACAATGCTGCAGATGGTTAGCGCAGCCGAAATCTTGCGGTCATCAACCACAGAGCTCACCGTATGAGCAAGCCGCCGGAAGGAAGAGAGGATACCCTCCGACCCAAGGCGGCAAGCATCATTGGTGCCGACATGAGCTACAATCCGCAGCTGGCTACACCTCGTCCGCTCAATGGCATCCGGGATGGCCTGTTCCACATCATGGATCAGACCGCCCGGAATGCACAATGAATGTACATTGGACTTCATCCCAGACCTGTTCGCCATGTCCCTAAGGGGCTCAATGAAACGCCTAACGTTGGAGCTACATATCACCAGAATCCCCTTCTGTGATCGCCCAGACCTAGCGGGCGGGGGGGCTGGCAACTCGCTGGTTGACGATTGTGGATCTGAATCAGATCCAGACAACACATCAAACCTATTGGACAGTGGTACAGGCTTGCCCTCCAGGGATTCAGACCTGTACTTCTGCCCCCGCATGCGGCGTCGACGTCCGGAAACCACGCGCCAGACACCATCAGGTGACTGCCGCACAGGCTCCGAAGTCTCAGCCTGGACTGCAGGTACGATATTTGGCAAGGGGAGAACCTGTGAGAACACCAGCTTCGTCAGGGTCACCCCTTCCATATCTGCTGCAGTCACCTACGGCAGCTTCCAGCCTCGTAACGCTACTACAGCAAACATTACATAGTTTCACCAGATGGCAAGTTGCCGAAGATCACTATGACTGTAAAAAATAACGACCAACATTTTCATGTTTCAAGTGTTTCTGGATGTGTCCTACCTTGTAGTTGAGTTAGAGTATACGTTACAAAATTGTTAATCTGGAGTTTCTTCAACAGCAATCTCAATTTAATTATTGCAATTTTAACGAAAATAAAACAATTATTCATTAACTTACCGTTTGCGCATAACTTTTATAACTTAATACAGTGCAACTGCTTTTAGCCATACCCTACTAAATTAGTACTATAAAACATTTGAAAAATAATAAATCATGATCAATGATCAACGCAAACTGCTATCAATTATTTACACCTGTAATGTTCAGATGTGTTTATTCCTATTAATACTCATCGTTATGGGAAATAAATTAATGATATATTTTTTCGTGTTTATAGCTGTAGTTAATATAATATTCTCTGGCAACTGATAGAGTAAGCTCAATTTTTTTCATACGATATTTTGGAAATAAAACCTCCGTCGCCATCTTATGGTTAACACAGAGACGGAGTTTTGATGGCCAAATATCGTTTGAAAATCTTTGTTTATCAGATTAATTATTAGAACACATTATATTAATATCTTACGCCGAGAAATTTTTGTTTTGTTTGAAAACAGAGTCAATTATGCCTTCAGTGTCTCAGACAAATGACTGCCGAAATTCATGTTTCTGCAACACATAAACACATGATTCCTAATACTTCCGCGGCCGTCTTTCTTCATGATTAATTGACTTTCGGGTTATGCCGCGTTTTTTATTTAATTACCTGAACTTTCGGCTGGTATCCTACAGCCTTCGTCAAAGATAGTGTTTATGTTGACATAGCAACTAGCGCCAAGCATCGCAGAGTAAAAGACTGCTATCTTCATTGATGTTGATGGTATTCTTTCAAATTTCTGCTGCCTCTTTCACCCGTCGAGGCCACCACTGGTTTTCTCTCCACAGCAGCCTCGTATCTTGAAATTTTATTTCATGCCCGATATTAATGTCATGGCGGACTACGGCGGATTTGTCGCTGTTGTTATATTTGTAATGGCGGATATGTTCTTTAAGTCTCTCCGCCACAGTGCGACCTGTCTCACCAATGTAAACACTGCCACAGCTGCAGGGGATTTCATAAACACCCGTAAGCTGGTATGGGTGTAATCTGTCTTTTACCTTGGTTAGTGACTGGCCAAGTTTGCGAAATGAAGTTGCTCAACAACGCGCGCCTAAAACCTACAAAGTGGATCCGTTACCTTGATGACACCTTTGCCATCTGGCCTCGCGGTAAGGAGAATTTGCAGGAGTTCTTACACCACCTGAATAGTGCCCACCCAAGAATTCAGTTCACTATGGATATGGAAGAAAATGGACAACTGCCATTTCTTGATGTCCTGGTTCACAAGCGAGGGGATGGACGTTTGGGTCATACTGTGTATCGCAAGGTGACCCACACTGATAGATATCTGCACGCCATGTTGCACCATCATCTGGCAACGTAGAAAGACGTATTAACATCACTGAACTCAAGAGCGAGGACAGTATGTGACTCGGAAAGTCTGAAGGAAGAAATGGAAACACTTACAAAAATATTCCGAGCCAACGCCTATAGTGAATCCGACATTAGAAGGGTTTTAAGACCCAAAAAACCCATGGAAGACGTCAACTTATCTCATGATATTAATTTGCCAGCTAAAATTCGCCTGTCTCCCATACATACAGGTTATCACCGACCGGATTGGGTAACTGTTAAAGCGGATGGAGGTGCGAATAGTATATAAGGCTAACTGCAAACTTCGCCAGTCACTAACGAAGGTAAAAGACAGATTACACCCACACCAGCTTACGGGTGTTTATGAAATCCCCTGCAGCTGAGGAATTGTTTATATCGGCGAGACAGGTCGCACAGTGGCGGAGAGACTTAAAGAACATATCCGCCACTACAAATATAACAACAGCGACAAATCCGCCGTAGTCCGCCATGCCATTAATACCGGGCATGAAATAAAATTTCAAAATACGAGGCTGCTGTGGAGAGAAGACCAGTGGTGGCCTCGACGGGTGAAAGAGGCAACATCAACGAAGATAGCGGCCTTTTACTCTGCGATGCTTGGCGCTCGTTGCTATGTCAACATAAACAGTATCTCAAATGAAGGGCAACTTCTTCCTTCCGGTCACAGATATCTTTCAATACATCTGACTTGAATCTCCTGTGTTCATAGTTTGCGCTTTTGAAATGTTACCGCGAGGTGATTACAATCAAAATTAATTTGTGTCTCTTTGACTTTTCTATCAAGTTGTGAACATAACTATGCACTTATTGTCAGTTTATTTGTGCAGGTGTGATGTCACAAGACATTTGAAGCGATAATTAGGAACTTTAAGATGTAATATTTAATTAGAATAAGGTAAGTAATTCCAATTAGGTAGCGAGAGTGAGGCGGAGAGGTTTTATTTTAAGATTTTCTAGAGACTACAGACTACTATCATGGCGGTTAAGCCATGCTGAAGATGTTAGGGCACTCTGCTCCCGCCAAGAGTTTGGCGGGAATAAGGATGGGACAGTAGCCACCCCACAAACACAAAAGTTACCTCTCGGGTGGGTTAGTATCGGTGGAACTCTGCGTTCCCTCCCATTTGGCAGAGATGATTCTCCCACCAACGGGGAAGTAAGAATCCAATGTTGGCAGTACTCCCCCCGGAAGAAAATCAGCCCACCCGAATTCCGTTTGGTGAGTATTATATAAGGCCTCACAGTGGGTCCAGAGGCCCTCAGTCTTGACCAGTTTTTGTCCAGTGCTACGCGGTGGAAGTTAGCGATGTCGCTCCGCGCGGGTTCATGATGTAAACCCATATTATGTTGTTTCTCTCTCTGTGTGTATCTGCCATAGATCACTCCGGCTCACAGTTTGCAAAGTAAACTAAGTATATGAAGAAGGAAGTTGTCATTGTCTTATCAAGATGATGATTAGTGGATTCAATATATGTGATTGATCAGAAAACCTATAGTGTGTAACTGTGCACAATTTATGAGAATATAATTCAATCAGTGTGGTGCATCTAACTAAATTTTATTTTCTTTGTAATTGTTTCACCCATTTTTACCTGGACTAAATGACGGAAAGAATGGAGTCAATCTTCGGCAAAGAGGTCCGATAGTAAATAATTAATAAAGCAGCCGGAAATTAATTAGAAGGAGTACTATGTCTTTGAGTAGTGAGGTCAAGGTGTTTTTACTATTTGGTGTCCTCAGAAGCTGGCTGCACTAGGTGTTCTTCTGATTGTGAATGTGTGTCAAATTTACGGAACACATTAGCCTAAGTTCTTGCGGTGATAATTATACAATACGTATTTTTCCGAGTGCTTTCATACCAGTTCTATTGACCAGCACTCTACACCTCCTAATTACTATTAATTTTGAAAATATAAAATATGGAAAAGATATATTTATTCAAAATCTTTCATTTAATGGCTGCGAGTTACGTATGTCACATTTGTTTGATTCCTGACAATAAGCGACGCCAATTAAGTATGAGTGTCAAGACAAACTAAAGTACCAGCTGATACGTAATGTGTTCAATGGCAATTTGAAGGTAACAATACAGATGGCAAGGATTTGAGAGGACGCGGATTCGTAAGGTTGTGTCTGAAATAAATTTAAATGTTCGTGGTTGTGGAATGCTTGATAGAATACTTTTTTTTAGCAATATTATTAATGATTCCGCCACCTATGTTATACCTGCCGAATGCATTCGCAGTCACGTTTTACCCTCCAACACCTGGGTCTTGCGTTAATACGAACTGGATTCTATCGGGACAGAAGAAATCAATAAACAGACATGTACGTGTATATCACATATGTCATTTCTTTGGTTGGAAAGATTCGTTTTCGAGTTACTCTGTCAAGTCTAATATTTTTGCTGATTTAGAAAATACATTTGAACTCTGTGATATATCGATATAAATTTTCGATCACATAGCAAAACATTTAGTCTAATAAGTATGGACAACATTCTCAAGAAATCACCTGGGAAATGTTAATTCACTAGTTTCTAAGCCAGTGAAAAATAATGTGTTTAACCAATTCCGATAATAATGAATTATTTCGCTGATCCTTAAATAAATAGAGTTATTATCAGAAACACGCATAACCTTAATTTTGTAGAAATGTTGCTCACATTTATCAGCTTACTATAACGGTAATATCTTCGAAAAGAGAAAATAACGAAAATGTCTTCATTGAATATAAATACTTCTAAGCCCAACAAAAATGATGGGTTCTAACAATTAATTTCTTGGAAATTATTAACTACATAGAATTGTTATTAAATAACGATTATAACCTTGATTTTATTACGTTGTCTATATTTCAGTTATAGTTTACATCGCCATGCAATTGGAGCTACATTATTGAGGCTGAACTAATGACATTAGTAATAAGCCGTTAGTGAAAGCAAAGAAAATCTTTTATATATATATGTGTCCCTAATTTTCATTCTACAGCTACAACTACCTATCGTAGACCTCTGGTGTTTGTGTGTGGTAGTAGCCTCGAGACTCCCTTCGTGTATCATTGTGGTAGCATGTCGACAGTTGTGGGTGTAGAGGAGATATGATGGCTGAAAGTAGTCGACCGCCGGCATTTTCATATTTCGCCCCAAAACATGTGTATCCCAATATTTCACTTTGTAGCCACAACTACCTAGCGCAGATCAGTGGTGTCAGGGCCGGCGTTAGGGGGGGGGGGGGGGGGGTAAGGGGGTCAAAAGTACCCGGGCCCCGCGGGGTGATGGGGGGCCCGATCACCGACTATAGGGGCCCTCAGGCCATGAAGGGAAGATTACGCCCATTGTCGCCTGGCCATTTTGTAGAGCTTAAAAAAAAAAAAAAAGTCACCCATTTTACCCCGGGCCCGAAATTCCTAGCGCCGGCCCTGAGTGGTGTTTGTGTGTGGTAGTAACCTCGAGTCTCCAATCATGTACTATGGTGGTCGTAAGTCGGTAGCTGTGTACATGTGGGAGATATAGTGGTTGAAAATGGTCGAACTGGCGCATTTTCATATTCCGACCAAAGACGGGCGTGTCCTTATACCAATTTCAGTTTGCATCCGCAACTACGAGCACTGATGCTTGTTTGTGGTAGTAGTTTCAAGTCTCCCATCGTGGTTGCAGGTCAGTAGCTGTGGGCATGTTGGAGATATGGTGGCTGAAAGTGGTCAGTACAGGGCTTTTTCATACGTGGAACAAAGAAAAAAAATCGTTGGAATAATCTAGAATGTTTTTGAATGTACTAAAATGTTCTTGAACAATGTTCTAGAATACGACACTTTTTCAGCTACTAAAAGATATAAATAATTTATATGCAACATAGTTAGTGTGTGAACCGATTTTATTGGTACTTTCATTGGCGGGTTGCTGATTTGGAAGGGGGTAACATAGGCTCCTTTACATCCTGCAAATGTTTAAGTTCCGGCGCAAAAACATAAAAACCTTTAAAATTCTTGAAAAACACGAACGAAGTCGTGGGCACCATCTAGTTAAAAATAAATCTCAACAACTTACGTTATAACCCATAAAAACATTAAGTTTAGGCTGCGTAGATTGCAACGAATGTGGTTCCACTTTCATCCGTATGACGTAATTACTTCGGTAAAATAACGTTCATAGGAGCAACTTAAATTATTTGAAATATAAATAAATTACTCTTCCTCTCTGCTTTAACGACTAATTACAGTTATGCTACACTTTAATTAAAACTACCACTAATATTGCTTCTCGAAAATGAAAACTTCTCTCGCAGTTATATTAATACAATCAATCGTACTTGTTAACAGCTTATTCTAGCAGCATCGTTTGAGGACAGGAAAAATGACAAAATCATCTACATCGGACGAATATAAATAAGCAAAGAAATTAATAATTAATATGTGGATTTAAACCAAAATCACACTTTTCTTTAGGATTGGTATGAAATTTATATAATCTAACCTCTTAGCTTGCTATAATAGCGAAATGTATATACAAAGACTGCAAAAATTTCTAGCAGCTGTTAGTCCTCCAACAAAGGCAGTGCTCCCAGTCACTTGGCCTTGAATGTCCGTTGATGGCCGCTAAAATTTCAGTAGATTGGATACAAAAATCCGGAGACTTGCTGACTCAAAGACTGAAACAATAATTATTGAAGAGAGAGTCGAAATTAAGAACACTTTTTATTTTCAGGTCTTTAAATTCGAAATACAAAACAATATTTTATATTGAAGTAAGAAATATCTCTGAACATGCTTTATACAGCGTTACTTTCATCACGGTTGCTGCTGTGCCCTCAATTTTTTTTTGACAATAAATTTAGAATATTTGCTGTAACAGAAACGTTAAAAACTACGACCCCTTTGATCCTCGAATATTGGTTAAGACTTCTCAGAATGCACAGCTTTGTGCCTTGTGCACGAGCGTGTTACCGTGCTTAAGGAGTGCACCGATAGTTCTGTATTACGGTGTTTTAAGAAAATCTATTTTTTTTTTTTTTTTTTTTTTTTTTTTTTTTTTTTTTTTTTTTTTTTTTTTTTTTTTTTTTTTTTTTGCTGTCGTCAGTTTTTAGACTGGTTTGATGCAATCCTCCATCCCTTCCTATCCTGTGCTAATCTCTTCATTTCTACATACCCCTTACAACCCACGTCCTCAATTATCTGCTTCATATATTCTAATCTCTGTCTACCTCTACAGTTCTTACCTTCGACTGTTCCCTCCACTAACAAATTAACCAATCCCGCATGTCTCAAAATATGACCTACCAGCCTGTCTCTTCTTTCTGTAAGCTTCTTCCATATACTTCTTTTCTCACCCATCATTTCCAAAACTCGTTCATTTCTTACTTTGTCTGCCCACCTAATTTTCAGCATTCTTCTGTAGCGCCATATTTCAAATACTTCAATTTTCTTTCTTTCCGGTATTCCTAAAGTCCATGTTTCGCTACCGTAAAGTGCTGTACTCCACACATAGAGTTTTAAAAAGTTCTTTCTAATTCCTAGATCAATATTTGAAACTAAAAGGTTTCTCTTTTTCATGAAGGCTCTTTTTGTTAGTGCTATTCTGCTTTTAACATCATTCCTGCTTCGGCCATCGGTTGTAATTTTACTTACCAAGTAACAGAACTCACTCAATTCTCCTATTGCTCCAAATCCTATTTTTATATTTAATCTGCTAGTATTGGTATCATTTCTGCTACATTTCATCACTTTTGTCTTACTTTGATTTATATTCAGTCCGAAATCCTCCTTCAGTATTTTATTCAAGAAAATCTATAATTATTCAAAATATGAGCTTTATTTCAATCGTTGGTTCACACGAGCGGTTGCAAGGAAACTATTTACAATTATTGAAAATTCTCTAATGGGTTAACACTATACGCTCAAAGTTTAACAAAACACTAATATAAGGAAATTCAACAAATAATAAAAAGTATCTAAAATCCGTAGATATTGTAACAAAATCCGAAAATCCCTACTTTTTATAAAAATCCGTAGATCTACGGATAAATCCCTAGAATTGGCAGCACTGAACAGAGGTTAGGTTCGTGAGGTTACAACGGGCAGACATGGTGATATGATGACAAAGCTAGCCTTTAATTAGCATTAATAATATAGTTAAGTGTATAATTCAGGTTTCATCATAAACTAAGCAAAATGAATCCTGATATTTTGTGCTGTAAGATTTTTCCGTATAGGTTGTGTCAGTGGTGATGTAACAAAAAGACTTACACTTTATTTTCAGATCGTATGCTGGTCTGCTGTACCGTATATTAAATTGCTCCATTATCAGAGCAATTACACACAAGGTTTTAAAAACATGGAACCTACAATTGGGTGAAGCGACACTCTGCAGCAGAGCCCAAGGCTGAAATCGAATGCGTCCCCAAATCGGATTTGTGAGCGCTTCAAGTCTGCAGCTACAGCCGGCTTGAATCACAAAGTTAATAACGTTGGAAAACGTTCTGCTAAGTTAATAAACAGCCAAAAAACGTGTAATAACGAATTGATGTGCTGTTAGTCTTCATTTTGTCGACTGGTGGGTGTCTTGATGAAATAAAACTTTGACATGACATAAATACTTTTCGCTGATGAATGATTATGTCAGTTGGCTCGCCAAATAGCCATTAAAGCTTCTTCCAAAGACGTGATATTAAAAAAAAAAAGTAGTTTTGAAGTTTTTTATATGCTTTACACATGAGTGTCAACGCTGTTATAATCCCGCGTGACAGTGTTCAATTGTAAGGCAAGAGACAATGTTGATAAATCTACCCAAGTTAGTTATACTTAGTGTTGTTGATCACATCAGTACGTGAAAGGTTTCCAAATAAAGCTATACAAATTAATATATTTCAATAAATTGTAACACACCAAAAATCTCCGTGTCAGAGATATTGCACAGTCTCTCATCGAGTAGAAGAATTAATAAAATATTAAGTACTTCAATATACATTTGAATCATTTATTGTTTTATCGGGGGGAGTGGTGAAGAGGAAGTTCAGTGGCAATTAGATGTATGGACAGAAAGTTTGGGCAAATATGGTACGAAATTTAAATTAAAGATATTTCAGTACATGGTAACAACCAGAAAGTAATAGGAGATAACCAGGTGAACAACTGATGAAGGCAAACTATATCAGGAACCTTAGAAATATTGTACAGGAAAGCGGAAGGAACTAAAGGAAATGGAAGAGGGATGGAGACAGAGGCATTTTTAAGATATATTAGAAGCCTGATATGGAACAGGGAAGTGCCACAGAGAAGTAAAGGGAATAATGTATCGCACACTACTACGTTCCCGTCCTAACGTATTGTGCTGAAACCACGTCAGTGAAGAGGCGGGACATTAGCAGGATACAAGCATATGAATTGAAATTTCTAAGAGGCAGAATGGATGTTACGAGGATAGACTGGATAAGTACTGAAACTATTAGCCACAAAGTAAAAACCCTAAAGGAAATAATAGACCAGGATAGACTGGGACGGTTTTAGGTACGTTAAGATAATGGAGAAGCAGAGATTTGCAAGGAAAATCAATTAAATGAATATTCAAGGTAAACGACTCATAAGAAGATCAAGGGATGGATCGCTGAGAAGAGTGGAGGAGTGTGTACTGAAGATAGGAGAGGACAGCACCGATGTGGTGGCAGAGAAGTGATGGGCTTATGTGCTGTCGATAGCTGGAAATAGTTGTTGACGACAATGGTTATTGTACTATGAAGGGCATTAAAAGTAAAAGTTACATGAATACATAATATGCTACTGGACTGCAGACTTTCTGAAGGGTAGAACACAGAGCGTAGTTCTCGATGGTGAGCGTTCATCACTGACTGAAGTTAGGTCCGGCGTTTCCCAGGGGAGTGTGATAAGGCCTCTGTTATTCCTCAAATATATTTGTGCGACGTAGTAAAGGGGGGCGGGGGAAAGACTATATGCCGATGATGCTATTATTTACTGTGAAATAAAAACCCAGGACGACTGTTCTTTGTTACAAGCCAACGATGTGAAAATAATCTCCTGGTTCAAAGACTGGCAGCTGGAGTTAAACGCTAAAAAATTTCAAGTCACGCATTTAGCTGTGAATATACGATTAATGGCACTGTCCTTAGAATGTTAGATTTCGCTAAATACCTAGGGCAATAATTTGTTGTGGAATGAATATATTGAGAAAGTAATTGGGAAAGCAAATCATATGCTCCGATTTTTGGTAGTAATTTAAAACAATGTTCACCGGAAATAAAATTGATAGCATACAAAGCTTTGGTGCTTCCTCACTTAGAATATTGTTTTTCTGTATGGGGACCCATCAAAAGGGGTTAATGGAGGCATTTGAGAAGGTCCAAAGAAGAGCAGCCCTATTGGTGAAAGTTATATATAGCTGGAGGGAAAGCGTAAGTCCGACGTTGAAGGAGTTAGTTTGGGAAGATCTGAAACACCGAAGACGTTGCTATCGGCAGAAATTAATCGAAAAATTCACTACTGATATATTTCAGGATGGCAGAAAACACATATTAGTATCAGCGACATTTATATCTAGGAATGACCGAGAAAATTAGAGAAATCAGGGCCATAAAAAATTCATTACTATACTCCGTTATTCCACGAGCGATTAGGGACTAGAATGGGAAGCATTTATCGACCGAGAAAACTTGGAATCCGATAAGAGTAGGTCACTATTAACCATTGCGGCCAGCCTGATATGGGTTTTCCATGGTTTTCCAAGATCACTCCAGGTGAATGCCGGGATGATTTCTCAAAATAGCCTACGGGGAGCGAATCTTGCCATATCCCGTATATTCCTTCCTATACACAAACGGTTTCACATTAGGATAGTTTAAATGCTCCCTCCGCCACCCACTTTCAGTGAATCGCGGAGTAATAATAATAGTAACAGTCGAATGGAATACATTGTAAGATAACAGTAATTTGTTACATTTGTGGGTGTTAAATCTCTTACTAAATTTATAGTCATGTATGTTTTTTTTTTTTTTTGCTGTCATCAGTCTCTCTACTAGTTTGATGCAATCCTCCATCCCTTAATATCTGGCGCTAGCCTTTTCATCTCAACGTACCGCTTACAACCCACGTCCTCAATTATCTGCTTCATATATTCTAATCTCTGTCTTCCTCTTCAGTTCTTACCTCCCACTGTTCCCTCCACTAACAAATTAACCAAACCTGCATATCTCAAAATATGACCTACCATCATGTCTCTTCTTTCTGTAAGACTCTTCCACAAACTTCTTTCCTCACCCATCGTTTCCAAAAATCATTAATTTCGTACTTTGTCTGTCCACTTAATTTTTAGCATCCTTCTATAGCACCACATTTCAAATGCTTCAATTTTCCTTCTATCTGGTTTTCCTATAGTCCATGCTTCGCTGCCATAAAGTGCTGTGCTCCACACATAGAGTTGTAAAAAGTTTTTTCTGAGTCCTAGATAAATATTTAAAACTAAAAGGTTTCTCTTTTTCATGAAGGCTCTTTTCGCTACCGTTATTCAGCATTTACCATCATTCCTGCTTCGGCCATCGGTTGTAATTTTACTTTCTAAGTAGCAAAATTAACTAATTTCTGCTATCGCATCTAACCCAATTTTAATATTTAATCTACTAGTATTGGTATCATTTCTGCTGCATTTAATCACTTTTGACTTGCTAAGGTTTATATTTAGTCCAAAATTTTACTTCAGTATTTTGATCATGATATTCAATAACATCTTAATATCCTCAACCTGTTCTGCTAACAAGACAATGTCATCAGCAAATCGTAGCATACTGATTTTTTCTCCTTGAACATTTATGCCAAATTCAAATCTTTCTTTCACTTCCTTTATTGCTTCTTCTACATACAGGTTCAATATTAATGGGGATAGACTGCAACCTTATCTCACACCCTTTTTAACTAATGCATGCCTCTCATGAATCTCTAGTTTTATTATAGCTAATTGATTCATATAAAGATTATAAAATATCCTTCTATCTCGATATTTTAGACACGAATTCTTTAAAATTTTGAACATCTTGTCACACCTAACATTATCAAAAGCTTTTTCTAAATCAACAAACTCCATAAAAGTATCTTTGTTTTTCTTGATCCGCCCTTCAAATATTAATCTTAATGCCCGAATTGTTTCTCTTGTACCACGGTTTTTTCTAAACCCGAACTAATCTTCGCCTACTATCCCTTCTTCTGCCCTTTCCATTCATCTGTGTATTATTCTGGTCAGTAATTTAGATGTATGTAATGTTAGACTTATAGTGCGATAATTCTCACATCTGCCAGCTTGTGCTTTCTTTGGAAGTGTGAAGATGACACTTTTATTAAAATCTCTCCTGTTTCAATAATCTTTGTGTTCCTTTTTCTCCTAGAGATTTCAGAAGTTCTGCAGGGTTCTCTTCAATTCCAACTTCTTTATTTGATTTCAAATCATTCAAAGTTCTATCAAATTCTGTCCTCAAAACAGGATCACATAAGTCATCAGTGTCGACATCAACTTCTTTTTCTAATGCACTGTTGTTCAAATCATCTCCATCATTTTCTCCATGTATTCCTTCCATCGGATAGCTCTATCTTATGAACTTAGAAGAGGTTTCCTATCAGCAGCTTTAATTTTGTACCTCTTTTCTTCATTTCTCCAAAATTCTGTTTGATCTTCCTATATGCCACATTTATTTTACCTACGACCATTTCCTTTCTACTTCTTCACAATTTTCTTGCAGCAATCTTTCTTTTGCTTCTTTGCATTTCCTGTTTATTTGATTTCGAAATTATCTGTATTGCTCTCTTCCTGCTTCATCCTGAGCATTTTTGTGCCTTCTGCTCTGATCCTTCAACTCCAAATTTCTTCTGTGATCCAAGGTTTTCGGGCGGCTTGGTAGCTAAAGCCTAATGTCTCTTTTCCAGATTTCATTATTTCGGTGTTTAATGCATTCCATTCTTCCTCAGTTGAGCCCTTTTCAGAGTCGCTACTTAGACCCACGTCTACCATTTCTGAAAACTTTTCTCTCATGTTAGATTGTTTGAGCTTATTTACTTCCAATTTGTCCTGCTTGTATTGTTTCTTTATTTTCTTGAATTTCAGCTTGTACTTCATAACTATCAGATTATGGCCAGAGTCTATGACTGCTCCTGGGTATGCTATACAGTATAGAATTTGAGTCCTGGATCTCTATTTGACCTAGATCTAGTTGATATCTGCCTGTATACCCTGGAAGATTCCAGGCGTATATCCTTCTAGCATGATTCTTAAGTAGTGTGTTCGCCGCTACTAGTTTATATCTTTCACAAAATTCTAACAATTTGTTTCCTCGATCATTTCTTTCTGCTAAACCAAACTTCCTACAGAATTCTTCTCTTTTCCTTCTCCCACTACCGCATTCCAATCACCCATGATTATTAGATTTTCCTCCCCCTTCACATATTGGATTAATTCTTCAACATCAGCGTATATTTTCTCTATTTCTTCATCATCTTCCTGTGACGTTTGTCATGTACACTTGTACTAACGTCGTTGGGGCGGACTTAGTTTCTAACCTCATCAAAATAATCCTGTCACTAAACGGTTCATAATAACTAAACCGTTTCCCTACTCTTTTATGCATTACAAATCCTAAACCAGTGACTCCGTTGACAGCTTGTGTGCTAATTATTCTGTATTCCTCCTACCAGAAATCCTGTGCGTCTTTCCATTTAATCTCACTAATCCCAACAACATTTAAGTTAAGTCGTCCCATCTCAATTTTTATGTTTTCTAACCTACCTGCCCTATTCAGACTTCTAACATTCCACGCTCCAACTCGTAGAATGTGTCTATCCATTCTGGTGACTCCTCCCTGAGCAGTCTCCACCCGGAAATCCTATTGGGGGATTATTTTCCATCCGGAATATTTTACCCACGAAGAAGCCATCATACTTCATGTAATTTGAGAGAATTACATAACTTCGGGATTTCACTAGGGTCTTTAACGCAGTGGTTTCCCGTTGCCTTCTGCATCCCCATGCCATTGATCATTTCTGATTCATCCGCCTATAGCGCCGTTTCCAACCCCAAGGGCAAGAGGATGCTCTGAACTACTCCCGCTCTTTGCCCTCCTTTAGGAGGCCGTTGGCAAACCGTGTGCGACACCTAATACCGAGAATCTTTCAGTCGCCAGAGCCTCGTCCGTGCAAACGGTGTGCACCACGTGAAGGAGAGGTTGACATTTGGTTGAATATATTGAGATTGCCAATGAGCTAAAGATAAGTATTTATAATACGCGATATGGGGAAGTTGGGGGTTGTTGTGGAGGAAATATACCTTGGGTGCTTTTTCCGCAGTTTTTCTCGGTGTGAAAATTTTCGTATTACTGCTGTGTGGATTATTGTGACGGTGAGTGTCTGTGGCTGAAAATTCGGCGCTTATTCGTACAGGTGTACTCCTCTGAAAGGAAACCCGTAACTTTAAGGTGCCCATCAAAAGGACGAAACATTATCAACAGTGTCGAATACCGTCACTACACACACATTGTGTAAAGTTTTAGGATTTAAGCCCTACCTCTGCTAAATAATATGGTGATTAGGATTCGTCCACCGTTCCCTCACCTATCCTGCTGATCGAGTTCCGAATGATGAAAATTCCTGAGCTGGTTTCAGCCCTGACATTGTGGATCACTAGACACCGTGATGATGTTTTAACCACATCGAACAACGGGGCAGGAAAAAGCCATTTGTTATTTCTAAATTTTTGCCTGCAGCTCTTTGTTTTGAACTCGTACCCAAGGATAACGACTTCCGTTAATAAGCGATAGATATACAATTTTCGTTTTGTTTCTATAATCTTACGTCAATTTGAGAGAGTTTCCATAAATTAAAGATATTTTTTTTTACTTCTTTTCTTTTTAAAATATTCATCTTAAGTGTTAATAAAGCATTTAGTGAGACAATATATACCTGTTTTTTACTTACACGAAAGTGGTAGTAATTTGGATAACCAATGTCTATTGCCGTCAATATCCATTTAAAAATGTATTATGGATGGATTGAAAGTATCTGTGGAAGCTACAGAGGTACAAATAAAATCACTTTTGAAATTATAAAAAATAATTTAAAAATGATTCAATTCCATTTCTGTTGTGTTGAAATTGCTAAGTGAGACACAAGAGGGAGAGTTGATATTGGAGAAACCATCCATATGGTCCCGTTGAGTAAATATAGTCGCTAGTCCAAGTGGCATATCGTTAACAGGAAGAAGCTTTCGATTAAGCATTCCGGCCATCCTGATCTGGGTTTTCCGTGGTTTTCCCGGATCACTCCAGGCGAATGCTGGGATGGTTCCTCACAATAGCCCATGGGCGCCTCCTGCCATATCCAGTATATCCCTTCCAAACCATAACCCTTTCGGATAGGTGCATTGCACCCTTCGCCACACACTTTTAGTGAATCGCGGACTAATAATAAATAGTGATAATAATAATATGCATAGGGTAATTAATTTTTTAGCCAAATCTTAAGCTTCTTTAAGTCGTTAGGCATAAGTTGAGGTAAGCCTTTAGAACTTCATAGATGATCTGTTTGTGAGGAGTTTAATGAGGCCAACGATAACTTTATTGAAATACACGATGAATTAGTCACAAATTTAAAAAAATAAAAAACTGCAATTTTTTGTTTCTTCATTTTACGAAATTTTAAGTTACACTGTAAGTCCTAAAGACGTTAAACTGATTGATGTTGATCAAACCTAAGATAAGGTAGCCAGTTTCTTTTACACATCCATAAATCTTATAGGGATTTTGAAAATGTGTTTTTTGTTACTTTTTTGTGTAAAGTGAGTTTGTTATTTTTTATACTTGGAGGCTGGGACATTCCAGTATTGCATAGATCAGGGGTGGGTAATTGTTTTCACTTGGGGCTACTTTGCGGAGTTTAGCGGAGGGTCTCACCTTTTAAAATGATTGCATTGACTAGTTAACTTTGCGTTACAGAAAAGTTGTAAATTGTTCCAGAAAATCAATAAATATAAATTGAATAAAATAGTGATAGTGTTATTCAATTTTTTTTATTGTGGTATTTTCATATCATCTATAGCAGCAAACACGTTTGACTTAAGTGTAATGAGACAAATATACCCTATCACACTTTTCTACATTTTTTTTTTTTTTAAATCAGGAATGTTATTATTTCTTGATATTATAATCATAAAATTCAAGTTAATGTCTGTCAGAGAGCATCTGTATTAACTCTTGTTGACCTTCAAGCAAGAAACTCACAAATATACTCGGCCCCAAAAGTAAAGAGCATGTTCCCAGCAGATTTCGTCATACATTGATATTTTTAGCAGTACAATGATTTCTAAAACACAACAAATCTCAATAAACATTTCTTTCACAGTGTAATCTGACAGTATGTCAGTAAGTTCAAGCTGTAGCTATTTGGATGCAGTATCAGAAATGAAGGGGATATGAGAGCAAATTGAATATAGGCTAAATTTTCTGAAAGTCATGGCATATAATTTATGAACTCGCCCTCCAAACTTTGCAGATGATCTGTAATGTCGGCAGAAAAACTTTCAAGCGCTTTCTGATTTCCTAATAGAGGGAAATGACGAAAATTGCCTTTACCCGCTGTCCTTGCAAACAGAACTAATTTATTTTCTGGATTGAATGATTTTACATGCATCCACATTTCACGTTCATACAACCCCTTTCCTGCAATAACACTTTCAATCCATTCAATTTCTCAAATATAATCAGTTGCAAACAAGGTAGATTTTTCTGACTGTTTTTGCGGGCCACAAAAGAAGTTATATGTGCCTCTACTGGCATAGATGACTGAAAGCCGTAATCAGGGTAGTATTTAGCGTCAAGATCATGAACTGAATCCTCCAACATTGAACATCCCCGTGAAGCACGGCTTTGCTTTTTGTATTACCAAACAGTTAGTTGATCATCTCTGAACTCACCAACAGATTACGTGTTACTCGAAGATGCCCTACGATTCCCTGCGTATAGACTGTAGTACTAACTAGTGATTAAGGGAGAGTTGCGTAATTACTGAATTGAGCGTTGGGGTGTATATACGGAGTCGCTGACGCTACGCTATAATTTGTAACTCCGCTCGTTGATTAGCGCTAGAGGCTCGATCAACGTCTTGGAGGGGCCTGGCGTTGAGTGAAAACGGCCCCCCATCTGCTCCGTGACGTGATATTCATAGCACCCAGTTAAGGGTAACCCAATTATAAGGCTCCCCGGGGCGCATCATCGTCTCCGAACCACTTGTTTCATTAGCTTGGAGGAGTGACGTAAACGAACAAGTAACGTGGCGAGTATCGAGCTATCAGCTAACATCGTCAACAAAACAGGAAGAAGTCAACAGCTCCACCTCTTTAAAAAAATAGTTCTCCCATTATTAATTGTTATTATTGTTATTTGATTTGCCTTTATGTTGATCAGTAGGGGCATAATGAGACTCACTTTCAGTCATTCCATGAAATAACAGGATATAGGCCTATGACGAAAAAAACACAACCTTCATCTGTGAAAGTGCATTCAAGTTCTACTGTGTGATTTTTAGCGACTGGTGCGTATCATGAAGTGGGGGTTGGAGGACCTGTGTCCAGTTCCAATTTAGAACCAGATTTGTGAGACCCGGAGCATTTAGCCTACAGGAGGGATGATTGTATTGTCATGTGTCTGCGAAAACTGTAACTTTGTGGTCTGTATGATAGATGTATTTTTGTTTGTGAAATGTTTAGTTTATGAGACTAAGAATGGAGACCGTCCCTGCGTTTGCCTAGACCAGGGGTCGGCAAATCGCAGCTTCCGAGCCACAGGCGGCTCTTTGAGGATATTAGTGCGGCTCTTTAAGTATTTTTTTACCATAATTCTTTACCGACAATACTAACGGTAGCAATAAAGTCGTCAAGAATCTAAGACTTGTAGGCTACCAGACTTCATTACAAACAAGTTCGTTGACAACTTTTACCAATAAAATAACAAATTAAACCATTTGTTATGTGTTCACACCGGTTATTTTCTTTATCTTGACAAATATCGTGTTGGGTCTGGTTTAGTAATTGTTTCTGATGTTAAAATATTTGCATCTCGGGTATTGTATAATCTTTAAATTCATTTGGTGTTCTGTTCTGCTTACCTTATTCTTTTCTTATTTAACTCTCAAAAATATATTTTAAATTATCTTGAAAGATACCATTAAATTGCTGTTAGGAAATTGCGAATTCAAAATTGAATGGTTTGTGTCTTTTGCGTTCATTACGAACTCAAATGTCCTCCCGCGTGTCTTATTTGCGAAGAACTACCTGCAAATAATAATAAGTTGAATGTAGAAAGATGCTTACAAATAAGGCAAGATTTATTTGTCACAACACATTCCGTTGGTGATATGTGAATGAAAGCAGTGGATGAATTTCAGAATTTTTTCTAAAAAGCGGCCACTACATTTAATAGCTTGTTGCACTTTGCTTTCGGGTAAAATGATAAACGCTTATCTTCAGTATCTGGTAGAGCTTGCCGGATTCCTAAAACGAGTTGAAGAAATTTGCATTTGGAGTTCTTATTATCTTTGGCGCGAGATACATGTGTGAACATACATTTTTCCAACATGGACTTTATTAAAAATAAATTCAGAAAGTAAATAACCCACGAGAACTTGGCTTCATTTTTAAAATTAAAAACCACAAGTTACGCAACTAATATTACAAAAGTTGCCAAGGAAATATAAGCACATTGTTCTAATTAATTAAAAAGCTGAATAAAATTTTCTCGTGTAGCTAGCCGAGTTAGTCCATCGTTTGACCACGACGTTTCGGCGGTCAAAAACTCTGCCGCCATTGTCAAGTGACTGCTGCCGGTAGCAGCGCATGAAATTTCTGCTAATTCCTTTTGTGGGATTAGCTGTATATGGGTAGAGGTGCCTGTCACTCTTGCTGTGACATCTGCCCCTCACACACACACCCGAGCATTTTCTGCAAAATTACTTTATTTTGCAGTTTTGGTGAAGTTTTTGTCTTTTGACATTTCCTTCAATGTTACAAGATGCGTATCATTACTGTTGGTGTGTCTTTGTTTTCGCTCTGAGATATTTTAATTGTCTGTCACTATTGACAGGGGCCTTTGTGCTTGTCAAACGTGGTCGAGTACTGTCCCAAATTGGCTATGATGGGATTCAGTGATTTTCTGGCGGCTCTGTAGAATGTTCTTGTTACTTTGAGGATTCGCTCCGAGAGTAATGGTATCCCTGCGGCTTCATGCAAGGGGGCTGTAGGGAACCGGCATGGCACATGTAGTGCACGCCGATGTGCGCGGTTTTTGCATTATTTGCAGCCGTTTGATGCTAGTCTTGGAAGCATACCCCCACACTGGACATGCATACTCAAGGATTGGGCGTACGAGACTGCAATAGATGTTGACGGCCGGTGCTGGCTGACAAGGCACTGTCCCTGTTCAGCAGGGGGTAGAGTTCTTGAAGCCTAGTTGCCACTTTCCTTCTTACCTCTTGCGTGTGTCTTTGCCACGTCAGGCGAGAGTCAAGGACTACGCCGAGGTATTTAACTGTAGGTGACCATACGATATCTTCCCCGTTGAGGTGCAGGTTTGGTGTATGGTTTCTCTCCCGATCACGCTTCCCCAGGCGTCTCGTGAATAATATTGCCTGCGTCTTGGCGGTGTTAAGCAAGATCCTCCATCTCCTGGCCCAAGCTTCTGTTTGTTTGAAGGACCTCCTGGAGCCTCCTAAATTGCTGCGACCTTGCACCTGTGTGCGGTGAAGAATGCCGTGTCGTCGGCGTAGAGGGCTGTGCGAACTGTGGCAGGGGCTGGTATGTCGGCAGTGTATAGGTTGTATACACGGGGCCGAGTACCGACCCCTGTGGTACACCGGCGTTGATGGGTCTACGAGATGAGATGCCGCTGCCGACTCGTACTTGGAAGGATCTCCCAGAAATGTAGCTTTTGATGAGCTTTACCAGAGGGCCGGGGATGCCCTGTGTGTAAAGCTTGAATAACAGCCCACTGTGCCAAACTGAATCGAACGCACGGGCCACGTCCAGAAGAACTAGCGGCAATAACCTCTGTGTTATAGGCCGCGTCGCACGCTCGACGATTCTCATGATTTGCTGTGTTGCAGAGTGACCCCTTTGGGAATCCAATTGATAATCAGGGATTATATGCCCCTGTTAATGTGGGCCTCCAGTCTCTTGAGGTACAAGTCGTTCTAGTACCTTACTAATTGACGAAAGCAAACAGATTGGTCGATAATTTTGGGGGAAGAGGGTGTTTTTCCCCGGCTTTGGTACTGCAACCACCGTGGCCCGTTTCCAACAGCGAGGGAAGAGCTGGCTGCTTATGATAATGTTGAATATATCAGTGATGTGGTCGACGACTTGTTGGGGAAGATTTTTCAATAGTTGGTTACTAATATTGTCGATCCCAGGAGCCTTCCTAGGATGAAGCCGGTTTATAATGCTGCGAACTTCTTCAGGTGTTATTTCGTCTATGGTGTAGTCTTCATCATCAACTGAGAGGAATCTGGTCAGTCGACGACGGATGTCCGCAATTTCATCCTCATCATAGTCCTGAGCGGATCTGAATTGCCGCTCAAAATGATCTGCCAGTGCATTTGCTTTGTCCTGGTCGCTAAACACTATGCCCCTTTCACCGTGCAGCGGTGGTATTTTTGTTTTCCTCTTGGTGAAACGCCTTGTTTCTTTCCATAAGGTACCGTCACTAATTTGGAGGGTGGCTAAGCGTGCGGACCATTCTCTGTTGCGGTGATCTTGGATCGCCGCCTTCAGCTCTCGCTGCAGCCGATTGAGTAGGCGTCTGGTGTCGGGACGTCTGGTTAGGTGCCATTCTCTGGCAACTCTGTTTTTGTGTCGGATCTGCGCCAATAGGTGTGGAGGTAGTTGGCGCGATTGACTTCTGTCGACCGCTGGAGGCGTGGCTCTGTTTGCAGTGTCTAAGATGGTTTTTGTGACCTGTTTGATGGCTGACTCAAGGTTCATGGCGTCAATAGGTCGCAGTCTTATCATGGATTCCGCTACATCTGCTCGGAAGCTGTCCCAGTTGGTTGATTTGTAATTGGGAGGATTTATAGTGGCTGGTCTCCAGGGGCCGAGGTCGATTTCAATTATGACCGGCGAGTGGTCTGAGGATAGCCTGTTCATCGTGGTGGTGGAGACGTAACCAGTGATTCCTCGTGTCATAACGATGTCCAGGACGTCCGGTCTACCACCATTCCAAGGATGATGTGTAGGCTGCTCTGGTCCCCAGACTAGTAGGTTGTGCCGACGTGCAATTCTGTGTAGTTGCTGCCCTGCAGTGTTGGTCACTCTGGAGTTCCAGTCAGTGTGTTTAGAATTTAAGTCTCCCCCTATGAGGAGTTTGCCTCGAAAGTTTAATATTTGGGTGAAGTCATCTTCGATTAGTCTTCTGCTCGGTGGTCTGTAGGCAGAGACCACCGTGACTGGCCCGCTACTGGTTTGCACCTCGATAGCCTTTGTTTCCAGCTGCTCTGTCTGGGGCGAAAGCAGCTCATGATGAGGGATGCCGTGTTTGATGTAAATTGCAACACCGCCTCCGGCTGTTGGTCGATCTTGCCGGTAGCAGCAGTAGTTGGCAACTGTGGCTCTGAGGCCATGTTTGAGATGTGTCTCAGACACGAGGCATATGTCTATATCCTCGTCTCGTAGAAATTGTCTGAACTCACCAATTTGTGAGTGGATGCCGTCAGCATTCCAAATGCACATGGTTAGTCCTTGTATATGCGTTCTAGCCATTGTGGGGAGAAAGGTTGCCAGGGTTGTCGGTTGTTAGGGCCGTCTTAACTGCGGTTGCTATGTCCGCGGCTAGTTGGTCGAATTTAGTGAGAAGCGTTGTCACCATGTTGAAAAGGTTGCCTACTATTGTTAGCATTTGGTCCATCGTCCCTCCATTCGCAGAATCAGAAGAATTTCTGTTGTGGTTACAATTTTGGCATTGTTGGCCAGGTTTGGGATGGCTGCTCTTGTTGGCTGCAGGTTTTTTGTTTCCCTTGGGTTGACTTTGACCAGTGACGGCTTCAGCAAAGGAGGTGATTTCCGAGTGGTCGATTGGCATTTGTGCCTCACTCTTCTTGCTTCCTTTTTGCTGGCCTTTGCCATTCTTCTGAGGTGGGTTCTGGGCGTTATTCTTATCTTCTCGTTGGCGCCTGTGTTGGTTGGTAGCTGATGATTCCTGGGCAGGTGTTTCTTCCGCCTTCTTCTCTGCGTTCGTCTTCTTCTGCTCCTTGTTTGTCTGGGTAGAGGTGACACCCCGTTGTCTATCTCGGGCGCGTTTGAACGCTGGACACCCCTTATAGCTCGCGACATGGCTGCCTTTGCAGTTAGCGCATGTCGGGGCGTTTTCACCCTTCCTCATGGTGCAAGCGTTGGACAGGTGCGCCCCTGCGCACTTGACGCACACTGGGGGCATGTTGCAATGTCTCGCAACATGCCCCAGGGCCTGACAATTATAACATTGAACTGGGCCATTGGAGGACCTCAATTTTTCTACTTTAATCCGTAGGGACATCAGTACTTCCAGTTCAAACACTTTCCTGTTTTGAGGCCGATCTGGAAGCACCACAAGGAAAAGAGGCATTACTTCAGAGCCGCCAGGTCTCTTTAGTTGTGTTACTGTTCTTATGTCGAGTCCCAGCTCCTCTAATTCTTCCTTGATATCTTCCGGTGGCATGTTCGAGGGCATGCCACGGACGACGATCTTCAGTAACTTTTCCGCCGCGGACGGGAATGTATAATAAGGTATTTTCCTCCGCTGCAGCACTGCGGTGACGTCCAGGTAATCTTCAGTGTTGGATAATGTCAGTTTGACTTTATCTCCACCGGCGGACTTGGCTTGGAAAGGCCGCCCGTTCAGTGTTCCTTTCACCATCTGGTACAGTTCCTTGTATGTGTTGGGGTACTGTACCACGATGGGCGGGATCTGCTGTTTGGAGCTCTGCTGCTGCTGTTGTTGTTGCTGCGGCTGCTGATGCGGCTGCTGTTGCTGCTGCGGCGGCTTGCTGTTGTTGCTGCTGTGCTGCGTAGCTGCTGTGTTGCTGCTGGAGCTTCTGCTGTGGCTGTGTTTGTTGCTGCTGCTGTTGTTGTTGATGATGCTGCTCTGGTTCTTCCTGGATCAGCACGTCATATGGGTTGCTGAGTTCAATTCTGCCAGGGTCTAGAGTAGGCGGAGGTTTACAGGTGCGACGCGCCTCCGTGAACCCTGCACCGTCTGTTTGGTCCCCAGCTGAACTTGTTTTTCTGTTCTTGTTCGTGGATTTACCGCGAAACGGGAAAGTGGCGGATGGTTCCGGGAAACTGAAGGCACCGATGACTTTCTTCTTTCCCGCCTTCTTGTCTTTGCTGGTCGTGGCGAGCTGCGACACAGGGATGCTGAGTTTACTATGGCTGGCTCTCTTCTCACTCCTCGACATCTTCGCTTTACCACCGAGGAGCGGTGAGGTGCATCGCTTAGTTGCGCGGGAGTCAAGTCCGTGGGCAGGCCCGGTTGTCGATTGCGTTGTGTGATGGTCCCAGTAGTATCCATATTCGAATCCGAGTTCGGTTGCCAGGTTGTCGTACCATCTTGCGTAGCCGTCCTATTCATATCCGTTGCCAAGTCCGTTTCCGTTAGCCGGGTCGTCAACGTGGCCGCTACTGCCGCCGGCAAAGCCGAGTGCGGTGGGGCACTCGGCCCGCCTGGCGCGACAGCGCGGCGAGCACTTTCCTCATCGCACATCCACTCAGCGAATGCGACTGTCGACATCTGCCCCTAGGTTATTGAGGTGCTTATATATCACGCGAAGTCCGCGCTACGTCATCCTCTTTCCTGTCGACCAATGGCTAGTGACGGGAAACGTTGGCCACTAGCGGGAAGCGTTCCTATTGGCGGAAGCCATTAGCTGCTGGTGGGTTTTGCTGATTGCTGGCGCGCAAGAGAGGTGCGTGTTTCCCAGTTGTCCTGCTGCAGGACAACTGGGAAACACGCACCTCTCTTGCGCGCCAGCAATCAGCGGAACCCACCAGCAGCTAATGGCTTCCGCCAATAGGACGCTTCCCGCTAGTGGCCAACGTTTCCCGTCACTAGCCATTGGTCGACAGGAAAGAGGATGACGTAGCGCGGACTTCGCGTGATATATAAGCACCTCAATAACCTACCGCAGCAGTCAGTCAGTTCCGAGTCTGCCGCCGTGCTGTTATGACGAGCGACGAGGAAAGTGATAGCTGCGCTGCCGCGCCAGGTGGGTCGAGTGTCCAGTGCACTCGGCTTTGCCGGCGGCAACCGCGGCAATGTTGACGACCGAGCATACGGAAACGGACTTGAGTGGGGCTTTGAATGGATCAATACAGCCACTGCCTATGACGACCCAGCTTACCACAATGGACTTGGAAATGGATTCTGATCGGAACGCTTATCACTCGCAGCTGACGACTGGGATAGCCCACGGACCTGTAGACAACCGAGCTACGAAACGGAGTACCTCTCCGCCTACATCTGGCAAGACGAAGATTTCCAAGAATGAAGAGAGGGGTGTCAACTCTAAATCAGCGTGCCGGTTTTCACAGCTCTCGGCGTCTAGTAAAGGCAAGAAACCAGCTAAGAAGAAGCTTAAGGGGGCTTTCAGCTTCCCTGAGCCAAGTACCTCGGCTCGGCCCGGAGGTGCTGTGAAGATAAATTACAGGAAGACCACCGAAGAAGAAATAGCCGCTAACAGCTGCCAGACTGCAACGCCTGGATGCAGCACAGCAGAAGATCTGCCCGACAGCGAGGGGTTCGTGTTGGCTCGCCGCACGAGCAAGCCGCTGCCGTCGCCTGAGCCCGAGCGGATGGAAACCTCAAATCAGTTTGCACCGCTACAAGAAGAAGAGCCTCCCAGAAACAGAAGTCCACACATTCCGCCCATCGTGGTGGAATTCCAAGAGAGTTATAAGAAGCTCCATGAATGGGTGAAGAAGATTGCCAAAGACCCATTCTCTGCCAAAACAGCGGGCGGAGATAAAATTAAATTTACGTTTACCACCGTGGAAGACTACTCCGCCGTGACGAAGCAACTGGACCAAATGCAGACTCCGTATTTTACGTTCCCTACTGGCGAAGTTAAGCGACTTAAGGTGGTGTTCAGGGGAATACCACGTTCTTTTCCAGTCGCCGATCTCAAGAGAACTGATTGCCTTGGGCTACGACGTTCAAGCTGTTGCCCAACTAAGACGCCCAGGAACGAACGTCGAAATGCCGCTCTTTCTGGCAGTAGTACCAGATACTGTGGAGAACCGTGAATCTTCCAGGTGGAAAGTATATGCACCTGAAGGTTACCACAGAGAAGTTACGCTCCTCAGCCGGGCCTCCCCAATGCTACAACTGCCAGCTGTTCGGGCACGTGGCCCGGCATTGCAGGATGAAGTCGGTCTGCGTAAAATGCGCCGGCCCGCACGACTCCAACAACTGCACTGCAGCGAAGACCAAGGACACCGCCAAATGCCACAACTGTGGCGGCAACCATGTTGCCAGCTATAAGGGCTGCAGCGCTTATAAGAGGGCACGCGATCGACTTCGTGGGACGAACACCACAAGAGAGAACCTCGAAAAGAAGAACGAACAGTCAGCAGACCAGGGGCGGCAGCTGGCAGCTACACCTGGGCAAGCAGCAACGGGCAAGAGGCAACCTGCCAAGAAGATAACCAACAACCGCAGAGACAACCGTACGTTTGCTGCAGCTACTTCTGGCGTCCCACCAAATGGAAATCCTCCTGACAGCCCAGGGGGGTTGCAGGAACCAACAGAGACTGCTATACAAGAACCACGGCAACCTGCAGCCAGACCAAATCCCATCCAGCGAAGGATGCAGCGGGCCGCACAAGCACCTGCAGACACCATGGAGCAACTCATCACCATGATGAATACCATAATGAATATGATGGTCACCTGATCAGAGAATCGACACCATGACAAGCAGCATGCATGCCTCAGCGACGTCGGCTTCGGCCTCTCCCATATGCAAATGCCACAACCACAATGGATAGAGGACCCCACATACGGAATCTCAAATTCTGCATATGGAACGCCAATGGCATGTATTCACAGATGATTGAGTTCCGGCAGTTTCTGAGGGAGCAGGATATAGATGTCTGCCTCATCAGCGAATCCCACCTCAAGCCGGGACTCCGTGTTTCAGCAGCTAACTACTGCTGCTACAGACGAGACCGCCTCACCGCCGGGGGAGGAGTTGCAGTCTTCATCAAACGGAGAATACCGCACTGCCAAGTGATTCTACCGCCAATGCAGCAAATAGAAGCCGTCGGAGTGGAGGTACCACTGTTACCGGTAAACTTACGGTCGTGGCAGTCTACCGGCCCCCCACCAGGCAGATGGTGGAAGCCGACCTCACCGCGCTGGCGACAATCAGGGGCAAGGTTCTGATCGGTGGTGATTTCAATGCGAAACACCCCGATTGGAACAGTCGAATCAAGAACCCAGCTGGCAACTTACTGAGACGTCTGGCCCTCAGACACAACATGTGTGTGTGGGGCCCAGAAGAGCCTACACACTTCCCAGCCAGCGGTTATCGGCCGGATGTCATAGACATAGCGGTGACCAAAGGCCTCACTGGATTCATACGCGACCACTATCAACCGGATGTCGTCTGACCATTCGCCGGTGATAGTCGCAGTGGATGTTGGACCGTGGCAGGAAACAGAAGAACCACCTGATTTCCGCAACACTGACTGGGCAAGCTACCGACAACTCGTCTCTACTGCTCTAGCCAACCAGCGAGTCGAAGACGTGGATACGGCACTGCGCGCCTTCGAAGAAATAGTCAAGGACGCCACGTCAGCATCCACACCTCTGCGCAACCGAAGACCAGTCCCTACGCAACGGCTTCCACCACACCTAATTGCGGCTATCCGGCACAAGAACCGTGTCAGCAAGGAGTGGAAGATCACCAGAAATCCTGACTAGGAGACTCCTTAACAGGCTACAGAAGGAACTGAAAGCGGCACTGGTTGAGCACCGGAACCGGGAGTGGGATGCCCGCGTATCCTCGCTCAAGCCTGACGATGGAACCATGTGGGAGCAGACCCGCAAATTCACTAAGAGAAGACAGCGCATCCCACCATCTGCACGGCGTGAATGGGCTCGTCTACAAGCCAGCGGCCAAGGCCAATGCCCTGGCTGACAGCTTCGAAAGGAACTTCCGCCCATCTGAAGTAAACGTAAATGACCGGGAACTGCGTGCTGCTCGACGCCGTCTACGAGTATATCTCGACGCTGATGATGGTGAAGAGCAGATAGAACCGATCTCCCCAGCGGAGGTGGCTAGTTGCTTGACGAAGCTGCAGCTGGACAAAGCACCCGGCCACGATGGGATTCAAATCGGTGCTTGAGGAACCTGCCGCCCGAGTGCCTAGCGAACCTATTCAACAGAATCCTGCTAACGAAGAGATACCCACGTCGGTGGAAACACGCCGAAGTCGTGGCGGTACACAAGAGCGGGAAAGATCCCATCTTCCCAGCACTATCGGCCGATCAGCCTCTTGCCGTCCGTCAGTAAGATCTTCGAGCGGCTGCTCCTGAAAAGGATTAACTCCTACATCGAGGCGAATAACATCCTACCCGCTCATCAGTTCGGCTTCCGGCGTGGCCACTCCACGTCACAACAGGTGCTACGCATCGTGGAGTCCGCGACCCGAGCTTTCCTGCACAAGGAATACTGTGCCCTCGTGTCGCTCGACATCGCAAGAGCGTTTGATTCGGTGTGGCACACAGGGCTCTACTTAAACTGTACCAACAAGGCTTCCCGGGGCCGTTAGTGAAGATGATCCGTTCGTACCTACTTGGAAGAACTTTCATGTCAGAGTCGACGGGAAAACTTCAACGAGAAGGCGCATCATGGCAGGAGTCCCTCAGGGGTCCGTACTGGGTCCAACACTCTACTCCCTCTACACGGCCGACGTTCCCACGGCGGACCGAGTGCAGACGGCTACCTACGCTGATGACACAGCTTATGTCACCAGCAGCCGTAGCAGAGCCATCGCCACCAGAAGGCTACAAGATATACTCCAGCAGACGGAGGCCTGGGCGCGCAGATGGCGTATTGAAGTAAACGCCGCGAAGACCCAGGCGATTGTCATCACAAGGAAATACGGTCCGAGGAACAGGAACCACGCGGATCCAGTACTGAAACTCCACGGAGTAGACATTCCATGGAAGACAACGTTAAAATACCTTGGAGTCACACTCGACTCCAAGCTCACGTGGCAATCACACATAAATGAAGTACGCAGGAGGGCCAGCGGAAGACTGCATGATCTTTACCCCTGCTGAACAGAACCAGTGCGCTTCCACCTGCACTGGGCGTGAAGATCTACCTCACACTGGTCAGGCCACTTCTTGAGTACGCCTGCCCAGTGTGGGGCTACGCGGCGGACAACACGTCAACCGGCTTCAAGTCATCCAGAACAGGGCGCTGAAGCGCGCCCTACACCTGCCATCGCGCTTCCCGACTGCGGCGCTGCACGAGGCGGCAGGCGTACCACCATTAAAGACCGCTTCCGAGCACTCGCTACGGCGTTTTATCGGAAAGCTGAGACGAGCAACAACCCACTGGTCAGCGTGCTCGGTCGATATGAAGTTCCCACCGGCCGGCACAGAAGACCGTAGCATTGCTTAGGCAACCTAAAAGACAAAATAAAAACTTAATCACATAACGCCAACCAAACGACACACCCAAAGTGACGTAATGCACCATCAAATGAATAAGGAGAAAATGTCGAGAGACAAGAACTCCAAGTAGACTGCCAAGAAAATAATGGCAGTGAATGGCGGAAGGCACCGGCAGCAGTCACTTGACAATGGCGGCAGAGGTTGTGACCGCCGAAACGTCGTGGTCAAACGATGGACTAACTCGGCTAGCTACCCGAGAAAATTTTATTCATTTACAACGCCGAGAAAATCTCCAGTCTTACATAATTAAAAAGCTTACTACTTATACGTAAATTACTTATAAATATATTATTTACATCTACATCAACATATAGACTCTGCAATTCACAAAATTGTGGGTCGCAGAGGGTGCTCAGCACCAAAACTAATCTCTTTGCTGTGCATTCCAATCGAGAATGGTACGAGGGAAAAATGATTCATATAAGAATCAGTGTGGCACCATATTTCTCTAATATTATCTTTCCTGTCATTCCGACTCAAATAGGTTGGTGGACGAAATATTTCACCACACTCGTAAGTGAAAGGGGAGCACACGCCTGTATGTATGGTGGTGTAATGATTATTCCATAAATTATATTAAAAATTATTTCATTTAATATAATCACGACTATGGCTCTTACAAATTTTTTCCGACGCCTTTAATGGTGAAATTGGCTCTTAAGCCTCTAAAGTATGCCAACCACTAGCCTAGAGGACTGCGGGAAACCACCTGATAAACCGCAATCAGGACGACCGGAACGCGAGTACTAAGACACGAAGCTGCTCCCGTTGAACCTCCCCGATCCAGTTTTTTTTTAACTGCTTAACGTCTCTAAACAGCGAGGTTTTTAGAGACGGGAAAGGATGTGGGGCAAGGAATGGGAAGGAATTCGGCCATAGCCTTTTTGAAGGAAGCATCCCGGCATTTGACTGGAGTGATTTGGGAAACCATGGAAAACCCAAATCTGGATGCCCGGACGGGGATTCGAACCGCCGTCCTCCCGAATGCCAGGCCAGAACGTTAACCGTTACACCACCACTTTCGGTGCTCTATTATCACTCTATTATCACTTCCCCTACCGACATACAAATTTTCCACACCGTTGATTCCACGAATGCATCACCGCTGCGAAGGGTTATTTTGAGGCCCGTTCTGCCCTATTTAAAGTTTCTTATGCAGGAGTAACATATATGATAACGTATTGCGATAGAGATTACTGCAGAGCTAGAGAAATAATAAATAATAAATAAAAATGCTCGTGTGGTTTGGGGGTGTTAGGAATCTCTTTCACGTTGTCGTTTCAAGTAACGAGTAGCACATGACATACAGTACTTCTCCTGAAATTTTAGTTGCAATGAAGGGATGATCGTTTTATTCAAATATGTTCATATGTTTCTAATGGGAGCGTGCATAAACCATGTAGCTCCATTTTGGCCTCCCGTGAACTCCCCTCCCCCTCCACGTAGCCCTAAGTGGCTTTTGGCACTAACCCTCCCCCCCATGTAGCACGTAGGTTTTTTCCTTTTTGATTCCAGAAGACATTTTGTACTGTTTTCTCTTGTCAGATTATCGTAAATTACATGTGGAGATAATTAAATGACGTAAATAAATATTCACATGCTGTGGTGAGTTCTATTCCTCATTTTAACTGTGAAAAATGTTATGAAAGGAAAGCTACGTAGCCTGACTCGGAACCCACCCTCCCCCCATGTAGCCCAGCGTATCCTTCCATCCAACCCCTCCCCCCTCTGGATCGAGCCACGTAGTTTGTGCACGCTCCCTTTGCTTGGAATCAATTACCACTAGCTCCATACGGAAAATTGTGCTGTCAGACGAGCTGATGAATTCAAATGTTTTTCGGGTTCTTGTCACATTAATTTCGGCCTCCTTTGAACTATAGCAGCAATGGGCGCAAAACGTTTCACTTGTGTAACACTTCCATCCCATGTCTCAGTCTGGTTACGACGAATTTCTTATTTCAAATGGTTTTATGGTAGAGGAAAATGTGAATGTTATAATTTTATCTACTTATCAAAATGATAAGTAGCGCCAGTTTTTGTTCACTGGGCGTGCTGACAACTAGTTGATTCCTTCCAATAGATCGTATTGCGAAAAACATACATCACGCTAGGCAGGAAGTATGGTATTTGTATTTTATTGTATGCAACAAATGTATTCTTTTCACGTATGATAATTGTCATAATATAAATACTAGTAGTACTGTGTTGGATGTTCCTTGACAGACGAGGAGTAAAGCGTACGAAAGAGACCCGATAGTAAGGAATAATTATTAAACAGAAGAGACAGCTGTAAGAGGCCAGACATGAACCGAAAAAAAAATACCAATCGGCAGTCTTGGGGACAATCCTCTCGAACGTCAAAATGCGAAATCAGTCCGCTAATATCGGTATATTTGTACGAAAATCTGTACGAGTATATGAAAAAAATACCATCCAAATAAACATATTTTGACTGGCAAGATGTGCTGTCGAAGATTTTCTTATCAGTTTGACATCAATTTTACTACCAGGTTTGGAACTTCATTACTTGCTCTAATTTGACGTCAAACTGTGCAGCAAATTGATGGAAATCTGCTGCTGCAGCTGGACGACAGATTCATCATCAAAAGTTGGAAAGAAAATTTTGGTTTCAACTTGCGTTCAAAGATGGGCTTGATTTTCATATTACCTTTTTAGCTTCGTATAGTATAAATTGGAGTCAGAAGATGGGTATTTTTTAAGTTAAAGTATGAAATATAAGCTATTTTAGTTTATTTAAAACTTCATTGCTACATTATTTTATTTTAAACTATCTTTGATAAATAATAAAGAAATTACAGGATATATTATAAATTTAAAACTAATACCAGATTTATTTAGTAAAAATTTAATATCAATACTATTTCACGTCAATACTAGTACAATGCAATAAAAATAACAAAAACAACAGACTAAGTAATTTGCCATTCGTTTATTAAGTTATTAATAAAAAGATATTAACTCTTGGAAGGCTTATTCCATTTGCTGCGGGTGGTTGACCTAACCGAGGTTGTCCACTGTGGGAATATCTCGACACTCGTTGACACCATATACGACGCATCGTCTCCCGTCACATTTTCTTTAATAACATGTATGTACGTTTCATTAACAACGTGTATTTATAGTAATGGTTACCAATAGAATATAGACAAGAGAACTAGCTGGGGAATCGCCTAAAAACGTCGATAATACAGGGCACAAACGCGCAGGGGTAGTGCCCAAAAAGATATAAGGAACATTTTGCAAAAGGTAACTAACTACCTATCATATAATCGATCGAATAATTCCCCGTAAAACATAAGCGAAATGGGTTGTCAACCTAAAAATGTAAAATCAGGAAAAAATCGAAAAAAATGCTTTGAATTCTCAGAAATCGTGGAAACATTGTTACATTTCGGTAGGACAGACTCCATATCGGTAGAAATACCGAAAAATCAGTTGGTTCGACACCATTGCTTGGGGACTGTCAACAGAAGTGAAAACTTGTAACTATTAATATCATACGCGCAACACGTCATACTTATTGCTACAGATATACTAAGTAATAATAATTCCGTGTGGCCGTAATGACCCTGGTGACAGGGTTTCCATTGACTGCGCATTCCGCCCCTGTTTTTAGACCGCCTAAACCTAACTCGGTAGTACTACTAGGTAGAAGAGACCTACAGTTTAACGTGGAATCCGAACCACGGAAGCGTTCTGGCGTACTTCAGCTGTGATAGAGGTGAAGGTCGAGCTAAGGTCCTATGAAAATTCCCTCCGAGACAGGGACTGGAACCATGGACCTTTTGTTCGCCAGTCAGACATCTTTGTAACTGAACCACGAGATATACTGCGGTATACTGTTAACATTAGCATGTCGATAATACATTCCTGGAAATTGAAATAAGAACACCGTGAATTCATTGTCCCAGGAATGGGAAACTTTATATACACATTCCTGGGGTCAGATACAACACATGATCACACAGACAGAACCATAGGCACATAGACACAGGCAACAGAGCATGCACAATGTCGGCACTAGTACCGTGTATATCCTCCTTTCGCAGCAATGCAGGCTGCAATTCTCCCATGGAGACGATCGTAGAGGTGCTGGATGTAGTCCTGTGGAACGGCATGCCAAGCCATTTCCACCTGGCGCCTCAGCTGGACCAGCGTTCGTGCTGGACGTGCAGACCGCGTGAGACGACGTTTCATCCAGTCCCAAACATGCTCAATGGGGGACAGATCCGGAGATCTCGCTGGCCAGGGTAGTTGACTTACACCTTCTAGAGCACGTTGGGTGGCACGGGATACATGTGGACGTGCATTGTCCTGTTGGAACAGCATGTTCCCTTGCCGGTCTAGGAATGGTAGAACGATGGGTTCGATGACGGTTTGAATGTACCGTGCACTGTTCAGTGTCCCCTCGACGATCACCAGAGGTGTACGGCCAGTGTAGGAGATCGCTCCCCACACCATGATGCCGGGTGTTGGCCCTGTGTGCCTCGGTCGTATGCAGTCCTGATTGTGGCGCTCACCTGCACGGCGCCAAACACGCATACGACCATCATTGGCACCAAGGCAGAAGCGACTCTCATCACTGAAGACGACACGTCTCCATTCGTCCCTCCATACACGCCTGTCGCGACACCACTGGAGGCGGGCTGCACGATGTTGGGGCGTGAGCGGAAGACGACCTAACGGTGCGCGGGACCGTAGCCCAGCTTCATGGAGACGGTTGCGAATGGTCCTCTCTGATACCCCAGGAGCAACAGTGTCCCTAATTTGCCGGTCTTGGCGTGCGTCCGTGCGTCGCTGCTGTCCGGACCCAGGTCTACGGGCACGTGCACCTTCCGCCGACCACTGGCGACAACATCGATGTACTGTGGAGACCTCGCGCCCCACATGTTGAGCAATTCGGCGATACGTCCACCCGGCCTCCCGCATGCCCACTATACGCCCTCACCCAAAGTCCGTCAACTGCACATACGGTTCACGTACACGCTGTCGCGGCATGCTACCAGTGTTAAAGACTGAGATGGAGCTCCGTATGCGATGGCAAACTGGCTGACACTGACTGCGGCTTGCCCAACCGCTGCGCAGCTAGCGCCCTTCGACGGCCAACACTGCTGTTCCTGGTGTGTCCGCTGTGCCGTGCGTTTGATCATTGCTTGTACAGCCCTCTCGTAGTGTCCGGAGCAAGTATGGTGGGTCTTACACACCGGCGTCAATGTGTTCTTATTTCAATTTCCAGGAGTGTAATTTTTTGTGGTGCAGGCTCCATATGCTGCAGCTCAGATAGACTATGCAAATGCGGCTCTGCAAAGTTATAGAACTATACTTTACTTGCAGGTAAAGTATGATAACGTTAAATTCTTTTAAGTGATATAATACTACACTGAAATGCGAATAGCCGTGGGATAAATCCTAATATTATGTGGGACACTCGTTTGCTCGGCGAAGTAAACAGACAAGATCTTGCGTTGCCTCAACAAGAAGTCGTAGATCCTCTGAAGAAATATTCAGTCATGTTTCCACTACAACTGTCCATAATAGCGTCCCCCAGCTGTCTGGGCCTCCCTTAGGGAAGACCTAGATGACGGGTCTGGCACACCCGGGGTTCCCGAGCCTCCCCGATACTTTTCTTGTATCTTTATAGGTGCAAGTTAGAGCATTGGGGGAAATTTTCTCCCTCTGAAGGATGTGGTAGGTTGATTGAGCTGGAGGTGTCTGTAATTAACTTAATCTGAATTGTGATGATTGGCAAACTTTGAAACCGCTAGTTTTGGTCTTGCACCTATTGCGTCTACCAAGAGAGGGGATATTGCTGGGCGTCGGAAATGGGTCCTCGCAGGGGGCGGTTGTAGGAGGCGGGTTTGTACCGCCTTCGCTGCCCCCGGGACCTATGCCTGATGTCCACAGTCCCGTCGCCTCCGGCTTGAGGCTGGGGGTTCAGGAGGCGTCACGCCCCCTTCTGGACGGAAGGCTTGTGGGTACTTAAGCTGCATCTAGGCGCACTACTGTGTTGGCCGAAACTCAAGTGCAGTGAGCAACCTTGCCCTGACTACTCCGGTGTTGGGGTGTCCTGGTGAACGAAGACCAAGCACCCCAGGGGTTTAGTGCACCCCTGCTGTCAGCGTTGCATAGACCCTGTACTCGTATGAAGGGGCCAGTACCACAGTCTCGGGGGCTGTGCTTGGTTGCGGCTTGCCGCCTCTTGGCTCAGCCCCTGGGGCTCAGGATTGCACTCCTGCTGGTGGGAGCATGTCTCTATGTTGCCATAGTAGGTTCACTATATATGTGTGAACCGGTAGCGCATTGGCTTGGCAGGGGTGGGGCAACATACGCCCTGTGAACGCGGTGGGGGCCTTCGGGCCTCTTCTGCGGGATCGTACGCTGTGACGGTTTTCTGTGTAGCTGGGACTGGTGTGTGGGATCCCGTGCTCGCACTGGACACAAGTGTCGGGCGGGCGCGAGAGAAAGCATACTAGGAGCAACCCCCTCCCCCCCCCACCGGTGTGGGACGCTGAGTTCGGGGACGATACGTTCGGCCTGCTGGCGTAGTGGATGCTGGGGGTCCTTCCTGCACGGCTCCCGGTCGCTAGGGCTTTATCTTGCCCCACGGGGTTTGGGTGGGGCCGGGGGCTTAATGTAGGAACCACAGAGAGGCATTTGCTATACGGCCAGGTTTTGGAAGGGTCTTCGGCCTGGTTCGCGGTGGGCGCTATCTCCGCGCGCTACCCCGTGGGCACCCTATTAGAGGGCGGCGAAAGCGCCTTGCCTCACCATCCCCGCTGTAATGGTGGGTGATTCGGAAGAGTTCCAATGCCGCGGCGGGGGCGTATTGAAGTAGTACGATAGAATGGTGTGGTCGGGGTTGCAGTTTGAGGGCTTCGGCCCAGTTGCTGCGCTAACCTTAACCCGGTCGGTGGACCAGACATCTGTACTCATGTCCATAATAGCGTTGTCTTGTAATCAAAGCGGATAGATCATTCGTTTGAACTAGCCAGAATGTTCCTTACACCAAACGCAACTGATTTTGGCCAAGTGACATGACGCATTGTCGTCCTGGAAAAGTCCTTCGTCATTTAGGAACATGGTGGCCATAAATGACTGCAAATTGTCCAAAAGTTGCCTAACACAACCACTTCCAGTCAATAGTCCGTTCAGTTTGACCAGAGCTCCGTATCCATGCCTTGTAAAAATCAGTCCATACCATAATGGAGCCCACAACCATCTTGCACATTGGGTCCATGGTTTGTTAATTCATGTCTAACGGCCACAATAACACGATTCAAGAGAGTACAAATGAAAGCTCCGACACTGTGCGGCACATTTATACGTTTCTTCCACGGTAATTCCACCATTTTGATATTTACATTTTCTTAGTCCACTACTTTTGGGGCTTCACTGTACTAGACATTATGTGCTGTTACACTGACACAGAATCATGGCAAATCGCAGTGAAGGAATGGAGATCGAACTTGTGTCCTGCTGAAGACGAGGTTGGAATGTTAACACTCACCTCCAAGGCTAGATTGTAGGATGAAAGCAAAGAGGAAAATATTATACTCAATGTAACCTTAGGTTGAAACAGCAGAGCTACTTACATAATGCCCTCTGGGTACCTAGATTAAGACGCTTATTCAGCTAACCTCACCTTTTAACTATTTCTGTATTATAGTACTTACAAAAGAAATGCTTACTTAATTGGATGACATTTTATGTGTAGTCTACAAGTCTCCTGAGTTGTACTATTTTGTTTATTACAAGTTGTCACTTTCAATTTTAGACCAGAAGTAAGTTTAGTATATTTTGCATTAAAGTAGAGCGACGATAATCCGAACGTCAATTATCCGAACAGCATTTATTTTATTTTACGAATTGTGCACAATTTTACAGAAGTGACAACCTTTGCAGATGTTTAGTTTGGAGATCCTACTAACAAAGAACTAGGTACAATGAGTTCAACACCTTGTGTTTGTTATTGTACTATCGATGCAATATCCTCCTGACCAACCAGACACTTACTTTGATGCTGAATGTTTGTTGTAACCACGACGTCACAACAATTCTTTCAATGTGCAGGTAAATCTGAGTTTCTTTTAGATATCTGAAACCCGCCGTGCCCTTTCTGCGTCTTTGTTATTGATTTGCTGTGTTGGTGAGTTCTGTAGACTTTAATATCTTGTACCAACATTATACGCCTATAATAGCATCATATTCACGTTCTAATATGATGCACAAGTGTCTCAAAAATGAGGCAGAAGAAAATAATACACATCTTTTGCTTTGTATACATAAAATTATAATGTACGTACCTAATGTAAGTTTAAAGGCAAAATGAAAACTATGTAAATCGAAACTTTACAAATCACAGATTCGAACAAATCGATAATCCGAATTAGTTGGGACCAAAGGTGATTCGGATTATTGATGCTGAATTGTTTTTCTAATGTTATGTTTACAGTATTTAGGCCTATATCTTGTGCTGCAAACAATTAAAGAATACTGGTAATTGCTATTACAAAGAGACGAAAAACTTTCTATATCTTCAGTGTTCTCGATATTTACTCATAAAATGAAAAATCTTTTCAAAATCCTGACAGTTTAAAACGAACGGAATTATTGCTCATAACAGAGTTTTCTTTTTATTTCTGTCTTAGAAACTAAAGAAAAATGAGAAAGTAATGTCTTTATATAAGGTAGATAATGTCATCTTGTTTTAGTGAGTTGTGCGTGACTGTTCGAAAAAAAAAAAAAAAAAAAAAAAAATGCCAACTGACAGCAGAAATTGAGGATGTATCACTGAAACTTGCTAATATCTTTGCACAGTATCTAACTTTCAACTATTTGCCCTTAATATTGCTTCCTAACACACGAGACTGGTGAAATAAAGGATCATTATGGACATGTACAACCAACACTAACAATGTGTTGAGATGAAAAAGAAAGGGATGAATAAACGTAGCTGAAACACCAACGTCCTAGGACTGAATGGGACCATTGAGCCTGTGAGAAGTAGTGTTAAAACATTTTTACGCACATTAACTAACTCGTAAATTCAAAGCACACAGAGAGAAATTTTTTCTGTGGTGCAGTACCTGCAGATTGCGAGGAAGTCCGGGGACAGACAAGTGAATTTTCCGCTGGTGACGAGAGCTCGCGCGGAATGCTCGGCATGCGGTGTCAGTTCGTTCTGGGATGCCGAGTTTGTCGACCGCTGTTGGAATGTTCCTTCTGCCTGAGCGGTGCTCATTCACCCACGAGACACGTTTGCAGGTTCCATCCATAGAGTACCTGCTTTATGAAAATCTTAGGCTGAAGAGAAAAACCACACAGCGCTTTATAACTTACAAACTTCACGGTTGATCAGGAACAAGGTTGATAGATAGAGTCAAATCTCTATTGCGTATTTTTTAAAATTATTTATGGCATTTGGCAAGTAGCCATGCAGCCATGCTACATACATATTTAGGTATTTGCATCTTTAACCATTTGCATATTTTACTATTTGCATATTTAACTGTATACATTTTAAATAGCCATACAACTGTGTCACATACATTTATATTTACATATTTACCTATTTATATATTTAACAATTTGCATATTTGAGTATATACACAATTAAGTATACATACCCCCATATCACATACATTTATATTTACATATTTAACTATTTATACATTTACCTATTTACAAATTTAACTATTTACATGTTTGATTATATACATATTTAGTTATTTACTTGTGAACCAACATTTACATGTACGGGACAAATTATCAGGATCCTCAAGTTTCGATGGAATATATTTCCGTCTATTTCACCACAGTCTGAATTTTTGTTAGACCGTTATATTGTTTCTGACGACAAAGTTGTACAGAAGCAGCCGGTATACTTTTGAGCCGTGCTCGGCTCGCATTGTTTATTTTGCCCGCCCGCGATCGTCCTCTGATGCTGAGCCCGCGTGCTAGTTTCGCCCGTGAGAGAGCGCTGTGGCTCTGTGGTGCCCTCTTACGGCTGAATGAGTTGATATAATCGGGGACACGACTCCGGGAAAGGGGAGTCGGTCGGCAGCAGCGGCTTGGTTCGTTGGGCCTAATACTTTCCTCAAAGGAGTGCGACGTTAGAGACCCGCTTGTATAGCGAGCTCTTGTAATTTGCCCAGGCAGCCCGGAAGTACTACTTGAGGTGGATGTGTGATTCCACCGAGACTGTTACTCGCTCGCTTTAATCGAAGGAATTCCTCTGCTGCGCCCCATGTACGTGGGCTGTTTTCCGCTGATGCGGGAGTACGCTGGTGGTCGGGGCTTGTGGTGACTTCGAGGCGATAAATTGCCATTTTCTAGCCCTGTTGGGTATTTGAGATAGAATACCTGATAACTCCAACTGCAAAGTGCGTCGCTTACTGCATTCTTGTTAATTGTGTTACGGGAATGGACAAATTCCCGATATTTGGTGCTGATCGTTCCCGCCACCTTATCAGTGTGTGTGGGTGTTAACGACTTATGCGCCGGTGTGCACACACTATAGTGTGTCAGAACCTTGGTAAGAACTTGATTCTTAAGGTTAAATTGAAGGTCGCTGAGGTAAACTGATTCCTCTTCGTTTGAAATAATTGGTGTATTTGCCTCCTCTGTACAAATTGTGTTTGATACTAGTTATAGATTTTTTACATGATGGTTAATTGGTGAGAGCCTGCCCTGTTATATTACGTTTCCAAGCGTGTAAGGATTTTCTGTTTGGATGTTTAATACAAGTGGAGATATTGTGATTAGGGATATTCTTATGGCCTAACCTGGTTGTTATTGCATTGACTTATGTATTATACTGTATTATATTATTTGTGATTACAGGATTCATTGAGATCATAATCTGCAAGATTGAAGTTTTCTTGTGTATTGTATTGTATTATATTATTTGTGATATTTTCTAATAAGTTCAATCGTTGACCATGATTCTTGCAATAAAATGTTTGAACAAGGCTTGCTCTTTATTACCATGCTCCCACATGCTACCCACTGAGTCCTTAGTGGCTACCACACATATCAACTTTTAAGTTATTTGAGGCTAGAAGAGTTGGTATAGATGTCGGGAATTGTTGTCTCTCCCTTACCAAGGCACTTACGAGGGTGTCGCTAGCCGCAGTGTCTGTATTGTGTTGTAACAATAAAACCTCTATTTCTCGTAAAGCTATACAGCCAATCACTATTTTTTTTTCTTTCGCCTTGTGTGTTTATATTTTTATTATTCAAATTCACTTAATGAAAACCACCAACGCCCAAGGCCAGATTTAAATGGCGAGCCCGAAACGTGAGGTACGAACGATAACTACCGTACTGCTATGCCGTGGAAAGAAAGTGATACACTTAAAAAAAAGTAGTAGTACAGAATCATGTGTCTTGTTATTACTTAATTACTGCGATGTGATAAAGTTTTTCACCGAATGAAAATTTCACTTCCAAGATACTAAATGAGTTTTACGTTCTGAGGTAACATAAAGAATACATATGGCATAATATCTCTGAACATATCTATTAGTGAGATGTTGTTTCCGTTACAAAATATAGATAATTAATTATCGAGACTGCTCTCTGATTAGTATTTCGGTAGGCATTTGTGGAATGTAGGCCTACTAATACATTTTTAAAACCTAATTCAGCTGTCTCCCTTTCCCATGAATAACTCTATCGATCCATGATACTCTAATGCGAAAGATTGGAAAGTCATATAAAATAGTATGGAAACAGAAATGATAGATTTTGTAACAGCCTGAAAATATGTATGATAAACAAATAACCATAATTCATTAATATTTATATTCAGTATTTGATTTAAGTTGATTCCACGAGCATAAAGTTACTAACGCCATTACTTCATGGGAGTATATGTAGTTCTACATGTATTGCTACATACGCGGGCAGGACCAGAATTATTAATTATTTTGAGCTTAGGGCTTACAGCTTGTCTTGGGATTTACGACTCATCGACGTCAAGGCCACTAAAAGAATTGCAACTAACATTACGGGCACAGCATAATTAAGTGTTAATGATGAGGAGTTACCATTGTATGTTAGTTTCATAACAAGTGATAGAGCGGCAGTATGTCATGCCTTTAAAGAACTCCAAAAATATGATATTTATCATTTAGGTCTCTACGCCATACTGCTCAAGTACGTTATTTGGGGGGCGTCCATAAATTACGTGAGGTGAAATAGGGGGGGGGCGGCAAAATCTCACCAAGGGGGATGGGGAGGGGGTGGGGTCAACGGAAATCTCACTTGAGGTTTTCAAAATTTTGATGGACTGTAAGGCTAAAAAAAAAAAAAGTCTACAAAACACGCGAAAGTCGATTTTAGGGGGGTTTTCCGTCGAAAAGTGGGGCTTTGGAAGGGTGAGACCTAAAAAAAAAAAGGTCTCAAAAAGTTTCGAGGGCGATTTGTAGGGGGAGGGAGTGTCTCACGTACCAAAACTCACCAAACTCACCAGAGGGGGGGGGGGGGGGGTCGGACCAGATATCACGAAGTTTCACCGGAGGGGAAGGGGGGGCTCCGGAAAAACACCTCACGTAATTTATGAATGCCCCTTGTCTTAAATTTAATTAAGTGATCTAATTTTGTGAACTACATAGAACTGGTAGTCAGAGAGGTACGAGAGCCAAATCACTTTCGTAAATTATTGCTACAATTAACTAGCGCTACGATTAATTACATGTAGTTTCATATCTTGTTAATTTCGTTTTATTTACATTGGTAACTGATCCAGTAATATGCCACTGAATGAAAAAGGCGACAACTTAATTGAGTTCACAAACATACCCACATGCCGTATCTATGGCATTTCTCTTTTTTTCAGATCGAATTAGATTAAGCACTTGATTTCAGTTCTATGTGACAGTTAAATTGAATTTGCTTGTAATTGTGCGCAGATTGGATCTGAATTAATTGGCAATCACAAACTGCAGATGCCACTTCACGAGAGATCAGTAGTTGAGCTCCTGAAAATAATTTTTTTGTTTCCTTTTTCATAGACCAAGCGTGGTAGGTGAGCGGTAATGCTCTGCCCTCGCATTCGGGAGGAAGCGGGTTCGAACCTCAGACAGGGCATCCAGATTTAGATTTTCCATGGTTTCACCAAATTACTCCAGGCGAATGCCGGGATGCTTCCCTTAAAAGGCCATAGCCGAATTCCTTCCCGTTTCTGGCCCCCCTCCCCCCATTCTTTCCCAGCTCTAATGACTTCTACGTGGACGAGGCGTAAGGCAGTAAGCAAAGAAGAAAAAGCTTTACGTAAAGCTATATGTTATAATTTTTTCCTGGAACAATATTAGTTCCTTGTGATTTACGAGAGGAGGAAACTTACCTGTCTGAATCTCAGTTTTAGAACTTATAAAATTTAGACGAAAGGGATTTTCGTTTTTTGTGTCTGAAAAATAAGATTTTCGTATTTTCCAGATTTTTGTGGAGCTACCTAAATAAAACGATGCCATTTCGTTGATTTGATTCCGATAGCAGAGCTCCCGGAGTGATGGACCCTATAAACGGAAGCCTCTTTCTCACTGAAATCGATTTCCTCTCTGGAGAGTTGAAAGAGGAGGAGGAGGCGTTACGCAAAGGATTTGGCGACAGCTGCCCTGCTTTGCTTCTCGGACTGTGGCTGGCTTTATCAGCATCTCTTCTACTACTTCATCTTACTCAGAGAGAATATTTTCATTCAAAGATAAATGTGTTTATTGGAACTCTCCTTTCAGCCTTAAAACAAAATAATTGTAGGTGTAGATTTGGTAACCATGAATCGAACTTCACGAGAATAAGCAAAGGTATTACTAAAGCCCATTACTCGGGTGGCATTCGTGGCTAGTAACAAATTTTTAAAGTGCATACTGATAACCACATCATTAGTTGTGATGAAAAAAGTACTTCTTTACAGAGTCAAATTCCGCTTTACCCCTCGCTGTTTCGCTAGTTCTTCTACAAAAAAATACACATTGACTCAGAATCGCAGCAAGAAAATGAACACCGCGTGTCCTTCTCAAGTTACAATGTTTTTTGACCTCAGTTTGTACTGCTTGCAATTACTTCCACAAAGCCCGCAGAAATGATGGAAATTTTTACTGTTATGAAAATTTTTCTAAGGAAACTGCAATTTTAAAACGAAATAATGACGATTTATTTTATTGGTAAATTTCTGGACTATCTATGATTCACGTAAACTTTCTCTGACTTTTTAATAAACTTTCCTCTTTCTCATATACCGACAAATAATGGTTTCGTTATGTTGGTTCTAATATCTGCTACAGAGAATAGGAAGCATCCCGGCATTTGCCTGGAGTGATTTGAGAAACCATGGAAAACCCAAATCTGGATGCCCGGACGGGGATTCGAACCGCCGTCCTCCCGAATGCGAGGCCAGAACGCTATCCGTTACACCAGCACAAGCTATTCCTTAAAAAGGCCATGGCCGAATTCCTTCCTATTCCTTGCCCCCATCCCACCTCGCTGATGAGAGACGTAAAGCAGTAAAAAAAAAAAAAAAAAAATACAACGCTTCCTCACGGTACGAATTTATTTCTACTGCAGTCGAACTGAATGTATTAGAAACTGTTCTATAGTTAAATTCTTCAAGTTATTACATTTAGTAAAAACCTTGTCTGCTTTAAATCCAATTAATCTTGTCTTTTCACTATCACCATGACAAATTATGTGAAATTTCAATGTTTTCTGTATCCTGTGTGTCATATTTTTAACGGGACAGCTATTGTTTATGCATCACAATGTGCTAACATGGTTTTATTTGGCTGAAGATTAATTATTTTGTTGCGGAAAGTGCTTTGATTAATTACTGGTGTTTGACAGTTACGATCAGACTGACTTCAAAAACACATTAGGAACAATAAATGGTTAATGATCTTTTTACTCACTCGACGATTTCGTTAAACTTGTTTTCAATATACCGATAAACATGACATTGTAAACTAACCTACTATATGGAAAGGCGGCGGATTGTACAGTAGGTGATGTACTGGATAAAATAGCTTTAATATATCCCGGAATATCTAACGGTTCATTCTTAACGTTTGTCTCATTCTTTCCCTTGTCACTCGAAACGAATAACTCTTTAAACATTGTCAGTTTTTTCCCACACGCAATCCTTTAGAATGCCGGTAAGAATTTTTTGAACTGAGTAAGAGCTACGTTCTTTGATCGCCTATTCAGTGTGATAGGACGAGTGATAACGTGGTTTTATATGATTCACTGCAATTTCTAACATGGTATATTCTAAATAATTGTTTACGAGCTAAAATACGGTTGCATTGTAATTCATTTGCTGCAGCCTATTAAATTATGTTTACAGCGCTTTATAACTCACCCAGAATGTAATTGGTGTTCAGATAATATATTTATCTGCTAACCTCGATCAAAATTTTTTGTTCTAGAATTCCAATGTATTTCGGGAAAAAAAATCCATGTTCCTATCATCAAGAACAAATTATTTCTACTTTTCCTGAAGTACATACTTTAAATATCTGGCCCCATTACTGTTCACTATACCATAATCATCAAGAACAAAGTTCTTTCACAATTCACGGACGAAGTATGTTTATAAAGACTACGACAAAAATTACTCAATTCGCGGACGAATTGCGAAACTCTTTGCCTGCTCTACATAGATAGATACATAGATATGTTCACTTTGATTCCATGTGAGAACTGTCTCGGGGATGTTGAACAGTACATACACTTATTAATTATATTAGTAATATTACCAGCAATTGTAACCAGTTAGCTACTTAACAACCAATTAGTATAATCAATCAGACCCATTAGCATAGTAAATTTCCACTCTAATCTATAAGTACATATTATCTCATGTTAGTTGCTATATATGTGGAACAGTGCATACACTTACTAACAATATTAATAATATTACCAAGAACTGAAAGCCAATCAATTACTCAAAAGCATATTAGTATAATATATTTCCACTGTAATTTGTAAATACATACTATCCCATTTTAGTTACTATATATGAGAGAAAATTACAAACACTATAATTTCTGCATTTGTCAATCGTTTCGATAGAAAGAAAGGTAAATTACTGTTTCAGTTCGCGGCGATTATAATTTACAAGTTCAGATTGACTATGTTACAAGTATGCAGGGAAAGGTTTGTACATATGTTAAACTTTATCTTGCAAAAGGATTCTACACTATCATTACGATACTTTGAATTAACGAAATCACTAGTTCCTTATAATACCAAAAAAACTCTGGTGAATGACGTCAGAATTTTTCAAAGCTTACAGCAAAGTAAATTTTTTTTATTTAGAAAAGCACCAAATGCTACATTCTTGCAATTTGTTGTACAAAACACATTGTGTGACTGTTGTATTTCACAAAGTTACAAATGTCTCTTTGTGATAATTGTGACATGTTGTCCTTCATAAAGCTCTAACTGTAATGGTGATTATTCCGAGTGGTGTTTATAGAGGCCGCCATTCTGTCAGTCTGTTTTGTGTAGGCTGTGGATTACCTGGGATTATTTCCACGCTTATACCGGAGTGGTATGAACTCTGCTGTGCTCGTGGCTTAGAGCTTACACTGATCCTATCGGATTTTATTATTTTATTTTTTTTACAATGAATTTTCATCCAGTGAGAGGCTGGCGCATGATGGCGCCCACTTAGAACAGAAAAAAATCATGATTGGTCTCGATATGCAAGTGGAATTTCCTACCTCGAAAATCAGAGTGGGTGGTCCATTTGGAGCGACGTAAAATTATGATGGCAAAAGATTAGCGAAAAAAATGGTATTTTATGATTTCTGGAAAAATAATGGTGATAATGATTCAAACGACGAGAGACATTTATGGTATGAGAAAATCATCAGTAAATCTTAAGAAGATGGAGAAAGTCAACACTTGAGGCCCGTCGTGAAGAGAAGACATAGAAAAATATCTGAGTTGTGTGCATGGATTATTATGTGAAACTGATGAGCTTGCAATGTGGAAACAGCTTCACCTTTTCTCTATAACGGATTTAGTGAATACCATGAACCTCTTTGTACTTGCTACAAGGTGTGTACTGTTCAGAAGTGTTAAGCAACGTAATAGTTTTTCTAAAAATTGTTATAGGTTTAGAACCTCTTAATTGAAAGAAGAGATTTTAGTACCGATGTATGAGGGGCATGTGATAGCATGATTTCCATAATCTCCTCTCCCCTCCCCACCTCTCGCACTTCATGTGACGTCATGTCAAAGATAGCTCTGATAACAACTATTCGGTACACGCTGCGTGTTATTTAGAGCTTCGTAAACCACAATGATGGTCCCTTTAGCAGCTTACGGATATTAAAAATTATGAATTACACCACTAGCTGCAAATTAGTATATAACTGAGTACTGTGACACTTCTTAGCGAACGCCGAGGCCAAAGAAGGGAAAATTTACAATATAATATTAAAACTAGCAGAGCTCCCGGCGTTGCACGGTATGATCTAAGTCGATTTTCACACACAGTAAAATATTGAAGTTCAAAGCAGAGATCAGTTTCCTGCACTTACGAATCAAATTTCATGTCAGTCGCTCCATTGTTTTTAAACGGCTAGCCCCTGGTGTAGCGGAAAAGAGATGGGGTTGGGCTTGATTTATTCCTGCAATATTTTAGCCATCATATCAGTAACACAAGAATCAGGTTTCACCAAAATAACCACACCGATTTTTTTTGTATTTTTTTTTTTGTGTGTGTAAATATGGGAAAGACGTAATAGGTCAACAATAAATTATAAAAATTATAGAAATGCCAACACTAAAGGTTTTAAACAGTTCACTTTCGTATTCAAACCAATCAGATCTGCATTACTCTTGGCAATACATTTGATAAAAAGCTTAACTGGGCAGGACACATTGGACAGGTGGTAGGAAAAGGTTTCAAAATTCTGTACTTGTTGGAGAGAGTGATGAGGGGATGTACGAAAGAAGTAAAGGAAATGGGTTACAAAACTTTGGTCAGACCATTGCTCGAATATGGTAGTGTAGTATGGGACCCTCATTTTACGTATCAAATACAGGAGTTGGAGAGGGTGCAAAAAAGGACTGCAAGATTTGTTTCTGGAAATTATCGCAGAATGCAATCAGTAGCAGATGTGATAAAAGAGCTGGAATGGGATTCATTGCAAGACAGGAGGAGGGTGAAGAGGGTCATGAGGGTGCACAAGGCATATATTGGCGATGAGACATGAAATGATATTGGTGTAGGTATGAATAGTAGTGCATGGAAGGGAAAAGATGACCATGACCACAAGCTGGAACTCGATTTCAGGCACAAGGGTGTAGGAATATTCTGTTTTTTAGGTAAGGAAGTCAGGGAATGGAATAAGTTATCAAGGAAAATGATGAATAATTTACCAAAAACGTTGAAAGAATTTAAAGTTAAAATTTGTAAAGAGCAAATGTTGTTGGGTGCAGGAAGGGGGGAGGATGGAAGATTGCTACCGGAGGATGCGCTCCATTGCAATTTAATTAAATATTATTATATTACTTACTATTGACAGCGAATTTAATTTCACTTCCAAACATTACAGGTTGTAGCTGTGCAGCCTGAGAGCGTAGTTTCAAGAAGAACCGAAGTTCTCGGAAGGCTCTACATCAAAAGGTTTTACAGTTCACTTTCATATTCAAACCAATCATATATGCATTGTTTACTATCAACAGCAAAAATTTCAATTCAATTGTAGCTGTACTGCCTGAGATAGTAGCTTCAAGAAGCAAAGAAGATATAGAAAGGTTTTTTCATTGAAATTAATTTACACTTTTTACACATTACGTAGTTTCCTCTTGGCATTCCTTACTGCCATCTATGGGGTTAAAGATTAAAAACCAAAATTTAAGTAAGGAAACGTTTCATGCGATAATATGACTTTTATTCGGCCATTCCTTTCGAAATAACCAACCAGGCATAAACCTCGAATGATTTAGGGAAACTGTGGATCTACCGAAATCTGTATGTCCAGACGGAGATTGCAGACTCTGAAACACCTGGCGACTGGGAGACAAACTGCTATTCGATATAATAGTCAGATCCATGAACGGGAAGTTGTTGGCATACGAATTAATTCAGATTCTTGCCGTCAAGACAAAACAGATTTCAACTCAATGGACTTGTGTCTTTTTTTTGTTGCGTCATTAATGTTTGTTTAAACAATTGCGATGCTGATTTTGTTTTGATAAGGCTTCTCTCTCCCTTTTAAATGGCATTTGGTTTATTCTATCCATATAACTTCTCAACAGATGTATACGGTATGTATTTCAAAATTATTTTATAGTAAACCATAGTTCAGAAATAACATGATGAATACAGCAGACAGATAAACCCACCCTTTTCCATGGTCGGAATCCAATCGGCGATAGCGTTTGAGAAATGGTTATCTGAGTCTGCGAGATAAATTGACTGATATTTCAACTTATATTAAGTAGACCTTGTCTCGGATTAGAACAGTGGTTTTAGGGTTTTGTTTAAATTGCTAGAAAAAGCTGTATTACCCTGCCTAGTCATCATTATTCCATAGATAAATAAGGAGAGGGTCGTTTCCTTGGGTTTTCTTTGTCCATCTATCACGCAAAAACTATCGAATCAATTTTATGGAGTTTTCATAGTTTAGATTCTATCTTAAAAACTGTGAAGTTTTTTTTAAAGACTTTAAGTAAACGGCGGTATGGAGCAATAAATGATACTCTGTTCGTGATGTGACAGATAGGCATGAAATGTCACAATATATCAAAGACAAAAAATTAACTCTTTCAGTCCGTTAATATTGTTGTTGACTCCGTAACTTCAGTTGTTTACTAGCACGGCACTCGCAAAGGCAGTTTAGATTATTAAAAAAAAATTCAGCTGCAGATAAAAGTAACGCCAGTTAGAATCCACTTATGATGGCAATTTAATTTGTTAAAAACGAAGTTATTGGTGCCTTATGCCTCCACCACTTCAAGAAATAGTGTTTTTTATTTTACGCCTGAGAAAATCAAAATTAAGGTGTACAAAACTTTTGCTAAAAAACAAGTTTATTACAAGTAATACTACGCGGCTACTGAGAAAAGGCGAGCGTGGTGGTTAACGCTCTGGCCTCGCATTCTGGAGGACGCCGGTTCGAATCCCCGTCCGAGCCTCCAAATTTCGGTTTTCCATGGTTTCCTCAAATCACGACAGGTGAATGCCGGGATGTTTCCTTCAAATGGTCATGGCTGAATTCCTTCCCGTTCCTTGTCCCCAGTCCCCTCCCGCCTCTAATGACCTCGACGTCGACGAGGCGTAAAGCCATAAGTAAAAGAAAATAATAATAATAAGTACTGGGAAATGGCAATACTTTATAGTCGCATAAAAAAAGAGTTAAAACGTTTGCGCAAAACGGCAAAGGAAAAACGGAGGGAAGAACCCAGTAAACGTGCGCTGTAGAACCAACTGAAGGTTATTAAAAAAAAAAAAATGGTGTAAGAGTTTAGAACACAAAGGACACGAATTTTAAAGAAATGGAACAATTGTCAGGCTGGAATGAAAATATAAATTTTACAATGGCAGACGAAAAAAATAAGAGCGAACCAGGAGCGAGTGTAAACAAGTTAACAGAGAAGAAATTTTATACAGTACAGAAGGAAACGGTTTTTTTGAAGGACGGACAATTTTGTAGTGAAAACGAAGCCACTCTTCATAAAAGCTCTCCAATTTGCGCTCACAGTACCTCTTTGTTCACCTCGCTACTGCCCGCTCCACACAAAATACCACTTAATTCTCTGGTGTTGGCTGTTTATAGCTTCATTCCAGGCGCCTGGTCACTATGGTGGGCCGTAAAGCACGAAAGCTCCCGAGTCATTGGTGGCGTTTCAGCTGAGAAGCTTTTAAAGTGGACTGTGGTGACACGTAAATTCCTCAATGACGGCCGTGTTAAAAGCTGAAGAACCTAATAATCGGCTGAGTAACAGAATTCCTGTTAAAGTTTAAAAATCGTCCGTGACTCATTGACACTCAGTAATGAGACAGAAATCAAAATTTCAACTGGTATAAAGTTAGTAGTAAGTCAAATTATGAAGACAATCGCACAGGTATCGAATACAAGAAAACTAAAATAACTCCAATGATGTTACATGGTATTTTTTCCGCAGTTACTTAGCTAATTAATTGTTAATTAATAGCACCAATGAAAATTTGTTTCATCTCTCGTCAAGGCATCATCAGCAAATAAACTTCGTTAGTATTTACAGTTACAACTTATTAAATAACGTTTCACTTAATCATAAACTTACAACATTTGCTACTCACTATTTAGGTTGATGCTGTTAAGGTTAATAGCTGCACATCTCCTCTTTTTCCCCAAAGCATTTTCCGATTAAAGTCATTTGTCTGAATGTTGCCATCTAAATGTAAACAATGCACCTTATTGCAACTCACTTGTTCGCCGTGGCCATCTTGCTTTGTTGCCGCAGCGGGTTCGTGTTGACAGCGCCAGTTTTTGAAAGTGTGTAACCGTGTAATGTTTCCCATTATCTGATTTCGATTTAAATGTGTCGCGTGAGAATGTGTGTTTAATAGATTTGTCTGTTTATTGTGTTTTCCGAGTCTGTCTTAGTGTGTGTTTATAACTCGAATTGCGTTTGGTTTTTTACATTTATGCGATCGTTCAGTACCAGTTTATCAGTATTTGGTGCTTTTTTGTATGTGGGAGTGTTCATGTAGAGTGATGGTGAGGCTTTACGTATCTGTGTTTGTATCTGTTGGTGATTGATCGTCTTCAATGCGATTTCCTCCGAATTGCTCGTTTAATTATTCTGCTTTATGCTCTTTGTACTCCTACGTACTTTGTAAGAGTTTAATGTTTGTATGGATGACTGTGACGTATTTTCTTGTTCAGTATAGTATATCGTCTGTATTTTGGATGAAATGGTAGAAGAATAGAAGAACGGAGAGGGTGAAGCCAAATGCCGAGTCATTCAGGCCTATACTTCCGAAAGACACCTTCGGGTGTCCAGATTTAAAGTCCTTCTTCTACGGAAGAATCCGTGTTACATACCATCATTCAATACATCTTGGTGTACAAGTCGACAGTGGTGAAAACTTTTTCACCAATGGAGTTAGAACGGAGAACATCATCACGGTTCCACAACAACCTGAAGCAAATAACATGTTCTCTTTTAGATAAATACAACACAAAAAATCCTGCATCTATGATCTTGCATGTGTTTATGCATGACTTAACAATTATGATGGTGTTTAAAATATTCTCAAGAATTCTACGCACTTGAAAGTTCTTTATTACAGTATAATTTTTCTAATTTGGAGCCCTTCGACCAAGTACGCTCTACACATTTGTCACTTTGATGTTGATATTTTACATCATCTGTTATGATGGAGTTAAACTACACCTATTGGTCTTTTGAGGTTGTAAGGTTATACGTATTGTTAGTTAGTTGTTAGACGATTAGTGAAATAGATATAATGATAACGATAACACGTTCAGCCAAACACCCATGAAAAAAATTGAATTCTCATGGTCATGTTTACCAGTAATTCACGTTGACAATTAATAGTTCAAAGGTCGTAAAAAGGACGTTTAAAATTCCATAACCGAGTGTAGTGGGTGAGTGTTAACGCTCTGGCCTCGCATTCGGGAGGACACATTTTTGAATCCCTGTCCTGCCATCCAGATTTTCCATGATATCCCCAAATCACTCCTGTCAAATGCCTGGATGGTTAATTCAAAAGACAGTGACCAAATACCTTCCCATTCCTTGCCCCCTGTCGTTTTTCGCTTCTAATGACCCGATGTTGACGAAGCGAAAAGCCACGAGAAAACAAATTATAGATAAATTCATCACTGATCATAAATCTGATAGCTTAAACTATTCTTGGGTAGTATGATAAGCTAAATTTTCTAAATTTAAGTCACAACAACAAATAATGCTTCGAAACTGCCATCTTAACAGTAATTCAAGATACGGCTAAACAGATGCGTATGCTAGCTTGTGAATCTTCTCTGCTTGAATATTCGTTGATTCTTGTTAATCGCTCGGTCATTCAAATTTCTGTTTTCTATGGTTTTCCGTAATTAGTCAAGATGAATGGTTCCTTCTAAAGGCCATGAACGAATTCCTTTTCGCTCTTTGTCTCCAATCCTCTCCGCCTCTACTGACTTTCAATCTTCAAAGAAAATCTTTTAAACACTTAGGGAACTTGGAAGCAAGAACTCTCTGTATTTAAGGAAATGCATCCTGTTTTCACTAAACTGCAAACTAATATTTGCAATCTCTGAATAGCTACTGACAACAACTGAATAGGAACGTGGAAGGGGAAAGATGACCATTACTACAAGCTTGGCACTCGATTTCATGCAAAAGGGACTGGTAAGATCTTCTTTTGTGGGTAAATGTATCGGGGATTGGAACAAATTACCAATTGAAATGATGAATAGTTTATCAAAAATGCTGCCGGAATTTAAAAACAAAATTTGTAAATCGCAAAAGTAGATGGGGGACGAATTTAACCGTCAAATTGCATAAGATAATAAAAAAATAAAATAAAAAATGGGTAAATAGATGACTAAGGGAATTGTCACAGGAGCGTGTGCTCCATCGCAATTAAATTAAGTTAAACTGGAGTTGGAAAAATAATGTTCACATCAACAGAAAAAAAACTCAGGTGCCTATGCCTGATTTTTCAGTGCCATACCTCTAAAGAAATTGATACTGAAAAATAAACCCAATGACCCATAAAAATCACTGAAATAATTACTCTCAATTAAACAGTTGCTAGATTCCTCATTTTCCGCCACCAATTACAAAATTTCGTTCATTGAACAAGTTATAAGTCAAGTACTGCTTGAAATCTTAAATCACCGAACCCTTACAATTTTAGGAATTCGATACAATTAACGGGAAATAAATAATAACTACCTCGGGAAAGGATACAAAAACTTGAAATAGCTTCAAATAGCTTACCGAACTAGAAATCTACTACAAAAAATGTAATTTCCACAGTACTAAGATAGATCAGTATGAAACAGTGCTGAGACCAGTAGTTTTTATGCAGCCGTAACCTTGTTCCTGAATGCTGATAAAAGACTGCTGAGAGAATTGAATAAAAAGGACGAAAAATTGTTAAAGGAAGTCTGGGTTCCAACTTCAAGAATGGCCACCGTCAAAAGAGATCAAACAAAGAAGTCTACAACACAGAAAATCGCCGAATCAATCCGCAAAAGACATTCTATGGTCACCTCAAATGATCAAGGAAAACAAACTGACTAAATTTTTAATATTTTTTTTTTTCGATACAAAATTCTAAATCGTGTTGCCCTCGTTTGTAATTATTAAAGAAGGCCTTGATTTGTTGGGGTTAAAACCCGAATATGCTTTTAATAAAGATCTCGTTCGGAAGAATTTATTTCCCCGTGGGATCAACCTAGACGAACTACCCAAAAGAAGACATGGTACCTCTTGGATCGAAGAGCGTAAACAGGGCCACTCAAAACGAATGAAGAACTTCTGGGCTCAAAAGAAAATAAAACTCGCCGCTAAATGTAAGAAGGCTTAACGTGTTCCTACTATACCCCAATGAATATACATACTTTCATACATAACTATCTCACTAGATAAAAGACTACTCTAATAATCCCCCAAAATAAGAAGGTCCCTAATTAGTAATAAGAAATCAAAAAATAATTTTAGCTTCAGAAAAATACAATAGTTTCTTTGCTTAATCCTGTTGTTTAGTGCTCAAAGACTATTGCTTTATTAATTTTAATTCGTGATAAGTTGCTTTTGTATTCATAATTCCTTTTTTTATTTTTTTTTAAAAAGAGCTTCATCTCCAGTATAGGCCTTGTACACTTCCATTACTCTCTTCACCCTCCTCCTATCCTCCAATGAATCCCACTCCAGCTCCTTTATCATATTAGTTACCGATCGTGTTTTGCGGTAATTTTCAAAGACAAATCTCGCAGCCCTCTTCTGGACGGGACCCCCTCCAATTCCTGCATTTGATACCCAAAATGTGGATCCCAAACTACACCACCATATTCCAGCAGTGGTCTGACCAAAGTTTTATACCCCAATTCCCTTACTTCTCTAGTGAATCTCCTTATCACTCTTTCTAACAGGTGAAAGATTTTGAAACCTTTCCCTGTAACCTGTCCAAGTTACGTCTGCTATCAGATGTTATGCTAAGGTATTTATATTTCGAGTATTCAATAAGTAGCTCCTTCCCCACTTTATAATCACAATCAACCTTCAGCTTTTTATCTGTGTACCTAGATGTCCCTCTATTTACTGCTTTATGTTGACAGAATGGAAGTAAACTACCTCTAGAATATGTCGACAGAATGGAAGTAAACTACCTCTAGAATAGAGTTTACGAATGCCGGTTTGAACTGTGAATGGCCGTGCAGTGAACCCCACTGCATGTGCACTTCATTCATCCCGGACCACCATTGAGCCCCTGTGCACAGCTGTGTTTTTCAGCAGACCGGAAGTGGCCGGGCCCGGCCGCCGAATCCAACAGGTGGAGGGGCGCAGCTTCGACTGCTCAATGAAGAACTTGCGTCAGCGGCTGGTCAATGAGTGGGTGTGGTCGCTAGCATGCGGTCAGCCGAGCATACGAGCTACTTGCTAATCGCAAGCATTTACGAGATAACAAAACACAAATATTGAAGATACAAGACCTTCAATGAATGTACACCCATCATCGTTTGATCTAATTCTTCTTCCGAAGAATAGATCAATTGAACTTACCAGCATTGGTGCTTTACAGTCAGAATTTATATTACGAGGGTGGCCATGAAACTAATGCATCATATTTTTTTTTCTTTAACAATTATTTATTGAACACATTGAAACTTATACACAAGAAAAAATTATGTTTCTTCCACACTCTCTATTTTTAAACTGTAATCTCCTTCCCGTTCTATCGACCTTCCTCCAGCGGGACATAAGAGCGTATATGCCCTGGTGGTATCACTCCTCTTTCTGTTCACGAAGCCATCGATTTCTTCGCTGTGCGAATCACTTCTTCGTAATCCTCAAAATGTCTCCGACGAATGGCATTCTTCAATGGCCCAAAGAAATGAAAGTCTCAGGGAGCTAGGTCAGGGCTATAGGGTTGATGGGATAACACTATCAACCCTGTTTGGTGAAGTGTTACAACGTCCTCAAACTTGTTTGAGGGCGTACGTTATCATGTTGAAGCAAACAATCACCTTGGTTGTTATGGCGTCCAAGTCGCTGGAAGCGCTTCTCTAGTTTGGTTAATGTGTTCACATATGCCTCAGAATTATGGTAGTGCCTCTCGGCGTCACATCAACGAGTATGACACCATCACAGTCACAAAACACAGTGATCATGTGAGTCAGGATGGCGCCATTCCATCGATTGCCGTTTTGTTTCGGGGTCATGATGGTGAACCCAGGTTTCTTCAACTGTCACAATCTGGGACAAGAAGGCTTCCCCCTCAGCTTCAACTGCAGTAACTCAGAAGAAATTTTTTTCTGACAGTTTTGTGTTTCTCCGTTAGACGACTCGGAACCCATCGTGAATTTTTCGCGTAATCAAGAGCACTAACGATTACACCAACACTGATTGACAGCTCCAGCGCCAACTGCCGAGTCGTTAGCGTTGGTCCTCGCGAATGGTCACATCAGCACGCTGCATCTTGTCAGGTGCTACAGCCGTGGGTGGCCTTCCCCACCACTGAAAATCTTGGAGCTTTCAGATGGCCTCACTCTCTGTGCTTAGCGACTAAGTGTACTTCTGTCGACTGCTGATGATCCATAAACTGCACATAATACATGTTTCCAGCCATTTCTTGCTCCGCAGTGAGAAAATCAATGATGACACACTGCTTGTAACGTACATCACTCACAGACGCCATGCGGATCCATTGCTGCAAGTACGCTATCTGTCGGAGGAAACGGAAACGTTGCGCGCACACTCTGAATACTTCAAAGAAGCAGTTGAGCTCAAGCTTTCGTGGAAGACGGAACTAGTGCCGTGTTTACACAGTCGAGTGAGAGCGAAAACAAGTGGTCGGAGAGGAAGTGGCGTTGTGGCCCACACAGGTCGAATTCTGCTATCGTGTAGTAACCAGTGTTAACCGGGACAACACTTAATAACAAGAACAAAGAAGTGAGCTTGTGATTGTGCACATACGGACTAAAGTGTACAATTAACAACTGTTGGAGTGTAGATAACATCTGCGCATACAGGCGAGAGGAGATGGCCGAAGCAAGTGGCGGAATTAATCCTCAAATAGAAGAAGAAAACATTGAAACCTTTGTATATGAAAATGAACAGGACATGGCGGAACCAGTGAAGAATAAATTAGAAGAACGAGTGACTGAGAGTGAGGAAGAAGAAACGTACAACCTTAGGAGGAAACGTCGAGCGGTAGAAAAAAGACAATCACAAAAAATAAGCAAAGAAGAACTAATCCTATTGGAGATGTTTAGAAACAAGAACAAAGATCAGGGACACCAACAGAAGAATATGCTACAAACATATTCAACATCACAGCCGGAAGGGAAGGACGAGGAACGCAGCAAGAAAAAAGAAGACAACATATTGGAAAACAGGGAAGCGAGTAAAGTCAACAAGTTTATGTTCACAGAACGCAACAGAAGGTATAAAGCCAACTCAGATGGCCCATTCATAGTGATGGTAGAACCAATGGGCGAGGGAAATATCCAACACCCAATACAACTAGGGAAGGTATTCTACAATAAAGTTCCTGGACTGAAAAGAATAAACCAACAAGGAAAGAACAGAATGGCCATGGAATTTACGGAACCAGAATTTGCCAACCAATTCATAGCAAACCGCATCTTATTACAGTCTATGAGACTTAAGGCCTTTGTACCGGCTAGTAGAGTGGAGTGTAAAGGAGTCATCAAGTTCGTTCCATTGGACTTATCAGAAGAAGAGATAAAGCTAAACGCCACATCGGAGGTGCCAATCATCGACGTGAGGCGCTTCACCAAGAAAACGCAACTGGATGGAAAGACAGAGACAACACCGCTAAAAAACCGTTCAGATAACGTTCGAGAGCCAGTATCTCCCAGAATATATTGAAATATATTACCTCAGGTTTAAGGTCGCAACATATATCTACCCAGTAACACAGTGCTATAAATGTCAGAGATTTGGACACGTGGCAAACAACTGTAAAGGGAAGGAAAGATGTACAAAATGTGGCGAAGAGCATAAAACATCAGAATGTCAAAAGGAAAGCCCCAAATGCGTGAACTGCTGCGGCGAGCATCCGGCCAATGACAGGCTTTGTCCAGTGAGAAAACAAGAGGAGGAGAAAAAAGTAAAGTGAGCAGCACACAGCAAAAATACAGGGACAACAGAATACGATTACAAGCAAGGAGACTTCCCCACTCTACAGAAGAGATCATTCAGAGACGTCACCATAGACAAGGAACAGCCTGGCACGGTGGACCGACACCAAAAGACAAATAATGTGGTGGCACAGGTCTCACGGGAGACCCAGACCGAGGAAGTACCCAATATAGAAAGCAATGAAGAAATAATCACTATCATAGTCAAAACAATAATGAAAGCTCTAGCCCAACATATGAAGGGCAAAATGACAACGACTGTACTCCAAAAAGTACAAGACATTGCCACTAGAAGCATAATAAAAGAAATCAGACAGATAGGCTCAACTATACAGAACTCAGAGAACTCCAGAGCAACAACTGAAAATGGCTAGGAGAATACAATTAAACATAATACAATGGAACGCTAGAAGTCTGTACCATAAATGGAACGATCTTCAAAGACTACTGGAGGAACACAAAGCAGACGTGGTACTGATCACGGAAACGTGGTTAAGTCAAGCACATACGCTCAAACATAGGCTCTACAACATCTACAGGAAGGACAGGGAAGACGGATACGGTGGTGTGGCCATCATGATCAGAAATGGAATGAACAGCTCCATTAGAAACATGGTGATATCAGCAGCTGATATAGAAATCCTAGCAATAGACATCACACAAGGAGGCATCATCAACACGGTTCTGTAATATACAAACCACCAAGGGTCAGTCTTACTGAAGAGCAATGGTCAGAAAATACTCAACCAGCTCCCATCAGGAAGTATCCTGGGAGGAGACTTCAACGCCCATCACCCATTGTGGCACGACAGTCGAACAGACCAGCAAGGAGAAGAAATTGCAGCCGCAATTACATCATCCACATTTACCACGCCTCAATAATGAACCTGGAACCAGAATAGGAACACCTTATCAAAGAAGATCGTCGCCAGACATATCTATAGTATCTGCAAACCTCAGAACAAAAAAACAACGTGGGAGATACTTAAGGACACCCTGGGCAGCGATCATTTCGTTATAAAAATGACGGTAGATGCACCAAGCACACTTAACCACGAGCCAGCAAGGACCTTATGGAACTGCAAAAGAGCCAAATGGGAGCAATGTCAGGAGAAGATAAATATGCTAATGGAACAGGAGAATGATGAGGATGGCCCATTACAGCAACGATACAATAACTTCGAGGGAATAATTACATCTGCAGCCAAAGAATGCATACCCCTGACCAAAAGCAAGGAGAAGACTTCCGCAGAAAGGAAACCGTGGTGGACAGCGGAATGCTCCAAAGCCATAGCTAGACGACGCTTAGCCATCAAAGCATATAGACAGTGTCCGACAGTGGGACAAATTTGCTACGCCTCAGGAAGGCAATAGTGGAAGCTAGGACAGTCATAAGAAGAGCTAAAAGGAAAGGATGGGAAGAGTTCTGCGACAACATCAAATATGGAATCACGCCTCAAGAAATGGTGGAAGAAGCTAAGATGGTTTAAGGAAGCCAAACGAACTCTAAATGGATCACCAGCAACAAGAAGCAGCGGAACAATTTTTGGCCCTGACAGCGCCCTCGTACGTCCCGCTAGAACGAAGCGTGGACTCTGCTATAAGCGAGACACTCAGCCAAAGAGACCAAATCACAACAAGTTTGAAATGTCAGAGCTACATGTGCAATAAAAAAGGAAGATACGGCCCCCGGACTAGACGGCATAACATACTCCATGATAGAAAAACTTCCACCAAGAGCGAAACAGAAGTTACTGGAACTGTATAATGACATGTTGGCAACAACATATGTGCCAGAACAGTGGAGAAATGTCCTCATCATACCAATCCTAAAGGTGAACAAGGACAAAACTAAAAGCGAATCATACAGACCCATCTCACTACTATCCTGTCTTGCAAAGATCATGAGTATAATGATCAAGAACAGAATGCAGTGGTTCATCGAGCACCACAAGAAACTGGACAGCAGAACAATGGGATTCCGGAAAGGATATGGAACATTAGACAACATAACAACACTAGTCACGGACATACAACTAAGCTACGCTAGAGGAAACTATCTACTCGCGGCCTTCCTTGACATCAAGGACGCATATAACAACGTTCAGATCAACATACTCCAAGAAACCTTGGACAACATGGGTCTGCCAAGAGAAATAGTCAACTGGTATACTAGATACTTGGAGCATAGAGTAAATATACTCTATACAGCAGAAGGAGAGATACTTGCTCGTCATGTATATCAGGGACTACCCCAAGGAGATCCCTCGAGTCCCACACTGTTCAACATATATACTACAAAAACGTTCAACCGGTTGAGAAGCCTAACAACATATGCACAATACGCGGATGACTTCGTAGTATATGTGACCCACCCAAACAAAGAGAAGGCTAGAACCATACTTGAAGAACAAGTGAAGGAGACACGAAACATCTTGAAGGAGAGAGGGATGGATCTATCCATTCAGAAAAGCAAAGTAGGAATCTTCACGCAAAGACAGTTTGCAAATGAGGATTTCAAATCTGCATAGACGGAATGCATATGGAAGTAGTTAGGGAAACAAAGTTCTTAGGCATGTGGCTGGACACAAAGCTGTCCTGGAAAAGACACATAGAAGAGACAAGACAAGCTGCGTTACAAAGATTAAACATCTACAAAACGCTGGCTACACCAAACAGAGGCACGGACCCCCGACAGCTGCGAAAGATATACTTCGCCTTAATAAGAAGCAAAATTGAATATGGTGGATTCCTATATGAAACTGCATCCACGACCACACTTAAAAAACTGGATACCGTACAATCTGCCGCCTTGAGGATAGCGGGCGGCTTTCTAAGAACAACGCCAGTCATGGCAATGGAAGTGGAAATGGCAACGCCGCCCCTATCATTAAGAAGGAAGAAATTGGGCCTAAAATTCTGGACAAAAGTAAGGACCAACACCAGCCATCCTCTGGGGAGAAAAGTGCGTACATTGGTGCATGAATATACAGCAAACCCAAAAATTACATAAGAGCCCAAGTCTCATAAAATACTGGGAAATAACTAACCGATGGAACATAGCAACCTCTGAGATCAACGATATGTATAGAGAACGAGAACCGTGGCCAAGGATGGAAATGGATCAACATGTATACACAGAACTGACAGTAGATGTATCAAAGAAGAAGGAACAAAATACTGAAATCATAAAGCAGCTGTCCCTGCAAACCTTGAACACAAGATGGGAAGGATGGAGACAAATATTTACCGACGGATCAAGAGAGAACGAGGAATCCACCACAGCAGCGTTCATCGACATGGCGCTAGAAGTGCATGAGGCGTACAGACTACCAACCCCAATGTCCATATTTTCAGCAGAGATTATAGCGATACTAAAAGCAATCAAGTACATAAATGAAGTGGGTATTGTTAAGGCAGTCATCTGCTCGGATGCTAAAAGCGCCCTACAGGCCATAAAAGGAATCCCCAGAGGCACGTGCAAAAACTACCTAGCGTTTGAGGCAGCCAGGCAAATAATCAAGGCAACAACGGAGGGAAGAAGAGTCAAACTACAATGGATCCCAGGGCACGTCGGCGTAAGAGGAAATGAAGCGGCGGATGCCATAGCACGGGGACAATTAAACGCTGCAGATATAGAGGAGATACCCATCCCCTACACCGATACAACCACACAATCACACAAATAGTGAAGAAGGATTGGAAAAGAAGATGGGTAGAAGAAGAACCGAGCAAGAGCCTTGGTACAGAACCATAGCAGCGGAACCAGACCACAAACTATGGTACGCGCCCTTTAAAATAAACAGAAGTGAGATTAAAACAATAAGTAGACTGAGAACAGGACACGCACTCCTACGAGACAGAATGTACACTATGAAGATCGTGGACAACCCGAAATGCCAACAATGCGACGATGTGGAAGATACATATCACTTCCTTTTAAGATGCAAGCAGTATAGGAACATAAGGCAAGAGATAATAGAAGGCGAACTTAAAATCAAGGACATAGCAGACCTAATACAAGTCTTATCCTCACCATCGCTGAAAGCAATAAAAGAAATGCACAAATACGTAATACAGACAAAAAATAGAATATAACAACAAAGGGATATTCAATGCATCGAGCAAGAAAATGTTCTCAAGATTCTCTGTGTATGTCATATGTACTTAAAGTGTAATTCATAATCAGTTGAATGTTACTGGCTGTATTAGCCTATGGCAAAGCCACATAAATTAAAAAAAAAAAAAAAAACTTCAAAGAAGACAGTTGCTGCTTGGCAACCGACGAGTAAGGAAGTAAGCGGTGCGATAGAGTGAGGAAGTGAGACGTGTTTACCTGCGCGAGTGTTAGTGGCAGCGAAGCGGACTCATCTCCCGGCGACTATCAACAGTGAACTGCGGTCGTGTTATATTCACAGAACTTTTGGTGAATCAGCGGACAGTTATAGTATTTTTCATCTAGAGAAGACAACCTAACTGTGTTAATACATCCTTGGCTGAGCTCATCTCGTCGGACCCTTCTGCCGGAGGGCGAGAGGAAATGGCGGAAGCAAGTGATGGAATCGACCCGAGAAAAGAAGAGGGTATACCGTGTACCAGAGTGACCAAGAGATGATGGAGACAGCGAGGAAGACAAAGGAGGCAAACCTAAACGACACCGACGAAGAAGAAAAGTACAATCTGAGGAAGAAACGTAAAGCTGCCAGACAGGAGAAACGTCACGAAAGAGGAAAATTGAAGAACCGATGATCACTGAGTCGATTCCTAGCAGAGGTAAGGAGGTAGCGTGCAGCCCTAGCGACCCCCACCTCAAACAAATCCCAGTAGAGCGTCAGGAGATGGAGGCCATCAGTTGAACACCTTATGTAACCATCTGACAACTAGTCAGGCAAGCCAAGTAAGAGAAGAAGCAGTCAAGCGGAATCCCCCCGCGACGGCGATGCGAAGAGGCTTTATAATGACCATGCAGAGGGTCCATATATGGTTATAATCGAGAACGCATCAGACAGTGCTTCTCTACACCCAATTCAGCTGGGGAAAAATTTTTATAACAAGGTCACTGGCTGAAACGACTCAATCAACTTGGGAAAAACAGAATGTCTATGGAATTTTTGAATGCCAACACTGCTAATGACTTCGTTGAAAACAAGATGTTTCTTCAATCCTTGGGTCTGCAGGCTTCTATACCGGCTAACCGAGTAGAACGGAAGGGGATAATCAAGTTTGTGCCTACGGACCTAGCAGAAGAAGAATTAAGGATTAACGCTGTTTCGTCGGCACGATTATCGATGTACGGCGATTTACCAAGAAAGTATTCAATGACGGCAAGGTGGAAACAGTTCCCCTGCAAACTGTGCTCATAACTTTTGATAGCCAATTCCTGCCAGAGGAAATCGAGATTTTCTACCTGAGGATTCAAGGTGGCTCCCTACATATTTCCAGTAACGCAGTGCTTCAAATGCTATAGATTTGGTCATACGGCCCAAATTCTTTAAAGGAAAAGAAAGATGTATGAAGTGTGGTGAAGAACACAACATATCCAGCTGCTCAAATGAGGTCCAAAAATGCGTAAACTGTGGAGGTGACCACAAGCGAACGATAGGAAATGCCCCGAACGGAAGCGACAAGAAGAGGACAAAGCAAAAATGGCGACGGAAAACAAGAGGAGTATACAACAAAGTTACCAATACAAGGCAGCAGAATTCCCGCCTATACAGAGTAAAAGGTACAGCGCGGTGACGATGCCACAGGGAATGAAGCAAATCAGGGAGCACTGCCAAAGTACCGTCAGTACTCCCAAGGAATCTATAGCGACCCAAACCGAAGAAGTAACCAGCAAAGAACAAACTAGTAGAGAGGCAGGAGAAGACATGGTTAATATAATAGTCAAAATAGTGGTCAAACTGCTGGCACAACAGATGAAAGGCAAGCTGGCAGCCACCACAGTGAAGAAAATTCAGGACGAAGCGTGTCGACAAGTGCTTCAAGAAATTAAAGAAATGGGGCCAAGTGGAACCACATCGGAGGCTGCAAATCTGTTAATTAAAAATGGCTAGAAGGACTAAATTGACAGTGTTACAGTGGAACGCACGTAGCCTATTACCAAAATGGGACGAATTTCAAAGAACCATAACAGAACATAAGGCCGACCTAGTCCTTATATCGGAAACATGGCTGCGCAGCTCGTCGAACATAAACATCAAGAATTTTAGTGTGTTTCGGAAAGACAGAGATGATGGGCACGGGGGAGTTGCCATCTTGGTGAGAAGCCACATTAATTGCTCCGTGCGCAGATTAGCGGCGCCAATTGCCAATGTAGAAATGCTCTCTGTCGATCTCTCGTACGATGGACCTATCAAAGCGGCCACCGTCATATATAAACCACCTCAAGTCAACCTAAAGGAAGAAGATTGGTCGGCTGTATTCCATCAGCTGCCGGCAAATAGTGTGGTTGGAGGCGACTTCAACGCTCACCATTCGTTATGGCAAGATAGTTATGTAGACACGCAGGGAATCGAGCTCGCCCATGCCATATCAGCCTCTTCATTTGCCGTTCTTAACAACAAACACGGAACTAGACTTGGTGCTCCTAGTCAGAGAAATTCTTCTCCAGATATTACTCTCATATCGATGAACCTAATGCATAGAGCGAAATGGGATCTGCTACCAGAGACTATCGGAAGTGATCACTGCGTCCTCAAATTATCATTAGATTGGAATCTCCCATCTGTCCGCCGGCACTCAAGCAGACGGTGGTTGTGTAACAGGGCTAACTGGGCTCGCTACGAAGGAAAGATCAGCACGCTGTTGGAGCAGTGGGAAGGTGCAACCGACGATATCCAATGTCGGTACAACGAATTTCAAAGAATAGTGGAGGCTGCTGCAGAAGAGGCTATACCAGAGGTTAAAACTCACACTAGAAGAGAGCTCACTAGAAAACCTTGGTGGAACAGTGACTGCTCACGAGCTGTCGCCAGGCGGCGCTTGGCTACCAGAACATATTTGCACGCCGCCACTCAGGAGAATTTGGTAGAACTCAAGAAAAGAACGGCTGAGGTGTTCTTGTCTATGATTGGCCGGTTGAGCAATGGCGGCTGTCAAGACACAGGGTGCGGTACGCTCCTTGGCGAATAAAGTTGATATCGACGTATTGTTCCTTCATTCTGTTGGAAGCATTCGCGAGGAGAAGATGTAGTCGCTACTAGAACATCTGAGTAGCAGGTAAGACGAATAATGGTTCACTGTCCTGGCTTGCCTCGTAGTAGCAATGTCTGTTGATTGGTTAGGTTTCGTAAAGTTATAAAGTATTAATTATGGGAAGAGTTGTGTCTAAAGTGTTATCTAATGGAAGTTATTTGATGAGTGTTAACAGTTTCATTACGTTTTCTAAGTGTTCATTATGATTTTGGTGAGCTTCGTAACGTGTTATTTCCTCAATCCGTCATAAGTTAGGTTTTTATAAATAAATGTTGTTAAATTGTAATTGTGCGTCTTGTTTCACTAACCTCATAACACTCTTGGTTAAAGAACTCACGTTGCCTTATTAATGAGTTATATAAATTGGTTTTCAGTGTCAGAATGTGCTATGTTGAATGTAGTAGTTTTCTGTGGTTATTTTGCCCACTTATATCTTTCGGAATAGTATCTAAAGCGTAGCTCGGAGTCTCTACGTTAAATATCGACTGCCCTGGTGTCATCTTACATGTTAAGATCTTCCGGTATCCGCCACAAGAAAAGCTCTACATTTCTACTCGTCAAAGGTAAGCACTATTTCATAATTATCAGTGATAACGCCCATGCTAAAAGTGTGTGTTTGACCCGCCCATTCGGTTTTCCATCCTGAAATTAAGGGTTTAGTTGGCTTTGCAGTGATTAGTGTAGATGTTGATATTCAAAATGTGATTATAAGGTTATGTTTGGTCTGCATTCAGTAATCCACGTTACGTTAACAGGGAAACACGCTCACACATACCCTATAGGAAGTCAGACCCTTTACACCGGGTACTCCCTGCAACACACATCTAACCTGAAGATGGCGGCAGAGTCAGCCGCCGAAAGCTCGTTGTCTCTCTTCAACAACATACGGCGGAGCAGCACACATCTAACCTGAAGATGGCGGCAGAGTCAGCCGCCGAAAGCTCGTTGTCTCTCTTCAACAACATACGGCGGAAAACCCGCGAAGACTATATTTCATCGATACGCCGTGAAAGCCTTCGTTCTCACATAGTGTCCACTGTTACTTAATCTCAATTTTAACAGTGAGCATGCGCTACATAGTTTTGAGTTAGTTTCTGTGTTAGGCGTGACGTTTTCTATTCCTGTATGTATAAGTGTGAATATATATGTATCATGAGTATGCCTACACTTAAATTGCTTTAATACTCACTGAAAATCACGTGACGACGTTAGACTATATATTTGCATCCTGAGGAATCGCCATTAATGCACACTGATACACGAACCACTATTTTTAGTTGCTTTTAATTTATTTATAGTCGTTTCTTTTGTCTGCAAGAATAACTTAGACGAATTTCCTATTTAATGTACAAATACAATAAAGATAGTATCATAAGGTAAGCAAATAATTATTCTGCAACACAGTTACTTATAATAAATTGCTTATTTATTAATTTATGGCGTTTGTGTAGTTGCCTTATTTCAGTATTTAACCATGGTTTTTCAGATTTCCACGTTAAACCGTAGGTCCCAGAGGAAAGGAACTGGCCGTCCTACCTCTGACACAATGGCTTAGAATGCCTCCTTCGGGAGGATCCAACCAACCTTCGGGTTGAGGACTAAGTTAAGTTTTTAGTTTGGCTATATTGGCTCAGTACATGTTTCCTCCTGTTTTGACTTTGGTGTAGTTAGGAGTCAGGCATTGCTTATTGAACTTTAAATGTGCGATTGTTTAGAAAATTTAATTTTCGTGTTTTTATATCTATAGGTTACTTTCATTGTCTGGCTTGGCACTAAAATTTTGTGTAGTTGCCTTGTTTCAGTATTTAACCATAGTTTGTCAGATTTTTGTTTGGCTATATTGACTGAGTAGCTGTTTCCTCCTGTTTTGACTTTGATGTAGTTAGGAGTCAGGCCATAAATTAATAATTAAACAATTTATTAAAAGTAACTGTGTTGCAGAATAATTATTTGTTTACCTTTTTTTGGTAACAGTTACATACTTTCTTAAAGTCCATTTATCAAGAATAAAATAAAAACAAGATAGTATCGTTAGTCCATTCGATTGCGAAAGAAACACTAAAACATCAATAAATACACAGGAAAAATGCACATGAAAATACACAGTAAAATACATAGAAGTTTCACTTCTTGAGCGTGTACATATCGATATACACACATTTTTTTTAAAAAATATAGCTACTGCAGAATTATTTTTATACCTGTGTATTTAGTTTTCATTGATCTATAGTCATTTTTAATGTTATAATTTTTAACAGATTTTTCCATACATATTATTGACGTATTCTATTGAAAAGTAGTACAACACTTATCTTGTTATTTCTAGTAGCTTTGAACTTTGCAGCTGCTTTTTGGTGTTTCTGGTTGCAGTGGGCGGAACCACAGAGACTGCAGCAGCCAGCTGTTGGACGCCCACGCAGATGGTCTCGCTGGCCCAATCAATAGTTTCATTCAGCTAGCAGGGAGGAAGCAGCAGCCTCACACAAACAGGATGCACGAATATCTACTGTGCTCTGCGTCACGAATCCCTCCCCAGATGAAGTGTCTCGTCCTAAGGTCGTGGGCGGCTGACAAGGCTTGCCTGGGAGCTTCAGTTGTTCGAAGACACCTGCAACAAATATCGTCACGCTGCAGCACGTATTTCAGATCATGGAACACAATCACTGCATCACATTATTTTGTAAGTACCCAATGGTACTCATCCTGATTATCGAGTGTGTGTGTAAGGTCCCACTCACAAATCATTGCTGAAATTGTAAATAGCAAATAACAGACATTCACAGCATAAGTAGAATATTTGGGTAATTTTAAGTCTTTTGTAGTAATGTAATTTTTTTTTTGTATTTGGCACTACTGTATTGTTGGTCGAGAAGGGTGAAGGTATTAAGATGGCGCAGAGAGCCCACGGATGAATGTATTAATTAGACAGTGACGACTATATATTGTGTTGTATGAGTGTTTAAAGTGTTCAATAAATTGTGCAGATAAATGAAAATATTGGTAGATTTTATTTAACATTAACATCCGTTGCGCAGAAGTGTGTATTTGAGAGCAGTTTATCAAACAATGATAATATGCTAGGTGATAGCACTACCGCGAAAACCAACGCTTGGTCCATGTTTTGAAGTTGGCGGGCCATCTATCTTCGACTAATTTGTTAAGGAGGACCTAGCATGTCATGGGTGGGTTCGGTAGGACGTGGGTTAGAATCCCCGTTCAGCCATCCATATTTCGGGTTTACAAGTTTTCCCGAAATCAATCCAGGTGAATGTAGGGATGGTTCCTCCAAAAGGCCATTATAGAATTCATTCCTGTTCCTTTCCCGCATTCCTCTACCGCCTCTAATTACCAAGTCGACGAGGCGTAAAGCCATGAAAAAAAAAAAAATGTTCGTCTTGAGTAACTCTTGTTTCTTGAGTCTTGTCATTGAATTTTTGCTTACAGAGTTAGCAGATGGAAGCTTGTAAATGAAAAATGACTTTTTACCCAAGTCCAAATGTCGTCGACTTGTTGAACATCCTATTAGTAGGCATATAAAGTCAGTGTCCAACTTAAGCAGGTTTGTCAAATTCTTTTCTCCTTAACTAGTATTATACATACACAAAGCAAACCTAGCAGAAGTGAATGTTATACAAGGTGCCTGTAAAAATTATTGCAGTAACTTGGGTTAGAAATACGGAGCTCGTGACGTTATGTCAGAAGCCTTATTTCTATTTGAGAGTTGAACATTCCCAGCGTATAGCTTCTGCATAGTTTTGACAGATTTTCAGCACCGACTGTGATTTCCTGCCGTGATTGTTGTTCGTTCTAATACTGCAAAATAGAGGAAGGTGTTGGAACGTCGAATGTGGAAGAACTTATCTCGCTGATAACTATCAAAACTATGCTGAACCTCAGCATTGAATTAACAATTTCTCCCGTTCACTAAATTCCTTCTTAAAACTGAATAATCTCGTTATTCCCTCATTATTTTCTTTGAAGTCTCAACCCAATTAGTTACTACTTAATTTTTAGATCCATAAAATGCTGTATAGGATTTGTTTTATTCCATCGTTTAATTAATCTGTTCTTTCCATCATATTTCGTTACGGAAAGCACATTTATTTTTAATTTATAATCATTTAGAGCTGTACTTGTCTCATTTGCAATTCTCATTAATTCACTCATTAAAATTTTAATTAAATCCGATTGCCATATCATACAAGCAAATTAATTTATCTTCTTTTTAATAAGACAATGCAGCCGGAATTAGAGTGGAAAAGAGGTTTATGGAAAATGAATTGCTTCAAGAAAATAAATTGGAAGTAGATACATTTACCTTTACACTAGAATAAAGGCAGTTCTTACTTTTAAGTTAAAAACGTTTACATCTACGCGTCTGTGTTATAATTCAAATTTTTTAATGTAGTTAATCTGGCATTAGCATTTGAAGATTTTGTTTTGTCACCTGGAGTTTTAGCAGCACTAGTAATTCGGTAATGTGGCATGACATGTTGTGCAGATAGTCAAGTATTCTAATATAAAAGTTGAGATGGTACAAAATATTTAATGTGAAAATGAAGATACTGTGACGTTAAGGTGTTTTGGAGTTGATGGATAGTTCAGAACACTGAACCAAAGCCAAAAAAGGTTTATAAAGAATAGAAGATACGTTATCACTAACAATTTAGTATTAGAATCAAGACAACGGAAGAAGCAGATGCATAAAAATTATGTTACTTGCGAATAATAATTACAATCAATGATCAAAGCAATAATGATATTAAGAGAAGAACAGTAATGACAATAAGAGTCTTCTACAATTACAGAAAGTTTTTAGAATTAAGCATTAATGAGAATCTGAGCGTGGAAGTTGAGCGATAACGCTATGGCCTCGCATTAGGAAGGGCGAAGGTTCGAATCCCCGTCCGGCCATCGAGATTTTGATTTTACAAGGGTTCTCGAAACCATACCAGGTGAATGTTGGTAAGATTCCTTCAAAAACAAACTATCGCTTTTCTTCCAGTTTTTTATCCCAATCCTTTCCCGCCTCCAATGAACTCCACGTTAACATAATGTAGTAAATTAAACCGTTATGGAAATTATGGCTGAAGAAGAATCTTACAAAAGAAGAGATAAAGGAGACGGAAACATTTTAAAATACGCATGATTTATTCCTCTGTTTGTCGTTTTAACATTTCAATATCACAATTTCACTGCAACTGGTGCCGGCAGCGTCGGTGTTATTAAGATCGTCTCACATTGTATTGATCTCCGGCTCCAATGCTTTCTAGTTTGGTATTTGAATTTGAAGTTTTTTTCGTAATTATGTTGTGTTAATGTTGATTAAAAATGTCTTAGAAAATACGCTCGTTAGTAAAATTCCAATCACAGTTAAACAGTTGCAGCTGCCCGTATGTCCGCTAAAACCGAGTTCAAATTTTTACAAAATAAAAGAAAAATGTTTGGAGTGTTGTGAAGCAACGGCGTTATAGTCATGTAATTGAGGACTTGTATAACAAAGTAATGTACAGACAAAAGAGTTTAGCGCAAGATAGGAAGGGATTTTACTAGACCATTCCAGTAACTGTACGACCACGTTTCTCAGTCGGTAGGGCACAATTGCTGGCAAGTAATTCGAGGATTTAAAAAAAAAAAATATGAGCGTCAGGAATGGCAGACATGCCGATAATGTTGTCCAAGGAGTAGCATGGAGGAATGAACTAGGAGGAAGAGAGTGGGCGGATAAGCGCGAGTGACGTGTCACTAAATCTTTATCTCTCTCTTGAAACTTACGAATTCATGTTTACTATCTATTAAATCTCTGCAATCTTTGAAAACTTTGTTATAAGTCGCATACGTCTGATATCAAACTGTATTAATTATTCCTCAAACTTCATATAGTTACACTCTTCCTTTTTAAGAAATTCAATAAAACTATTTTACTTACTGTTGAATTAACTTCTGTTTCACTCAAATCTGTCAAACACTAACTCTGTACGATATTTTCTGAACGACTGAAATATAATGTTGTTCATGATACAGTTTGTCAGTCAGTGATACCAACTTCGGCATTCACATCTTCCTTTATGCAGTAAAGTCAAATTTAAATTATATTGCACTCTGGACTGCGAAGAGTCGTAACAGCTAATGGAAACATTTTTGGGAAAGCTTCCGTTGGTTCTTCGCGATTCCTCATTGATTAAAATTTCGTTTGTTTCACTTCTTTTGGAAGCCACGTCAAAAATATATATAAAGCCCGAACAACAAGAGAAATGTACTGTATAGTTTGAAGACTGGGAATTAGATACCTAGAATTGGAGAGTTTCATCGTTTCGCGGCGAACAACATTCGAATGTGTGTTTATTATTAGTGTCCGACCGAAACATGATTTTCAGCCGAAACCGAAAACGAATCATCGGCCTCGGTCTCAGTTTCGGTCGAAACCGAAACTTATTCAGACATGTTAAAATTTTTATTGTATACTGAAATTAATTGCATTATTGCACATATACAGACAGTTAACTCGTGTTAAATGAAAAATGACGTATGTAACAAAAATAATGCTTTATTTATGTTATATTAACAATTTAACACGAAGAAAAATAATAAATATGCTAAAGACTTACTGTAAATAAGCGTTATTAAAAATCAATACATAGATATAAAGTAGAGACTCGTTATAAATTTAATATTTTCATTGTGTTCACAATATTTATATGATTAATTTACTATTTTAAATAATAAAAAAATGAATTACCAAGTGCTTCGTACAAGATCTCAATAAATTTATTGAAATTTTTTATGTAGCACTTGGTGATCACCTAATTATAATTCCCAACAAAGAAAGAAAATTACCTAATTATCATTCTCAACAAAGATCGAAATAATTAATTTGTAATACAGTAAAGTATTTAATTTAAAAAAGTTATAAAATAAAAGAAAAACGAAATATTATTATTAATTGCTAATTAATTTTAATATTGAGAATAAAAAATATTATATTGTTCACTAAAAAAAAGCAATTTTTCTACATTTTCACCAAGCACGTGTAGGATTGGTCTGGCGGTTCAGTGGTTAAGGTGTCTGACGGGGGAATGAAAGGCCCCGGTTCGAATCCCTGTCTCGGCGGGGATTTTCATGGGCCCTTAACCTGACCTTTACCTCCGGTACAGCTTGCTGTATAATGTGCAGAACGCCAGAACACTTCTGTTGTTCGGATTGAACGTTAAATTGTAGTTCCACCGTACCTGGTAGGATTTCTGGGTTAGGTTAAGGCGGGTGTGACAGGGGTGAATGAGCAGCCAAAAGAAACACTTTCACCAGGTCAATACGTCCGCACGGAATTATTAATATACCAAGCTGATAACTACGACGATATACGCATATTTGTACAGTGGCACGAAACTGCTGCTCGCTTGGAACACTGGTAGGCGGAGCAGAAAGATACCTTACGACCGCTTTTATCAGTGTAAGATATGGACTGCTGTTCCAGTAACAATGTGGGCATTGCGTTACAATAGTGGCCACCATAGATAAGACTGATTTTTTTTTTCAAAACAGTTTTTTGATATTCAGATCCAGTTGTCTCCATCTGATTAGGAGTATTATCGTGTGTATCCAAAAGACTCTCCTTTTGTTGCTGTATGTTGGAGGGTGGCAAGATCAGTTATAGAGAAACTGAGGGAACATTTTCTCCACCGCCGGACAGTACTCCATCCAAAAAAAAAAAAAAACAGCATTTCTGTCGCTGCGACAGCGATTCATCGGTATTGAGATATTTCGATTTAATTCTTTGATGTTCAATGACCCGTTCAGTGAGTTTTTCATGTTTGTCATCATCTCATCTTCGTTTTCGGATTGAACTTGCAGTTTGCGGGTTAACAGTGATATAAAAGTCATGCGCCATCAAATTATAAATCAAGTATATCAAAACGTCTGTGAGGTTCTTTAAAACATCCCATTCACTACAGAAAAAAATATTATCATGCTTACCATATTCAACGCTGTACAAGTTGACTACATTCTTTTCCTCTGAAAGCCTTTGTAATATCAAATATATGCTGCTCCTCCTCACATCAACAACTTGCACCAAAGAATGTTCTGGCAGTCCGCACTGTTTTTGACATTCTGTCAATTTTCCGGTTGCTTGCTCGTTATTTTTGAACTGGCCTACGATTTCTTTTTTTCATTTTTTTAAATAGGTCTTTCGTTTCGTCGTCTGAAAATAGTAAGTGTTTTACCACCAACTGCATCGTGTGTGCCACACAAACTATAAATTCATATTTACCAAAGCCATGTTTGCTGTACTGTCACCTAGGACCTGAAAAGTCTTGCCGTATGATCCTGTACCCAGAATAACTTTTCGGAGTTAATAATTTACGATAAAATGAGCTATAAAGCTGAAAATTTGGTCCAGATATCAGTGGTAGCACTCACCCATTCACTTTTTATCTTTATTTGAGATTTTTTTGTCCTAATTTTCTCATATGTTTTGTGGCATCAACGATATCGTCCAATATTTGTTAACTGCGTGGGGATCAGTGAAATTTAGTCGCCGCAATGCTTCGAATTCCACCAAAACATAAGGCAACACGTCCACAATTATTACGTCCATGATTGCCTCGTCAATCCTTTTTGCAATTTCATAAATATCAGCCCATTGTACAAGTTTAAATTTAGGGGTCAAACTCGAGATCGTTGACTGAACAAAATTTGGTTGGTCAGTACTCTATACTTCCAGTGAGATCTTTGAACCCATTCGATTTAATTTAATTTCATTTAAACAATTTTGCAATTTGTCTATTGCTGACTGTCATCTTTGATTAAAGTTGCTTTACTCCAATGTAATGTTAGTTTTTTGGGTTCGTTGCTTAACAATGGATATGATTTATTACAAACTTTGCAAACATCTTTAGATGAATCGGTAGGGGTTTACCTGAAAAACCACGAATAGGAATTATTTTGGGTGATATTTTTATCTGAAAGAAAATAGTGTAAGATAAATAAATAATGCCTCACAGACCACAGAAAATATAAACTCTGTCATAAAGCAGGCTTTTGACATGGATTCTGAATCAGGAAAATTAATTCAAGTACATATGAATTCCAATTAGAAAAGAAAATTTACACGTACTACCCTTCCAAATTTACTAGGCACTTCGCGCAGTATGCGGGAATGGCCATGGTGACAACTTAATGCGCACGAGTTATACGCTCTTTCTCACTTTTAAAATCAAGTTACTGAAGTTTAGCAGGTAGTTGTCTGAGAGGTTAAAATTAAAATACGGATACAAAATGTAATCCATCAACAATTACATAAAATGCAGGTAAGTAATGTGTGAATCAAACATAACAACCTCATTTTACCCTCACATATTTCTCATCATAAATAAATCCGAGTTAATAGTTTCGGCACGGCCGAAGTTTCAGCCTATTTTTGGCCGAAAACGAAACTGTGGCCGAAACTAGATTTTTTGGCCGAAACTGGCTGAAACCGAATCTTCGGTCGGTTACAATTTATTATACACAGACGGAAAAAAAAATCCCAACACCAAGAAAAAATTATTGTAGAGTAATGAAATTTGGACAATGCATTTGTCAAGTTAACATGTTTAATTGATTAAATTTTCAAGATCACAGGTTAATTTAAGCTCAAGAAAATGCATTTCAAATGTGAAATACTGTTAAATTAATAGCCGGTGTAACCTCCAGAATTTTGAATGCAAGCCTGCAAACGTGAATGCATTGTGTCATACAGGTTCCGAATGTCACTTTGTGGTATGGAGTTCCATGCTTGTTGTACTTGTGCTGTCAATACTGGGACGGTCAGTGCTGGCTGTGGATGATGCTGGAGTTGTCGTCCAATGATATCCCATACGTGTTCAATTGGAGACAGATCTGGTGATCTCGTAGGCCAAGGTAACATGTCGACACTCTGTAGAGCACGTTGCGAGACAACAGCGGTATGAGGGCGAGCGTTATCCTGTTGAAAAACTCCCCCTTGAATGCTGTTCATGAATGGCAGCACTACAGGTTGAATTACCAGACTGACGTACAAATTTGCAGTCAGTGTGTTTGGTATAACCACAAGAGTGCTCCTGCTGTCATAGAAAATTGCTCCCCAGACCATGACTCCAGGTGTAGGTCCAGTGTGTCTAGGCCGCAGACAGTTTGGTTGCAGGCGTTCCCCTGGCCTCCTTCTGACCAACACTGGAGATCTGTTGTGTTTTCTGATGAAAGCAGGTTCTGCCTTGGTGCCAGTGATGGCCGAGTGTTGGTCAGAAGGAGGCCAGGGGAACGCCTGCAACCAAACTGTCTGCGGCCTAGACACACTGGACCTACACCTGGAGTCATGGTCTGGGGAGCAATTTCCTATGACAGCAGGAGCACTCTTGTGGTTATACCAAACACACTGACTGCAAATTTGTACGTCAGTCTGGTAATTCAACCTGTAGTGCTGCCATTCATGAACAGCATTCAAGGGGGAGTTTTTCAACAGGATAACGCTCGCCCTCATACCGCTGTTGTCTCGCAACGTGCTCTACAGAGTGTCGACATGTTACCTTGGCCTACGAGATCACCAGATCTGTCTCCAATTGAACACGTATGGGATATCATTGGACGACAACTCCAGCATCATCCACAGCCAGCACTGACCGTCCCAGTATTGACAGCACAAGTACAACAAGCATGGAACTCCATACCACAAAGTGACATTCGAAACCTGTATGACACAATGCATTCACGTTTGCAGGCTTGCATTCAAAATTCTGGAGGTTACACCGGCTATTAATTTAACAGTATTTCACATTTGAAATGCATTTTCTTGAGCTTAAATTAACCTGTGATCTTGAAAATTTAATCAATTAAACATGTTAACTTGACAAATGCATTGTCCAAATTTCATTACTCTACAATAATTTTTTCTTGGTGTTGGGATTTTTTTTTTCCGTCTGTGTATTAACTCAAAAAATAAGTCAACAAATGTCTCTGCAGACAAGTAAAATTTTCAGAAAATTTACGCGGAGGTTCCGTACATCTGCCCGATATAGGTCACTTTCCACAAACGTTCGTTCCGTGCTTAACATTTATGCCACAAATTTTCTGAAAACATCTCATAATTCTATTAAACTACGCAACACAGCACAGCAACTTACATTACCAACTGAAACAAATACACATTTATTAGTCTGATATAACTTCAGACTGTGCATTCTTTCAAACAACGTAGCTGTAGAAAACGTAACAAATAAATAATTTAATGTGTTATATGATGAATGGAATAACTACACCGTACAAGTTCAGTGTGACATTTCAAACTGATACTGATAGCAAAGAAGTTTAAAAATATGCAAAATTATCTTCATAATCCGACAAAAATTTTCATGTAACTTTTATATTGTGTTTTTTAATAATAAAATATGTTTTAAAATATTTAATAAGACGAAAAAACTATGTTTTTTTATTATTATAAGCGAACACTTCCTTTCAATGTAAATGTTTGTATTAACAATTAGCTACAGTTTTTCATCTTCTGTAAGTGTTTTCATAGTTGTATCAACTTCATCAACGTAATCTAGAATCAGCGTTTTTTGCTTGGTGACTAAAAAGTAAAAAACATAGAAGGAAAATTTCAAGAGTATGCAAATGTATTATTTCAACATCAAAAATTGAGATAGTATGGGATAAACGGTACTCTTGAGTTCATGTTTGCACTGATATCAAAGAATAAATTTTGCTGCATGTCAAATAATAACTAAAACGATAATTTGAATTATTTTTTCACCTTAAATTGATCAACTCTCTTAATATTAATTACCTGAAATAAATAAATATTGAGTTATGAGTGGTTCTGTAAATTTTTCCTCATTTGATATATTTTGTACAAAAGTTTTGTATCTTCGTGACATTTCCTTTTGTAATGCGCCATGATGAAAAAAAAAATATTATTTGCTTTGGGAATGGTAATTTTTATGTTTGTTTTGTAAAAATTGGTTTAGTTTCCATCAATTATCACCTTTGTGATACAATCCAAAATGGCTAATTCTGTAAAAGATGATGCTTTTTTACCATTTCAGTTTCTTTTTTTTTTGTTTTGTCTTAATTTCTTTAGCAAAAATACTACAGCAAACTTCACAATACTTTTTTCATTTAACTACGGTAACCTATTTGATGTGTATACTTTTTTGAACTACATACTTGGGATTACATTATGCGAGGAAATATTCTACTATAACTCTAAGAAGCGTGCAACAATATTTCTCAAACATTCGAAGAAGCTGATAGTTGGAGCCAGCCCTCATTGTCAGTTTGAATGATGGAAACGAACTATTAGTAAAGCTATTGATTCGAAAAAATCCGCTATGTGATTGGCAGTTCCTTTATAGTCGCACAGAAACAGCATTATGACCAAGCGTCACATATCCTGGTTTCCATTTTTAAATGGGAATCCCGAACAGAAATACGTGTTAAACATACGAATATGTGATTTTTCAGGTTAGGTTGGTTGTCACGCGTGACACTACTAACATTATTTTTCCACTGCAAATGCTCTCTGAAATGACCGTGGAGGAGTATCTGAGTAATTTATAATTACATGGTAGCACATTTTTCCGAGGAATGTTAATTTTCCAGGATTTAATAAGTATGACGTAATTGTGAAATTGGAGAAGATTAATTCAGAGAGAGTAATGCGGTACTAGTTTAATCTAGGTGCGTTAATTGAAGCAAAATCTTTGTGTTTTCCACTGCTACCAATTCCAGATTCGAACAAATTGTTGGTGCCACAGTAGAAATTTTGGTGATTACCTGCCAAAAGCGTGTTATGAATATCTGCAAAAACTATTTTTTTTAAAAAATCACACACTGATTTCCGTCTTGTCATATTTCAACGCTTAGTTGCCTGAATTGGTACTTTGTCCTGCGTGCTAAAGTGTTGCCATACAGGAGATTGATTGGTATAACTGGCCCTCGTTCATATTTCTGTTTCGGCGTAATAACTATAGTGGTTTATGCTTTTAGGCACATTTCGATAGTGAGATATAGTTTGCTGCTATTTTGCAGCAATAAATTAGAAAAATATTTAGTATTACGGCACTAAGATGGAGGGTGAGTGGTTGCATTGAGTTTAGGAAGCTCATTAGACCTAGCGTTACGAAGCAACTGCGTTCGATCAAGGCCAGGCTTTCAGTATTTCAGTTTCCTACCGTTGGCAGAAATGCCCCCACCGTCATAATTTTAAAACGCCACTACTAATTTACTTCTCGTTATACTTTCTATGATCGTTTCCCCGCTACTTTGACCTCGTTGTCGATGAGCCGTCCAGTACTAGCAATAGTTAAAATGATAAAAGTTAATAGGTGTACCGATTGGGGTTTCAGATATTTGTTAGTATAGTAGCAGTTGGACATTTTTCTTAATAAACAGTTAGAGACATCTCAGCAAGTCAATGTAATATTCCGAATTATCATGCGTTGTTGAGAGTAATTACTTACGTCAGCTCGTAAAATGAATCTATGTTAATACATTTGTCGCTGCAAGCAGGTAATCCGTAATTTATATTATCTGTGACGATTTTCAGCGTTGTTTTATTAAGTAAGTCAGGAACTTCCACCACCGAAATTCATGAGTAATATAGGTAAATTGGTGATTTGAAGGTTGAAATGATCACGCATCTGGACTCAAATATATAGCACACTATTTTGTCGCTGCTTAGCCTGCTCGGATCACTGTGTGCAAAGCGGTGTGCTCGCTTGTTATTTTTCAAAGCATAAACATTTGTAATGTAGAGCCATCGTAGTGTTAACTGCAAATTAAATTCAAGATTTTTTACAATTTTAGAGTGCTAATTTTTAATGTAGTGGTTTAATTAACGTTTTCAGTAGATTCTAACGTATTATGTTTCATATAAATACAAAAATAAATAAGAAATGTTACATTATTATAATATTGTTAAATTAATATTAACAAAATATAAGGAGTGTAGTATTTATTTATGTTTTAACGTGTTACTGCTAATGTCTCGAAAATGAGTGTTGATCTGAGGTGAGCTGTAATTTGTGGCACCTATCTGTTCTGAGTACGAAGGAATTTACATTTTTTGCTCCATTACGAGATTACGTAGAGTCAGAATATATACTGCAGATTTTAAGCTAGACCATGTAACATTCTGGATTTATTACCTAATTTTAAAATATAATCAACATTATTATTGTGATTGAATTTACAATGAATAGTAAGAACTTGCATGAGCGGTTTACATGACAAATCATCAATGATTTCATTGAATTTACTGAATTGAAATTTTACATGCTTCTCCTTATAAAAAAAAATAATTAAAAAATAACCTGTTTTTCTGTGGAACCCAGGGTATTTAATTAAAAATGCTCAAAATTAAACAGTTAAAATTCAAAAGTCGGAATGTTTTCTTATGACTGGCATATTTGCTCCGGGCTATGAACTGTTCACTCATTAGAGAGTTCTCATTTTGTAGGCTCTTTGCTGGGCAATGCTGTGAACTTGAAATCCACCTAGCACACAGTCTTTAGCTGGCGATGTATAATTACCATTTGTAGACGTCTGCCATCACACCTTGGACGACATGGACAAAACCTTATGTTGTTGCCTTGTCTGCTATGCTTTTGACCAGTTTAGCACAGTTCCTCTGAAAATGTGCTCATTTGCTCAAACCAAATTCACCTGGCATCCAGATTCAGGCAAACAGCAGGCCATCCATCGAACACAGTCCAGCAAAAGCCATATCGACCGGACTTGACTGCCGGCCAGCACAGAATGCCTCTCTTCTTTCGTTCGCCGTACCACATGAAAAAAAAAAAAAAAATCCTGAAACTTCCAGTATATTATACTGTTTATCTTAAGTACGACTCCCCGCCATCAGGGACACACCGTTCTTGCCCAGAGTCACATCACCACAGAAAAAAAATACAACCTCTCCCCGTGTCCGTCAGTTCTAGGAACTGGGTCGGGTCGCATTCCTGACATGAGCTCTGCAGCTCAGCCTGTCCACTCCGCTCACATATGAACCAAAATATCACACATTTATGAATAAACCTAACGTATATTAATGTAACTTGCGGTCTCAAGAGTCGTTCGTTACAACTATGAGCTTTCAAATTGTAAAAACCCTACCCAGATATGTTCTGTAGTTTCTTAGTGATGCATGGAGAAAACGAAAGCCCTTTTACAGACTAATAACAATAAAGACAGATATACCAATGTGACTGGGCAGTGTAAGAGTTATTGTCATAACAAATGGCACTTGTTCAACAAGTTTGCTGCTTGTAAGAGAGTTCACATTGGTACTGAGTACTCGGTACTATTTTGTTTTGTTGCATCTCAGATAAATTCAGTAGACGAAAAATGCTGTGTTTTGCTTTGAATATTCTTGGAAACATATCTTCAGAATGTAATGCTGTAGTATATTATAGAGTGGTCCAAAATTTAGTATGATTTCTCCTCGATGTGTTCTGTGAGCTAGTCATCAGTAATATCAACTACTGGCAGCGAATATGCAGATTCATGTCCAATTGCTCACTATGATGACTTTTAACTATCATAAAGCAACGTTGCAATGTGAGAATCGTCCGGAACAGGATTTGAAACTAGTAATCAGAGGATACAATGTATTAAACAAAGTTGTTTGAAAAATCCTGACATGTTCGCCTGGGGTAAAAGGATAATCTGTGGTGGTGGAAAATAGTCTAGAACTAGGACATGGATCCAACTTCGAATCGATCAAGGTATTGGCACATACCAGAAACTTTTGGGACAGTATTCTTACAGAATCAGTTGATGTTCACCTTGCATCTGATCTTGTGAACCAGGATTGTGGTTTCCAACTTAATGATGCGCCGGCCTCGGTAGCGTAGGGGCTAGAGTGTTAGTTAGCTCCACGTGCCAGGTCACCGGTTCGAGTCCGGCCGAGGGCATAGGTGTTTAGTGTAGTTGTTGTATATCGTGTCCGTCTTGTTGTGTCTAGAACCACTTGGATAATAATACACTATGGAGAAACTGAAAAACACTGGATGATTCGAAATACACTTGAGCTGGTTGTATGGCCTCGAAGCCAAATGCCATTAATTTTTTTTTTTTAAACTTAGTGATGCGTGGATTCCGGTTACTGAGGCTACTGTGGTCAACGTTCCTACTTTGTACTCTGCGGGGTGCTAATGACACCTGTGACTTGTGCTACGCAACGTAACACGCCAGCCGTAGCCATGTCAGTATATCAACAAAGAACCCTTGTTAAATTATAAATTCAGGTGTTTTGGCTTGTTCATTTTTCACCTTAAGATGCCGAAGGAGACTAAAGTCCTCGAAATATTGTGTGTAAACAAAATTTTTACACAGTTTCCCGTGAAGAATATATCAGTGTACAACGCCGAGAAAAACTTCGCTCTTATACTACTAACAATCTGGTGTTGTCATTATAGGCCCGTCGCAGGCTAAGCCTTTAACGGATCAGCGCTGTGAAAAGCATTTGAACCTTATAAGTCAGACAACGTTTTAATCCAAGACAATAACACATATGTTTTAGTGTCGTACTGTTACAATCTAAAAGATTCTGAGTAGTCGGATACTGTTCTTTCATGCAAGGTTTCGACACTTGCAGCAGGTCCTCCATCGAAACCTAATCGACCGGACTTGACTGCCGGCCTGCACAGAATGCCTCTCTCCTCTGGTTGGCCGTACCACATAAAAAAAACTCTCATTCATGAAGCATTTGGTACACTGCCAAATGCTTCCTGCATCCCCTTCCATTGAGGCCACCACCTGAGCACGGGCATCATTACCATATACGTTTCGTACGAGTAGCAGTCTTTCGCTACTAAAACCAATCTTTACAACTATAAATTACTTACTGTCGTCAAATTTTCTGTGGTTTTCGAGGTTTTATCTGTTTATAATTATCAGGAAATAATGAAACTTATTGATATTTGAACATAGAGCTGTTAATAGGCTGTTCTTGTGTTTCTTCTGAAATTATTTTTATACACTAGGGTGCAAAACGGAAGGACGAAAGTAACTTTCGCATGCTGTGTCACTTTCAGGTAACATGGCTATATGATACTTGAACCAAACATAGAATGAACTATTACAGTGTGGTCCAGTGGGGCAACAGGCGATGAGACGAACAGCAATCACACTTTTATTCAAAGACAATATATTACACTGAAGTCACTGCCACTCATGGTGATCCCCTAGACATTACAAAAAGGAGGGAAATGGTTCTTAAAGGGGTGTGTAATCACTATCAACAGCGATGCATACTCTGCAACGTTCTCCCATGTTGGCAACAAGGTTGGTAAGGAGTTCTTGTGGGTGGGCGTTCCATTCATCCACCATTCTGGTTGACAACTGCTGGATGGTCGCTGGTGCACGTGAACGTGTCGCAGTACGTCTTCTCAACGCATCGCATACGTGCTCGAAAGGTTTTAAGTCAGCGGAACGGGTAGGACATTCCATTCGTCAAATATCCTCCCGTTCCAAGAGCTCTTCGACCTGCACTGTTCGATACAAAAGCGCATTGTCATCCATGCAACTGAAGTCAAGACCGTTAGGGTCTCTGAAAACACACATTTGGAGAAAGGGTAAAGTGACACAATGACGTGTACAAATATTTGAAAATCGATACGCCTATAAAACATTATGCTTTCTCACACAATAACAATTGGACCATTAAAATATGTTCTACAATGTTCCTGGGTCTATTACGTGTTTCCACCTCTTTGCAGATGAGGGTACTAATCAGACGGAATCTGATCTGACCCCACTCCCTGTCGGTCCAATCCTGATGCTCTAAGCACCATCGCAAACAGTGCTACCAAGATGCTAGTGTTAACGGAACACAACGTAATGGTTGCCGTGCCACTGTGGAGAATGAGATTGCGCCTCTTGCAGTCCTATTAAGTGTGGTTGCAATTGCACCCGACGTTTCCCGTGGGTTCGTTGTTCCCTGTTGCACAATGTAGCAGTCATCCGCTGCTGTAGTTGACCATTGTCGATAATCTCCTCTCCTTCGGGCAACAGTATCTGTGGTTAGGAACACTCCTCATTTACGTGAAACAATGCTGTTAGCAACACCAAACTAATGACTACACTCGTCATTCTTCCGTTTATCGATGATTATATCTCACATGAAGTCATCCAAATGTTTGTTGTCTCCAGGCCATGTTGTAACGAAGAACATTGCAACAGTGCACCGTAACAGATCACTGATTGATACACTCTGTCTTGTTCAGTTCCTCCAACTGCCACGCGTTGAAGGGCTAGGCATATATGGCGCTATAGTCGCGCTGATGTCATGTTGTGTTAAGTCCAGCTTTCTGTGCACGTAAGTGAGACCTTTGGCAACATACTCCCTCACTTTAATTAATTTCCACGAGTACTTAATATGTTATGTTACTTTATCTATTTTTTTTTTTACATATTGCTTTACGCCTCGTCGACGGCTAAGGTCATTAGAGGCGGGATGAGACTGGGGACAAGGAACGGGGAAGGAATTCGGCAATGGCATTTTTGAAGGAAGCATCCCGGCATTCGCTTGGATTGATTTGGGGAAACCATGGAAAACATAATTCTGGATGCCCGGACGGGGATTCGAACCCGCGTCCTCCCGAATGCGAGGCCAGAACGTTAACCGTTCACCCAACACGCTCGGTAACTATCTCGTGTCTGAGTTTTGCACACCAATGTGTATACCGGTATCTGGCAACGGAAGTTTTCGAAGAACTTACTGAATTGCATTTCTTGTCAAGGAGGTTCCGAGACAACACTACTGTTCTCAGAATTGATTTGAACTCCGCAGGGCGTATAAGAGATCTGAGACTGCCGTAACAATGCTCACCGTTGCCATACCAGTCTATCTTGGCAAGTTATAAACTTAAAGTAAGACTTGTTTATTCGATTATTGTATATCAAATGGATGTTTTGTGGATTGATACAGTTGGTATATTTTAATGTATGCTCTGCGACGTAGTTCCTCCTAGCATCCCCTCACTCAGGTGCGACGTTCGCACCCGCGAGACAGATGCGGAATGATGAAATTTAAGCGCGTCCCCTCGAGAGAGCTGTAGGGCCTACCTCCCGTCCCATCTCCCCGGGGAATTTATTGGCGGGTCCCGCGCGAGCTCGGTTATCAGACCTCCGCACACTCGCCAGTGACGTCATAGCGGCGAAGTTGGGTCTGGCTACGAGAATTCGAGAGCTCAGCAGCGCCTCGTCTAATAATATGTACCTCCCCCCTCCCCCCATAAATGTCTCTCAAGCCTCTCAGAATGTCTACGACTTAATTAGCAAAGCCGCAGTCACGCGCCTTATTGAATTGGTTAGTAGCTCTCACCCGCCATGCGGATAATTCCAACGACAAACCGTGGTATGCCCAGGTAACACCCATTGTCTTTTATATTCCAGTGTATAGTCATTGACAGGATGTAGAGACAGAGCTATGTCGAAAAAGCAGTTGCTTTGTGCAGGTTCTGTATTGAAAGCGGTAAAATATTGTTAGTAAATTTGTTTGTGGGAATTACCGCAAGCTGGATTGGGAGTTATTGGAAGAGAGGAGGAGGGTGAAGAGAATGCTGGGAGTGTACAATAGGAATGTTGGTGATGAGGCTTGGAATGATATTGGTCGAAGTATTAGGAGTAGTGGAATGAAAAGAAAAGACGCTTAAGGATAAATCGCAAAAGTGGATGGGGACGAATTTAACACTGAAAGTATATAAGACAATAACAATAATTAAAAAATACTAAGAAAATTTAGTTAGATTAGGAAAATTTGGCTCCTTCGCAATTAAATTAAATTCAATAAATAAATTTAAACCATGTGAAACGATTAGATATGAACGTACGGCGCCGTTTTGGGCAGTAAAGACCAAACGTAGAGTCTTGGGATACACATTCACTGAAATATTTTATCTTTGAGACTAGATAATTCGATATTTAACATAAAGTTTTTTTTTCTTTTACATAATTACTAAGCATTTACGTCGGATGAGCACAGCGAATGAAGGTTATCTTCTAGAAGTTGTGTATCTGTTTGTACCAAACGGTTCTGTGTTGAATTACAAAAATTAAAAAGATTGTATTTTTGCACCTGCTATAGTAGCTGATACAGAAAAGCAATTTTTAAAAGTTAGAGGTTTATTATAAATTAACAGTCAACAGAGAAACAACTCTGACGCATTGTGAAAGTACGTTTAGGGGTTGTGGCAGAGGTTATTTTGACTTTCTTTTAAATAGCCTTTAATAAACAGCAATCGACTAAACTTACTTAAAATGGAAGCAGCTGAATTATAATTTTCTTTTTTATGAATGTGTATTTCTGCTACGCAATCTTCACGAGTGTACATACTAATCGACTGCTGGCTTTGGTATTTTCATCTGATTAAGACATCAGAACCAGCTGTCGAAAACTTGTGTTTTTACGAAACCATCCTGCTGATCATCCGTGAAGACTGCATTGATTTTTTTTGTCATTGATATAAAATTATTATCTATTTAATGGTAGAACGATGTGAACTTACGTATTTCTCCATCCAGCGCTGAAATTTGAAGTCTAAAATTTCTAGTCAACTAATTTTACCTGCGACTTCGTCCCTTGAAAGTGTTTTATAGTATAAAAGTTTTTGTTACTATTCAGACTAAGACTAGCAGAAAAAAATTCTCCTATAGGGTTGAAAATATGGTCTACTGATTCCTTGTCTTTTATTATTCAATGAAGAGTGTAGCCTACTTCAAAGCCGGGACATAGGTAACAAAGATATAACGTGCGCCAAAATATTCGGTTTAATACATACATTACTCACTTAGAGGGTGTTTTTTTTAGCTGTACTGTCCTCACTTGAGAATAACGTCGTCCGTCTGTTGGTGATATTTCGCCGGAACCCCATCCCCCCCTTTCCCTATTTCAACTCACGTAATTAACGCCCCCTTTGCGGCAATAGACGTCTTGAACAAATTTTCATGTCATTATAGTGAGAATTCGCGTGGCAACCACCTTCTGCACTCCAAATCCACTTTGCACCACGGAGTATTAATAATAATTCTGGTACAGGCTGTAATTCAACATTACCACAACCTACGTTAATACAGCCCCTTGGAAATCAGTGCTGTGATTCATGTTTTGATTTTTTACATATATTGTGAACGTATATTACGAACGGAATTACGGTATGACACCTGAGATGCCACACTATTTCATGTCCACAACTGAAGACACCTTCTTGTTAACTGAACGGCAGTGCGACTTTAAAAATGTTTTAAGTTAAGTACAGATTTATATTTCCTGCACTGGGACTATTATTATTGGTCTTTTGATACAATTTAATAACAACGCGATACATGTAAATAAACTGGTTCTCATGAAAACAGCTGAAATTACTAATAAAGTTTCAGTTATTATCCTGGTTCAAACTGTATTTCAACCAAGCCACAAACTCCGCCAATATTGTCGCTAGAAATTAAAGTGTTCTATCAGCCGCACATTAATACATTCATCAATTGGTTGTTAGTGTCGTCGTTTGACCCGTAATTTCAGGTCGTGATATAAAAGCAACCGCTAAAAACTGGCCGAAAAATGACCTTTGCTATATGGTGGTCGTAAAAGCAAAGTAAATAATAAATACATGTGGAAGTACATTCAGTCCCATGAACTATGGCATCAGCATCATGATAACGTAATCTAAAAATGTATATTAAAATGCCCGTAACTTACGCTGTACAACGGAAAGTCCAGAATACATTACAACTCTTAACACAACTTACGTTAATGTTGCAGGTTAAGCTTACATCACGATACAGTGATTGTGTTAGTTCGCTTGCTTTAGTCCCCCTGAAATTCATGATAATAACAAAATTAATTGTGATAATTTATGCTAAGCTAATAAAGGAACCCCATATAGGAAATGTTGCCACTACTTGAAATTAGTTTGATTTCGTTAAATATGTTAAGGTGTATCGATGTCGTTTGATTTTATAGCTCCAATATTAGCGGAGATAGTGGCTAGGTTGAAATGCTACCTGGACCAGAATATTCTTGTTATAGCATGAGGCAGCAGGGATTTAGTAATTATTAGTAATAAATAAGCTGCTTTCATCAGACCGAGCGTGGTGGTGTAACGGCTAGCGTTCTGGCCTCGTATTCGGGAGGAAGGTGGTTCGAATCCCGGTCCGGGCATCCAGATTTGGGTTTTCCATTGTTTCCCAAATCACTCCAGGAAAATGCCGGGATGCATCCTTCAAAAGACCCATGGCCGAATTCCTTCCCATTCCTTGCCCCCCCCCCTATCCTTTCCCGTCTCTAAAGACCTCGCTGTTAGAGAGACGTCAAGCAGATAAAAAAAAAATAAAAAATGCTTTCATAAGCGCCGTGTTAGTGACGACGTGTATCGTGATGTAAACTACTCTTAATACGGCTTCTCGAAACGAAAAGTTTCTGCCTTAGACCAATGAATACACTCGATTTTAAGTGAAGGTTTTAATAGTTATTTGCAGAATATTGGACAGTAAGCAAGAAAACACTTTTGTTTATCATAAGAAACTATTTAAACTGACTTATGCAAAAAATTTGGACAATAACAAAAACAAAAAAAAGTTAAATATCTTCTGTTAGTTTTAAATTTCGGTAAAAATAATTTGTAATGTTACAGAGAATGCATAGTAGGAAAAAAAAAAAAGAAAACCAGATAATAAATGAAACCGAGGTGGAAACGAAACCGTTACGTATTTGTCACGAACATTCAAAAACGACATTTAGCGGACGACCATTTTGCAACTTTTTGTGAACCGACTTTTGTGCTGGTATACTCTTTGTATGGTACTTTTTTTTTCAAGCTTTGATTTTTCACGTATATTATGACGCAAATATTACGAACGGAATTACAGTGTGATACCTGTGGTGTTATACCATTTCATGTATGCAACTGAAGAAGTCCCTTTGTGAACATATCGACAGAACGATTTAAAAAAATTAAAGGTTAAGTATAGATTTATATTTCCTGCTTCCTAACTATTATTTGTCAAGTGCATCATTTTTAGCGCTTTTAAACTAAACACATACGTGCACATATCAGAAGTTTTTTGCTTTTATTTCTGAAAAGAAGGGTTTGTGACGTACATAAAAAGCAAAGTGTAAACGTGGAATTACCGTGTACTCTTTGAAGTTTACGAATTTATAAAGGAACTATTCATTTTTGTAGGATAAAAACTATTCTATGTCACTTCGCACACATTGTGCCACATTTCATTGAAATCTGTAGAGCTATTAAGGTGTCATTGAGGCCAAAAGTACATCCAAACTTTCTCATTTATATAAATCTAGATAGATTTCACTCACTTGAAGTTTTATAAACAAAAAGAATTAAGAATAAAAAGGAGTCTACCGTCCTGTCACTGTTCCTGCGTAACGTTTCTTAGGAAAATTAAATATTCAGATACTGTCATAGAACAAAAAATATTTCACTCCAATGTACATCCCTTTACCTTTGCGTTTCGCATTAGCAATTATGAATATTAAAACACATGACACATAAATATTTATTTTTATTATTGTAATATAGCTATGTTAAAGTGAAGCAGGTTCTACTGATTTAAATGAAGTAGCTCAGATAACGTAATCTTAGTTATTTAACACATACGGAAACAAATGAAACAGTCGGGGAACACTGTGGATGAAACATTTTTTGCATGATGGTCCTTTGGATTGACTTTTTTATCTATTATCTTTTGTTACTGGTATTCTCTTAAAACTCGTCAAGTTTAATAAAAGAAAAATTAAATGACGTCCTTTCGACAAGAAATATGTTCTCTTGAAATTTAATTAATTGGAAGTAAAAGTAGAAAATAGTTGATTTTTAGTTCAACCGAAACTTGTTAAAAGAGCAGAGAAGAGAGGCCCACTTATTCTACCTACTTTCCAATGGGTTAAATTCGAAAACTTGTCACCAGTTGTTAGCAGAACTTTCAGGGAAGCTACTGCATCGGGTAGGCCTTGTTCCATCAAATTCAATTTAAATGCCATGTAAGGTATTGTGTTACATTATTAAAGCTCGTAACAAAGTTCGTAGCTCGAGAGTTATTAAAGATCTTATAATAAAATCTTGCTTATTTTCTTGAAGATGGAAAGTTCTCCGTTCTACAAACACCAACATGTGGAAACAACGTCCTCTCTAAACTTCAAACCTCAACAACTTCAAATAATTTTTATCGTCAGCAGTATTCTATGATTCAGCGCATGATAATTTTTATTCACAAGTTGTTATACTCAACTATGTCAGAGGTGCCTCTATTACAGTAAAACGTCAACTGTGTGAAACTAATTTACCAGAAGAAATTTTACATTGAATGCTCTTCACAGGAATATCATTTTTTGTTATAAAATGTCTATGATGTATCTACATTTAAAATTCACAATTTACAAAAAAAAAAAAAAAAAAAAAAAAAAAAAAGGGTTTGCTGGAGAGGGTAATTTCACGTATAAATGTTCTACTACACTCGTTGTTTTCTTTTTGTATGCCTTTTGAAGTAAAAGATAAAAATAATTTAGGTACTTTATTTTATTGTTCGATTCAAGACGTAATAAATAATTCGAAGATAGAACGATCGGTGGCTCAGAAGTTAAGACGTCTGACTGCAGGTAGAAAGGTTCGCGGTTCAAAACCTGGTGTCGGCGGAGATTTCCATTGCCCACTACCCGATCTTCACCTCTGGCACAGATTGCTGTGTAACGTGAAGTACGCCAGAACGCTTACGTGGTTCGGATTCCACGAAAAACTGCAGGTTCCCTAAACCCTGAAGGATTACCGCGTGTAGACAAGGAACGCTATGATAGGCGCGGAATGCGCAGCCAATAAAAACAAAGTTCATTACGATTACAGGAACCTGTAACTCACGTTTTTAAGAAAAAAATAACAATGAAACATTTTCTCAGCGAGACAATGAATGCAACATAATTGGAGAAATGATTTACTTGACACTAATCCACTAATAATAAGTGGAAAACCCAGCATAGTTCCCCAAGTTTCTTAACGTTGTTTTAGTGCTACGTTTCTTCACTTGATGTTATTTTGTGTTGCATAAATCCAGAGTAAAATATTATAACGACAATAATTTAGCTTTCTGAACTTTAAGAAACAAAAGTAGTTAATTTTATATTCAAACAAAACTATTTTATCCATGTTTAAAATTTTTCTTATCCGTTACTTGAATTCGAAAGTAATATTATATTGAAAAATCAAATTTCAAATATAGTGACTGCGGAATTTCTGTCGCTCAAATAGGTGTCTGTACGAAGATTTCAAATAATATTCGATATAGTATTAACATAACTTCATAAAAGACGAAAAAATATCTAAATATTTCTGTGGCACATTTAATGAACTATTCTTATAAAAAATATTGGGTAGGCAATTAATGTTAGGCCAAAAAGTATTTACATTTTCACGTATCACCTTGCTTAAAGAAAATGATTTGATCCTTGTAGACAATTAACAGATGTGGGGGAATAATATAAGGAAAAAGACCATTACCAATTGATTATAATTGTTTCAAGTGTTCAAGCAGACATTTCCCGATAGTAAAATGTTTGTAATATGAAAGATATGGAATGCCTATAAAAGTAGCATTCATCTTTTATAAATAAAAAAAGTTAATTTATTTGCTGACATTTTTAAAAATGTATTTATTAATATTTAATTGGGATAAAAAATTTCAGCGTGTTTGAATGGGTTGGATTTATGTTGAGATCTACGTTATTTAACAACGTTGCATGCGTATGTATTTGTTAAAAAAAAACAACAAAGCTCTTAAGGTAATAAATCAAAATCATGTTTAAGATCTTTCTTCATATAAATGTGATAAAAGACTGAATGATTTTTAATAAATATTGTAGTGCATCTTCTATTTCTGTTTCTTTTCTAAACAGATAGTAGAGTTAATTTGAGCAAATTGAAAGTTAAGTAGTAATAAGAGTGAATGATTGAAGTTCACTGATTGTTATAAAAATCCGTTAGGTTTTAATTACATTTATTGCTCCTGTAAATATGATGTTTATTCCCTAGTAGTTTAATTCGGCTTAAGACACTGTCGAGTATATAAGAAGTATTCTTTCTATTCTATGTCTTCTTGATTTAGTAACCACTGTGGAGGTTCAAGGTGTTATAAAGACCAAATTAAAAAAAAAATAAAAAAAAATTGTAACTCCTCAAAATAGAAATGGAAACCTAAGTGAGAAAAAAATTTTCATCGTTATGCTGAATATCGAATTTTCAGTTTGAAATAAAGATAATATATTTAGAGGAAAATAAATACATGAAATTTTGCTGCAGTGTAACTAGTTTTATTTAGAAAAGAAATTTATTCATTTGAAGTTGATTTAATTCAATAAAATGATTATTCGCTCCTGACATTCTAAATTAGATAGATTTAAATGTTGTGTGCAGTGTCTGATTGTACATAAATTCTGTATGTAGAAGTGATTATGTGAATGTTTAACTCTCAAGCACATATAATTTAATGTCTCATTTGTACCAGTTTAATTTACTACAGTGTAATGAGCAATTCTGTAAATTAGGTATCAATTTAAGTTCTTCATGACATTTATAATTTTTTGTTTATTTCAATGATAATGATTCGAGCCCAAAGAAGAATAAACCACTTTTTTATTAGTCTGTCAGTAAAGGTTATAAAAAGATATTTTAAGTGGCGATATAAACATTTGTGACAAAAAAATTGAATCGTAATTGATGAAAAAATATCGAAAACATGTAATCAATTAAATGATTAATTGTTTTGTGAAATAGTATTTGCAATGAGCAATGTACATCTGTTAAATAGCAGTTAACTTGATATATACGGCGTACTTTAAATTGGTATGTCATATAATATCTTTGCTGATACACCAAAGTTATTTGAGAAGAAAAAGAATGTTCTCAAAGAACGATGTGATTTACAAGAAAATTTTAGAAAACTAGAGCGTTGTGCGTACTTCCACCATTTTTTTCACAAAAGAGATTTATACAGTTAACCAAGGAACAGCACTATAGCACCAATGCAAGCATCCGACGAATGCGTTGCGGGTTGCGGCACTGATGTCAGCAGGTGCTGGCAAACAGCGCGTTGTGGGCGACCTACACCGCGGGGGCTGCCGAAGCGAAAGCGTGGGCGGAGCTGGCAGATCGATGCAGCGTCATGGGGCGTCAGTGCCGCAACAAGTGGCGACTGGAACCCACATAGCGGTGACCAAACAACAATTCACTACTCTTTAGAGCCCGCGATTCCATGCTTACCTCTCCATAGTGTACAGATTTAGCAACAACTGACTTGCATCTGTGGATTAACGGTTTTACTAACACAAACTAATCGAAAATTCCTAATTTATCAATCATTTAAATTGCATGGTTCAAACGGAGCTACTACAGTGTAGGTCTAACTACACACGTATTTGTATGAGAATCGGAAAATTTATTCACATTTGATATGAAATAGAATTCAGTTAAATTAAACCCGAAAAAATCACTGTTACACTCTTCACCCGATTTTCCTACATTACCATTTAGGCTTAAGAATAGTAAACGAAGATATGATTTGTTTAATTTGGGCTTCAAGAGAAGAAGAATCTTTGTTCTTTCTATTTTTTGGAAAGAAGAGAAACTGCTTTGGTGAATAGAATTTTATTCGCCTATTAGGCAGTATTGTAGAAATTAAACTAGCCATGTTATAACCTCTTATCGTTACCTTGCTGTAATTTCTGAGGATCATTACGGGAATATGATCGCTCTATTTTTATAACAAAATAAATGAAGTTAATATTCTTGGTTTGGAGCTTTCAGATTACGACTGTTATATATTGTTTGATTAAAGGTGTGTTAAATTATTTATTGGCGTGGATATCTCCGAAGTTTTCACCAGCCGATTGGCAGAATTTACGATTCGCCACGCTCTAGCCTTTGGTCGTGGCTACCATAACCTAATCCCATAATCCTACCGGATAAGCGGACCTTCAAGTTAATGTGAATTTCGAAACTCAGAAGTGTTATATGGTGTGTCACATCCACATAGCAAGCTTTGCAGAGGTTAAGATAGGGATAAGCGTTCTTTAAAATATCGACTGGGATTGAAACCGGACAACTTCCGACATCTAGTCAGACGCCTTAACCCCTGAACCAGCAGAACGCTCGTTTGATTAAATGAATCATATTTATTTCTGAAACCTTGTTAAAAATGTTATCTCCTATCATTTTTATGTTTCCATAAAGTAGGTTCATTGTACTAATAATAGTAGGAGCTTTGTTTCTCAATATACCCTACTTCTGAATCCAGAACTTGCGAGGCGTGGTATTCTGAATTTGATTACTAATTTCAAAATGACTGTCACGGTAAATGTTTTGATCAAGGAACGACATTTATAACTGTTGTATGTTTTATACAGTTATTAAACTGCAGTTAGATACCTACTTTTTCTATTCTTTGGGAAACAACTAAACCGCTATAACAATTATTTATAGATAATTAATACAGAAAGTTTTAGCCTGTGCTATAAAACGTCGACTTCCAGTAATCCTTCAAAAGCATGTTATTAGGTTCTTCGGTGGTTTAATTACAGTAGTCATTAATTAAGTAGTCCACCAAAGTTCAGTTAAAGATTTTTTTTGTTTATTTTCAAAATAACGTCTGCGATATTGTTTACATGCAAAGATACAATCCATAGATACTACTGACGTATTAACAAAGTGAATCTGTATCAACTAACTGTAAACTAACTAACTCTGCCCATCTGCCGATTTCTTTATATAGGCTCTATCGAAATTTCTGGAATTCTTCAAAAGCTTCCTCGAGATATTTCTCTAACATTAACAATTACTCAAACAATTAAAGATATTAAAAACAATCAGAAATAATACATAATCACTTAACATCATTACAAAATGGTCAGAAATGGAAATTACTGTAAAGATACTTAAACACAAAATTATTTACAGAAATAATTTTAAACTGTAGAAAATTGTCCTGTAGACATCGTAACTTGCATTAATACTTGGAATTACACACATTTAAGCAATTCTCTTGCACAATTCTGTTCTTAAACATATTAAATGGCCTTTAAATAATTTCCTTTCATAAAATAAAGTCTATATACACTGATTTACAAGAAATTTAAAAACAAACATACCAGATTATATTCAAGCCAACCTTAGCTCACTACAGATACTTCATACAATGCAATACTATTAAAAATTCTGGTATGAGGGCTGTTATAATGTGAAACAAGACTTCATTGAACACGTAATTTGAACTAAGTGTACTTTTTTTTGTCAAATAATTGGTGATACTGAAATTTACTGTGTAGGGAATATTATTAATAGCTTTGCGCATTTTTACTTCCAAAATATTCCGAAATAATGTTCCCGTTATGTTACTTTAATATCATTGCTCTCTTCATTGTTACCATTGATATTGAGGTTCTGTGAGGTATAAGCAAATTCCTGGCAACTTGATTTTTCAGCTGATAAAAGTAGGCTGTTAGAATACGGTATAAAAAACAAGTAGAAATATTTTGACGAGTGGTAGGGCACTTTGAATACTCTCACTTTTGTTTTCTTGAAGTGACTACCTTAACACTTTAATCACTGAATTATAAAGGAAAAAAACAGTTTTTTTTTTTTTAAATTTGCAAACTTCACATTCCCCACAAACTTCCAAGTGCAACTGATGAGAGTAAATTATGACATTAAAATAATGGCAAAAAGTTCGTTGAAAGGGTTTACTCACTTTTACTAGTGTAATCACAAATACATAATAAAAAGTAGCGTGGATCTTCTTTCGATGCTAGAATCATTGAGAGACGAAGATTTGAAATAGAAGAAGCCTGGAATAACAATGCAAGAAATTTTGTTCACGGGTTATTAGTAGCGGCATGTAATTTGATAAACTTAATTACACCGTAATGCCATGTTATATTTATTGAATAAATCTTGGTTTGATATTACTTTCCACGTCACACAAACGAGCTTTGCCAACTATTTGGTTTTGGTTTTATTGTATTACTGAGCCTAAGAAAGAATAGTTGAGACAGGATTTTCGGAGGCATCACCCGAATTGATGAAATGGAGCGGAAAATGAGGTGGACATCTGGCGAAGGACTCAACGACCTCAGTAAGCAGTCTGTAACCAAGGGCCTCTTGAGGGCAGCTGACAGAATGTTACGAAGCAACAGATCATGCTGTGCTCATTCTAGCGAGAAACTGAGTGTTTGGTGAATCTGTCGTGGAGACAAGTACAGTAACATCTAATTGAAGTGTGACACACTTAAAGAACATAGATAAATGACTTGAGTAAAACAGTTAAGTTTCGAATTAACATCTGCAAACAGTAGAACATTTCACACTTCGTCACTGTTTCGGTCAACATAATAACCTGGGATTTCAAGCTATCAGTTGCTCGTATTTAAGTTATTCGGCTTATAAAAATTCCTTTCAAATTAAAACAGATTATTTGTTGATGTTAGAAGTATTTACTACATTCAACAAATATGAGAAACTCTTGCTACTCATTCTTCATTGTTTTACTATTTAGAATGAAATATATATTAAGCATTGACTTGTTAGCTGAAAATTGCTGCTAAAAGTGTCAAACATTACAGTCAAAGTACCATACTAAGCAATTAAACCTATACAGTAGTTGGGATTCTAATTCTGTGCTAGTCACACGGAATCTTCGGTAAGCTATTACTTGCGTCAAATTGTTTGTTTTGTAATTATTTTTTAAAAAAATGGTTCTATTCTTAAAACACGTTGCTCAGTATTTGGTTTTTTAATTTTCTATTCAAGTCACATTTGCTACCCAGAAAAGTTACTTAGTATATGCCAACCGATGAAAAGTCTCTTATGGCGGCGTTATTTTAATTCACACGATCGCAACTGCTTTTCGAAAATTTCTACTATATTATTTACGATTTTAAATTTCTTTATAAAAAAGCTCTCAAACAGTTTTCACACCACGAAAATTCAGATATTAATTACGTATTCTACGAAAAAACAAAATTAACCAACGGAAATGAATTGCAATTGAAGTAACAAGTTTTTACTTTAGATTAAACTTAAAATTATGAATATGTGCATCTGTGAACTTGTGTATTTTGCTGGACTGTGACATTATTTAACATTAACCCTGGAGTATTCCCATTGATTATATATGTAATCCACTCAAGTGAAATCATACATTGGTAAAAAAATGATGGCACTAAGACTTTGATCCCCCGTGCACTATACGTTGGACAATTGAAAAAACTGCTCAGTGATGCACTATACGTTGGACTATTGAAAAAACTGCTCAGTGATGCACTATTGTCGGTTGTGCTTGGTTTCGTCACAGGAACTCCGCGAATTTCCCGGGGCTACCCTTATCATCCGCGCGGCCAATTACGTAAGTATTTTTGATTTTTTTTTTTTTTTTACTTACTGCTTTTTTCGACTTTGTTTGCTAAAACAATAATATCTTAATGATTAATAATTGCTTTAGAGTTAGTATTTAGAATAATAGTATAATAAGTTGCTCAAATAGAAGCGTGGCTGAAGGAGACTGAGAATTAAATTTGTTATGAATTTCGAGCTCTGATGATGAAGAAACCAATTTTTAAGAGCAGGACCATCAGTCTGAGTCAGGAGCAGGTCCTCGTCTTCAGAATCGACACGGAGGATTTCTATGCGGAGCTGCCGTGACTGCGGAAGAACACATAACAGAAGCACAAGATAAATGTGTAACGAGTTTAAAAGATTTATTTGCCCAGATAATTCCAAGATCACATGTTTGTCTTGCTCAGAAAACAGCAATTAATTTAGTAAGATTTAGAAAAGTTTTTGTTATAAATTTTTTTATTTTTTTTGGTAACTGCTTTACGTCTCTTTTTAACATCGAGGTCTTTAGAGACGGGAAAGGATTGGGGTCAAGGATGGGGGCAAGGAATGGGAAGGAATTCGGCCATGGCCTTTTGAAGGAAGCATCCTGGCATTTGCCTGGAGTGATTTGGGGAAACCATGGAAAACCCAAATCTGGATGCCCGGACGGGGATTCGAACCACCGTCATCCCGAATGCGAGGCGAGAACGCTAACCGTTACACCGCCCCTCTCGGTTTGTTATAAAAGTTAAATATGTAATATTTATTACAAAATAAGTAAGAATTTATGTTTTGTTAATTGTTTAACACAAAGAAGGAGTGAGTCTACTTTTTAATTATTTTTATTAAAAATACTTCAATCAAACGTTAAAAAAATGACTTTTTTTTAGTTTGAAAAAGGCGTGCACATGTAATCCACGCGACCACTAATGTTACTTCTCAGAGCGCGACTTAAATAAATTTAGCATTACGTTATATTCTGATGTAACATTGATGCCTTATACATGTTTCATGATGCTGTGTAAAGAGATCGCCTCCTGTTTCCCAGCAGTGTCGCGCCGCAGTGGGGTGTTTGCATGCTGTGCTGACGTTTGCACTGCGCTGCAGGGGAGTGTCTGTGCGGTGGCGTTAAATACGAGACCTGGCGGGAGTCAGCTTTAACCAGCGCTCCGTATAATTGCCCGAAAATTGCACCTCTGAGAGTTGTTTCTGGTGGCAGCCTTCCTGGCGTCTGTAATTAACCAACTCGTAGAAAATAATTGAATGAATGGTCCTCGCATCAAGAGTACTACTGAACGTGTGAAGAGGTCCTTGCCGGAAGTTACATTTCAAGCTGAATCAATGTGCTCTTTGGCAAATGGCGTTAAACTTATAAATATACGAATGTGTTATTTGTTTTAAGTGTAATGCAGAGCTTTAGGGTATAAAGTCAGACAGCGGATACAGTTACTCAGTAAAATTTATTCCATTTCTTTAGTCAACGAGACCCATCTCGTAACTTAAGTCCCGATGATATTCGAACTAGGTTTGGAGCTTTTCCTTGGGGTATCAGGTTCGAATCTAGTTGGTAGAAGAAATTTTCACCGTACATTGGTTGGCCTGCACGGTAAGAGGGTTTATGGTATACATTTGCAGTTAGTAGATTACATATATAAATATAAAAATCCGGAGCCGTTTGGTCTTTGACGACATAATTAGATCTGAAACAAAATTGTTTATTAGGAACGAGATGGACAATTGATAACAAATTTTATGAAGAACCATCCCAGGATTCACTTGCGGTGATTTACGGACCCCATAGGAATCCGAAATCTTAATGGACCCCAGAAATCCAAACTCAAATGTTAACACTCATATATTAACCAAACTGCTCCACTGCATGCGGTATTTTGAAGGTGATTCGTTTGTCTGGTGGTGACTTTAGCCAGGAGATTTAGTGGTCGTCATTTTGAAGTATATGCCTTTAAATGAGGGCATAGGTATCGTTGTTTCCAGATTTTTCTTTTACTTTAGAACGATTAGACTGCATGGTTCCTGTCACCCTAAGACAAAACTAACTGAAATACTGTAAGGCATAGACCAAAATGTGACTAAAACTCACAGGCTGTCAAGAGGTTAGTACTACTGCAACGCAGAATGGTAAAAGAAATAAATGAAAACATGTTGTACTGTCAGAGATAAGCTACATTTATATATCTTTGGTAGGTCTTCCCCCGAAGAAGATGAGAGTGTGATTACGAAAGCTTCCACGGTCACTGTATATATCATCTTTGTTCTCCGAGTGGAGAAACGTCGATTCATTAAAGCCTCACGTTACTGCCATCATGCTGTTCCTCTGAAGAAGGCCACAGCATGATGGCAGAAACGTCAGGTTTTAATAAATCGACGTGACTCCACCCGGAGAACAAAGATGAGAGTGTGTCAGAGACAGTGGTCTGCTTTAAGGCTAGTGAAGAAAATTTTATTCCTTTTCAGAGGCTGGAAGGTGCTGCTCCACGGCTGCACGGTCGGTTTAAGCAACCGGAGCTTTTTACGCTCTACAGCGCTGGCTTAAAAAGACTTCTTTGACACTGTAGAATGTGCTACAGGGCATATAGTTTCTTACATTTCTCACTTTGAAAATGTTTGGAAGAGGTATGGGCTGAGAGGAGGCGAAGTGGTAATTAAATCGCTGCGGAGTTAATATTCGTTCCTGGTAACACTAATAAAAGCAGTAGTCAACACATTAGATTAGTTCGGGGGCTCGTCAACAGAGATGTACGGTATTTACTGCCATTTTACTGGATTTTCTAACTGGTCGGTCGCAGTATGTTGTCGTTGAAGGAGAAAGTTCTTCTAATCTAGATGTTACATCGGGTGTACCTCAAGGAAGTGTAATTGGACCACTTCTTTTCTTAATTTTTATAAACGATCTCGGAGACAAATTGAAAATCCTTTTTAGATTGTTTGCAGATGATGCGGTTATTTATAGGGAAGTAAGAAATTTGGCCGATTGCTTAGAAATACAGCGCGATCTGGATGTTATTTTGGCTTGGTGCGCTGAGTGGCAACTTACTCTAAATTGTAAAAAGTGCAAGACAATGAGCATTACTAACAAAAAGAATCCAATTGTTCAGAAATACGAGTTAAACAATACAGTTATTGATATGGTCGATTCTATGAAATATTTTGGAGTAACAGTACAAAGGAATATGAAATGGGACATACACATTAATTCGTTAGTAGGTAGAGCAAATTCTAGGCTGCGATTCATAGGTCGAATCTTGAAAAATTGTAATGAACAAACAAAGGAGATAGCGTACAAATCTCTTATGCGTCCACATTTGGACTATTGTTGTGCCATTTGGGATCCGTTTCGTAAGGGGTTGATCGAAAGTATAGAGAAAGTACAGAGAAGAGCCGCTCGATTCGTGACCGCTTGCTACAGTCCTTATGAAAGCGTCACAGAACTGATTAGTAGACTAGGTTGGGAGTCTCTGGTAGATAGACGACACACGTTTCGTTTAAACTTATTGGAAAACATGCGTACTCCCACTTTCACTTTTGAGTGTAGTGAAATACTTCTCCCACCAACCTATTTGAGTAGGAAGGACAGGAAAGATAAAATTAGAGAAATAAGGTGCCGGACTGATTCTTATATGAATTCTTTTTTCCCTCGTACCATTAGGGATTGGAATGCACAGCAAAGAGATTAGCTTTGGTGCTGAGCACCCTCTGCCACCCACAATTTTGTGAATTGCAGAGTATATATGTAGATGTAGATGTAGATTTAAATTTAGTTCGAGTGTAATGCTGTTGCTAATTGCATTCAGCACAAGTATCTTCTCTAAAATATCACAGAACTATTCTAAGTGAAAGATCCTGAATGTCGATTACTCAGTTGAATTCTCGTGAAGAGTCAATTATAGAGCAATTTTGATGAGGTGTCTTCACTCTGATTATGTAGATCAGTGGCGAGGACAACAATCGATTCCTACAACAATTCGCAAAGTCAGTAATGTTAGTTTCAATAATTATCAAGGACTTTCAAATTTATGTAATAATTAATTATTAATCAGGAATTAACGTGAAACAAATAATCATAAACAAAAGTTTTTAATACAGCCCTCTCTTTGTCCAATGTATTGGAGCCATTATTAAGGCACCGAAGGTATTATCTGGGGAAAAGTAAATTTTCCTGTTGGGGGTCTATTATGGCCTTGCATATATAGTGTTCTGAATCATCTTCAAAAACTGTTATGATTTGTGGAAGTTTATGCGTGTGATTTCCTTAGCAAACGAAGTATTACATCTCTTTCAAAACACCGAGCGTGGTGGTGTAACGGATAGCGTTCTGGCCTCGCATTCGGGAGGACAGCGGTTCGAATCCCCGTCCGGGCATCCAGATTTGGGTTTTCCATGGTTTCCCAAATCACTCCAGGCAAATGCCGAGATGCTTCCTTAAAAAGGCCATGGTCGAATTCCTTCCCATTCCTTGCCCCCATCCTTTCCCGTCTCTAAAGACCTCGCTGTTGAGAGACGTAAAGCAGTTAAAAAAAAAATAAAAAAAAAAAATAAAAAAAAAATAAATTATTTTGCGTGGAAGGTTGAAAGAAATCTTATATTTTTAAACAAGTCATTCTTATATATATATATATATATAAAAATGAAGAGCTAAATAAACTGGTACATCTGCCTAATATCGTGTAAGGCCCCAGCAAGCACGTAGAAGTGCCGCAACACGACGTGGCATAGACTCGACTAATGTCTGAAGTAGTGCTGGAGAGAATTGACACAATGCATCCTGCAGGGCTGTCCATAAATCCGTAACAGTACGTGCAGGTGGAGATCTCTTCTGAACGGCACGTTGCAAGGCATCCCAGATATGCTCAATAATGTTCATGTCTGGGGAGATTGGTGGCCAGCGGAGGTGTTTAAACTCAGAAGAGTGTTCCTGGAGCTATTCTGTAGCAATTCTGGACGTGTGGGATGTCGCATTGTCCAGATGGAATTGCCCAAGTCAGTCGGAATACACAATGGACATGAATGGATGGTGGTGATCAGTCAAGATGCGTACGTACGTCACACTTGCCAGAGTCGTATCTAGACGTATCAAGGGTCCCATGTCACTCCAACTGCACACGCCCCACACCATTACAGAGCCTCCACCAGCTTGAACAGTCCCCTGCTGACATGCAGGGTCCATGAATTCATGGGGTTGTCTCCATACCCCCATATCCGTACACGTCCATCCGCTCGATACAATTGGAAACGAGACTCGTCAGACCAGGCAACATGTTTCCAATCATCAGTCCAATATGGGTGTTGACGGACCCAGGCGTGGTGTAAAGCTTTGTGTCGTTCACCCAGCAAGGGTACACGAGTGGGCCTTCGGCTCCGAAAGCCCATATCGATGATGTTTCATTGACACTTGTTGATGGCCCAGCATTGAAATCTGCAGCAAATTGCGGAAGGATTGCACTTCTGTCACGTTGAATGATTCTCTTCAGTCGTCGTTTGTCCAATTGTTGCACGATCTTTTTCCAGCCGCAGCGATGCAGGAGATTTGATGTTTTACCGGATTCCCGATATTCACGGCGCACTCATGAAATGGTAGTACGGGAAAAATCCCTAACTCATCGCTACCTTGGAGATGCTGTGTCCCATCTCTCATGCGCCGACTATAAAATCACGTTCAAACTCACTTAAATCGTAATAACCTGCCACTGTAGCAGCAGTAACTGATCTAACGCCTGAGCCAGACACCTGTTTTCTTATATAGGCGTTGCCGAACCCAGCGCCGTACTCTGACTGTTTACATATCTCCGAGTTTGCATACGTATGCCTATACCAGTTTCTTTGGCTCTTAAGTGTATATATATATATATCGATTTAAAAAAAAATCAGAAATTTTTGTATCTGGTATATCAGAAATGGCTCTAATTAAATCCAGTAGACGATTCAGGTACCAGTAAACCAACAAATGTTATTTCAGTTCTCTTTGGTTACAGCAAGGAACCTATATCTTTAAACAAACAATTTTTCGTGGTCAGTCCCCGAACGGTAACATAATATCGCAGAAATAACTAAATGCAAGTATATTTATTAATGAATGATTTTTTATTTTGATGAGTAGTAATAAATTGTAAAAGTAGTTATGACTAAATACTACATATTTAATTGTAAAAGATTTAAAAAGTAGACATTTTTCATAGTTCTTTACAAAATCTCTTTGATGACAATATTAACAGTTATAATATGATCATCGTTTAATTTTTAGACGTATGTGTCTTTAGAATAAACATAAATATTACTTAATTTACGTACTCATCAAAAAGCCTTGTACAGGTGTCCGTACGAAAAAAACAGGTTCTGGTAAAATTTAATCCTGCGCTTTGGAGCGTCTGATCTTGTGCTTTATTAATAGTCATAACGAAAGATACTTATATTGAGACACGGTTGAATCTCATGTGAGGTTAATGCGAGGTATGAGCATAGTATTATCGAAGTGAAAGAATTTAGCAAGAATGATGATGTCTTCAAAGTCAGTTACCACTAGTCTTGCACCATTAATTATTCCATGATTATCATTAAGATTTCTATTTAACATAATAGCATTTTGTCTTTAAAAGCACTTACTTTATGAGATGGTAAACCGAACGATCTCGGAAATGGCTCCGGCGATTCGGATGATATATATATAAAAAAAAAAACCTAGGAATTCTTGTATTTGGTATCTTGGAAAAGGCTCTAAAGCCATCTCATCAACTAAGTTAGGTTTTCATAATATATAAATAATCTATCAAATCTAATACTATTATATGAACTACTCTTATATATAGCTAAAATTATTGTTCCACAAACGTCTCTAAAGATTTTTTTTTATGAAATATCCCATATTGAACAGAAATCGAAAAACTCCGAGCCAAGATCGGTCACCCAGGTACTTAGTAATAACACGTTAATAATTTTCTACTTCACTCATGCATGCCAAACAAATAACACCCGTTTGTTGTTTGCTGGACTACTGAAATAGGTTATTACTTGCTTCTGATGTTGTCGCTACCAACTTTGAAATCTGTTATTTTATTTGACGCTAAATTCAGATTATGGTTTGAATCTGAACTGAATTCTTAATTAACGTGATGAGCAGTCGAGTGTTTCAGCGGTTAAGTTGTCTGGCTGAAGATAGAAATGCCTCCGGTTCGAATCCCGGTCTCGATGGGGATTTTCAAACGCCTAAACCCGACTACCACCTCTGGCACAGCTCGCTGTCTAATGTGCAGTACGCCAGAACCCTTACTTGGTTCGGATTCCACCTTAAGCTGCTAGTACCCTGTACCCGGTAGGATTCCCGGGTTAGGTTAAGTTGGCTACAATAGAGGTGGAATTCGTAGCCAATAAAAACAATGTCACCAGATCATTACGATCACACTAGCCTTTTAATTACCTTGATATTGGAAAGAATTCTGTAAGACTTTCTTACGTTGTGTAACTTTAAAGTCAAGTTTATTCAAAAATATACTTTCGCGAAATAAGTTAAAGCAAACTTGTCGTTAGAAAAGAAATAATCTCTGATTTTTTATTCATATTTCTTCTAACATTCAAACAGCATAAATAATGACCACGTAGTTCTTTTTTTACTTTCCGATTAACATTGCTGCTTGTTCTTTTAATCATTTTTACATTTTAATAACATCTCTGCCTTCTTCATACTACATTAACAGCAACTGAAATTCAGAGTGTCTGCTCTGCGGAGTTGACGGTAACAACATTAGTCTCTGGTTTCAAAGGTATGACATCTGCTCAAAATAAAATTAGTAACACAAGAATTATCCACGATCGATTTAAATATAAGGTGTTTCCTTCCAACTACTAAGGCAATATGTGGTTCTTTTAACATGACTTAAAGCCAAAAGTTGCGTTCCTGACAGTGCCTTCGATCCTTATTCATAGATTTCGATAGAAGTGTCTGACAGTTTTTTAGCATTCCAAATCGAGATGGTAGCCCAAGGGGTAAAAAGATTATCAGCTTAACAGACGCGCAGCAAATTCACAGACAAAGGTTACAACTTGGTCAACTTCAGTCGTATATAAATATGAGATATGTTGATTAATAGTGTGAAATGGAGTTGCTCTATATTTGTTAACAGGACTCTATGGTAGGAAGACGTAGGGGGCAAATCGAAGCGCCTACCAGCAAGAGGGACGTGATTACTCCATCGCCGGAGGAACAGCAGGTCTGCCTGGTGTTTGAGCCTTCACAGTGGAACGGGATGCTATGCCAATATACTCATCACAGAAGCTAAGCCTTCAGTTGGCTCCCTCCTTCACGTTTAGCCCTTCCCGTGGTGTTCGGGTGAAGTAAACTGCACACCACCAAAGCAAGGGTTGATCGCAGACGTTGCATGTGGGTAAAGAAGTTATATTCTAAGCCCTATAATTCATTGTTAAATTAACTTTAAAAAGCGTCATGGTTTCATCGTTGCAAATCTATTTATTCGGTTGAAAAATTGGACTTACTCGTCTCTTTTTGTGTTTGCACTGCGTTTTTTTTTGCTGATGTCGCCAACGTTTCGGAACCAACCTGGAGACTTCGTCAGGGTTTCTGCCTATCTCTCCGTCTGGTGTTTTTGTTTTTAATAAACTTGAACACTTAATTCACTGTTTATTTTTACTAGCAAAGATGATTTTGTTTATCCGCCAAAGAATATTTACTATCCCAGAGAGGTTTGTGTATTATGGATCGATATTGTAGTTCTTACAACGTGTTCATTTGCTAGCACACACTTTCACATTTGGCTTATACCTTACCCGCCGTCTCTGTTTAAATTGTTAGGATTTTTGTAAATTTCTATGGATTCCCTTATTTTTCGTTCTAAAAAATCTTTTGGCTTTGCAACGATCGTTGGCGGATAAACAAAATAGTCTTTGCTGGTGAAAATAAACAGTGAATTAAGTGTTCAAATTTATATATATAAAAAAGCAACAGACGGCGAGATAGACAGAAGGCCTGACGAAGGCATCAGGTTGTTGCCGAAACGTTGGTGACATCAGCAAAAAACGCAGCGCAAACCCGAAAAGAGATAAGTAAGTACAATTTTTCAATAATGACGCCTGCAAAATTGACGAAATTTTATATTTATTCGGTTGTTGCAAATAAATTTCCAAGATTCGTGCCATAAAAAGTTTTAGGTTTAATTGATTGAAATGATGTGTTTTGTCCAATTCATTGTTTTATCTTTTTATTCCTGTATACATCTGATAGTATCCCAATCAATTACTCATAATCACAGTTGTATGATGTATTAGTCAATTTACAGTTACTAAACTAGTAGGCCTAAGGTAATGTGTGGTTCACAATTTTCACGTCCCAATGATTAAAATATAAGTTCATGTTTTAATACCATACTTTTTATAGAAGAATATCTTATGAACCACCTATCAGATCGGTATTGCGTATTAGTTATAGCACATACTTTTAAAAGGAACAGTCCTTCAATTCTTTTATGAAAACGCAAATGAATTTTCTAGTATAAGATAGAACTTATAGCCTTAATTATATTTTCGCTATTGATTAATGGTATCAAGATGATTTGAATAATGTATTTTTTGTTGGAAATAAACTAATACAGAAACGGCAGATAATATTTCTTTCCCTTCAGCACTGAGAATTTACCACTGAAAATATTCTAAGAAGTTACGAGGTGTTTCGAAGAAAGGAACTTGGAAGGGAATTATTTTTCTCAAACATTTATGATAATTCAGTTGTAAAATTGGACTGTTGTTAAGGCAGACAAAGCCTTCTAGACGTTGTTGGCCCGTCGTGCTAAAATCGAACAAGAGGAGATTTCCCCTGAGGTAGCGGCCTCGTGTTTTACTTGCAATTTCTTCTGTGGGATTCCAGAACATTATATTACTGTGGAAAGCATTCCTTAGCCACAATGCTTTATGTTTCCGCGTTTGGTTTGTTTCTTCAGAAATTCACAATCAACGCCGTTGTTCGTTCGATGCATGTTTCTTTTGCATCAACCTTGGTCCTTGCTGGATTGAATATTTTCATTATAACTCTAAAATTAATAACGTATTTTTGATCTTATTCATCATCTTGGAATTTCATTGTAATTTATTAATTATTTGGTAAAAGGAACTTCTACACTACGACAGTGATCGGGTATTTTAAACGATGTTTTTTTGTGTAGTTACTGTATATTTTTTTTAAACCGTAAATAAATTTAAAAAATTTCCTAAAACGCGTTTCGTGAAAATTGATGTTTCATAGCTTAACGATCACATTTACATCTATGACCGAGCGTTTCTCAGACCCATCTAGTAGATGACTACGAGAGATCTTATATATATATATATATATGTGTGTGTTTATGTTTCACTTAGCAGCTACAACCACCCAGCTCAGACCACTAGTGTTTGTGTGTGATAGTAGCCTCGAATCTCCCATCGTGAAGCTTGGTGGTTGTATGTGGGCAACTGTGGGGGTGTAGGAATTACGGTGGTTGAAATTAGTCGACCTAGGGCATTATCTTATTTCAACCAAAGACGTGTAAATCATTATTTTTCACCTTGAGACCACAACTATCTAGCACAGACCACTGGAATTTGCGAATGGTAGTTGCACATCAGTAACTGTGGGGTGTGGAAGGTGGTTGAAAGTGGTCGACCTATTTTTTATTTCGTTTAAAGTGTTATAAAATGCTTTGGAATCTTCCAGAATGTTTAGAACGTTTAGAATGTTTTTTAATGCTTTAGAACGTTCTTACCGAGCGTGGTGGTGTAACTGCTAGCGTTCTGGCCTCGCATTCGGGAGGACGGCGGTTCGAATCCCCGTCCGGGCATCCAGATTTGGGTTTTTCATGGTTTCCCAAATCACACCAGGCAAATGCCAGGATGCTTCCTTCAAAAGGCCATGGCCGAATTCCTTCCCATTTCTAGCCCCCCATCCTTTCCCGTCTCTGAAGACCTCGCTGTTAGAGAGACTTTAAGCAGATTAAAAAAATAGAACGTTCTTAAATGATTTTAAGCTATTAACGAATATAAATAATTTATATGCAATGTTTTTGGTGTGTAATCGATTTTGCTGATTTGGTAGGAGTAACATAGACTACTTTTTATCCTGGGTATATTTAAGGTTCCGTGAAAAAACATTAAAAAAATATTGAGGAGCTGTGGAAGAAGTGAAGTAGATGCTCTTTCAGAATTGAATATATTTGTATTTGTTTTTTTGTTATAGCATAACGAATGAAATCTGAACCTGGAGTCAAAAATCGTGTGCCTCCCAGAATGTCACCTCCGAACGTTAACAATTTTCTTTTAAGAAGATTTGAGTGCTGTTTTTGTTTGATAATCGTCTCGGGACCTAATAATCGTGCGTCTAACCTTCAGAGAAGTCCTCTCTTTCTCTTACAGTTAGTAAATTAGATGTCGGATTAAACAAATAAATTTTTCTATGGAAATTAGTGTAGAGAACAATCAGTAACTGATGTAATAAAGGAGCTGGATTGGTATTCATTGAAAGAAAGGAAGATGGTGATGAGAGTAATGGGAGTTTAGAAGACGTATATGGGTGACGAAACTTTTGGAAAAATATTGCTGGAAGAATTAAGAGTAGTGCATGGAATAAAAGAGATAACCATGACCACATGCTGGCACTCTCCTTCAGGCAGAAGGGAATGGGATAGTAATCTTTTGCATGTAAGGGAGTCAGGGAATGGAATAAATTACCAACTGAAGTGATGAAAAATTTATCAAAACCTTGAACGAATCTTATACATATTTATATCTATAAATAGACGTGTGTATCCCTATATTTCAGTTTTAAGCCACCACTACCTAGCACAGATCACTGGTGTTTGTATGTGGTAGTAGCATGGATTTTCCTATCGTGCACAACGTTGGCCGAATACCGATAGCTGTGGGGGTGTGGGAGACATGGTGGTTAAAGTTTGTCGATGTAGGGCATTTCTATATTTCGACCATAGACTTGTGGGTCACTATACTTCTCTTTCCTGCCACAACTACGTAGCGCAGACCATTGGTGTTTGTGTGTGTTAGTAGCATCGAGTCTCCCATTGGGCATTATTGTGGTTGCATATCGGTAGCTATGGAGGATCTGGAGATATGGTGCTTGAAAGTGGTCGACCTGGGGTACTTTCGCATTTAGACCAAAGACGTGTGAGCACCTATATTTCACTTTATAGCCAAAACTATCTAGCGCAGATCACTGGTGTTTGGTTGCGGTAGTAGTACATTCACTAATTGCACAACGTTGGCCGAATTTCGGTAACTGTGGGGGTATGGGAGATATGGTGGTTGAAAGATATCGATCAAGGACTTTTTCATATTTCGACCAAAGACATTTGTGTCCGTGTATTTCACTTTGCTGCCACAACTACATTGCGTAGAACACTGGTATTTTTGTTTGGTAGTAGCATCGATTCTCACGTCGAGCGCTATGGTGGTAAGATGTCGGTAGCTGTGGGGTGTGGGAGATATGGTGGTTGAAAGTGGTCGACGTAGGGCATTTTCCTATTTCTACCAAAGACGTGTGTGTCCACATATTTCAACTTGCAATCAGTACTACCAAGTGCAGACCACGGGCGTTTGTGTGTGGTAGTAGCCAGGAGACTTTCACCATGCACTATGGTTATTGCGTGTCTGTAGCTGTCGGGATGTGGTAGATATGGTATTTGAAATTGGCGTACCTCATATAAAAATAGACATGCGTCCCTATCGTATTTCACTCCACAACCATAACTACCTTGCGCAGTCCACTGGTGATTGTGTATGGCATTAACCACAAGTCTCCCAACTTGCACCATGGTGGTGTCATGTCGGTAGCTATGGGGGTGTGGGAGATTTGGTGGTTGAAAGTGGTGGACGTAGGGTACTAGGGTACTAGGAACTGGAAGTAATTCGGAAGCGTCGCGGCATTCGCCTGGAGTGATTTGGGGAAACCATGGAAAACCCAAATCTTGATGCCTGGACGGGGATTGGAACCTGCGTTGTCTCAAATTCGAGGCCACAACGTTACCGCCCCCCCCCCCCCCCCAGGCTCGGTTTCTACGATTAAAAAGTTTTAAATGTTAACCATTCCTTCTATTGCCAGTTTAATCAACTAGAACCAAATTAAAATAAATTATTAACTTTTTTTTGTTTTGACAGTACAGATTTTTCAAGTTTTATTTATATAGCTTAAACATAATACCATTAAAAACAACAATAGGTTTACTGGCTGAAACTTCACTTATAATAATTATGAAATAATGGAAGGAAGTTAGTGCTGTGATTGCTTAAAGCGCATTTGAGCTCATGGAACGTTGTTGAAACATTATATTCTTATAAGATCAGTATCGTGCAATACAATGGAATAAAAGTAATAATTAGTTCACATATACTTAGATTTTTTTTTGTGACGAATTACATAAATATTTATTCTGTTCAACTAGCATGTTATTATTTGTAGTAATGTATTTTCACAAAGATTGCACAAAGTATTACACGAAATTCTTAACCATTGTAAAGTCAGTAAACTACAACGATAAACATGTTTCATGTTTATTTCTCTATACATATACACCGGGGTGTAAGGGTTTGGGAGAGACTATACTAGCCTTTTCCAACCAAATGTCAACCTCTCCTTCACGTGGTGCACCCTGTTTGCACGGACGAGGCTCTGGCGACTGAAAGATTCCCGGTATAAGGAGTCACCCACTGCTTGCCAACGGCCTCCGAAAGTAGGGCGGAAGAGCGGGGAGAGGTTCAGGGCACCCTCTTGCCCTAGGGGTAGGAAACGGCCCCAAAAGGCGGATGAATCAGAAATGATCAACGGCATGGGGATGCAGAAGGCAGCGGGAAACCACTGCATTAAAGACCCAAAGGTTATCCCGAGGACATGTAAACCTCTCAAATTACATATATCATGATGGCTTCTTCCTGGGTAAAATATTCCGTATTTAAAATAGTCCCCCAATCGGATCTCCGGGTGGGGACTGCTCAGGGAGGAGTAATCAGAATGGATAGAAACATTCTACGAGTCGGAGCGTGGAATGTTAGAAGTCTGAATAGGGCAGGTAGGTTAGAAAACTTAAAAAGGGAGATGGAACAACTTAAGTTAGATGTTGTTGGGATTAGTGAGATTAAATGGAAGGACGCACAGGATTTCTGGTCTGGGGAACACAGGATAATTATCACACAATCTGTCAATGGAGTCACTGTTGTAGGATTTGTAATGAACAAGAAAGTAGGGAAACGGGTGAGTTATTATGAACAGTTTAGTGTCAGGATTATTTTGATGAGGTTAGAAACTAAGCCCGTTCCGACCACATTAGTACAAGTATATATGCCAACGTCACAGGAAGATGACGAAGAAATAGAAAAAATATACTCTGAAATTGAAGAATTAATCCAATATGTGAAGGGGGAGGAAAATTTAATAATCATGGGTGATTGGAATGCGATAGTGGGAGAAGGGAAAGAGGGGAATACTGTAGGAACTATTGGTGTAGGAGAAAGAAATGAGCGAGGAAGCAGGTTGCTAGTATTTTGTGAAAGATATAAGCTAGTAGTTTAAGAACCATGCAAGAAAATATACACTTGGAAACGTCCTGGGGATACAGGCAGATATCAACTAGATTATATTATGGTCAAACAGAGATTCAGGAATCAAGTTATAGATTGTAAAGCGTACCCAGGAGCAGACATAGACTCTGACCATAACTTGATAATAATGAAGTGCGGGCTGAAATTTAAGCTAATAAGGAATCAGTATAAGCAGAACAGACTGGAAGTGAATAAACTCCAACAATCTAGCACGAGAGAAAAATTTGCAGAAATGGTAGACTTATGTCTAAAAATTAACTCTGAAAGGAGCTCAACCGAGGACGAATGGAATACATTAAAGACCGAAATAATGAAAGCTGGTAAAAAAACATTAGGCTTTAAGGAAAAAGCTGCCAGAAAACCTTGGATCACAGAAGAAATTTTGGATCTGATGGATCAGAGAAGAAGGTACAAAAATGTTCAGGACGAAGCAGGAAGAGAGCAGTACAAGCAATTTAGAAATCAAATAAATAGGAAATGCAAAATAGCAAAAGAAAATAGCACAAGCCGACAAATGTGAGAATTATCGCACTATTAGTCTAACATCACATGCTTCAAAATTACTGACCAGAATAATATACAGAAGGATGGAAAGGGTAGTAGAAGAGATAGTAGGTGAAGATCAGTTTGGGTTTAGGAAAAATCGCGGTACAAGGGAAGCAATTCTGTCTTTAAGATTAATACTTGAAGGGCGGATCAAGAAATACAAAGATACTTTTATGGCATTTGTTGATTTAGGAAAAGCTTTTGATAATGTTAGGTGGGACAAGATGTTCAAAATTTTAAAGAAGTCAGGTCTAAAGTATCGAGATAGAAGAATACTCTATGAACTATATAAGAAACAAGTGGCTATAATAAAAGTAGAGAATCACGAGAGACAAGGTTGTAGTCTATCCCCGTTAATATTCAACTTGAATGTAGAAGAAGCAATGAAGAAAGTCAAAGAAAAATTTCCATGTGGCATAAGTTTTTAATGAGACAAATCAGTATGCTACGATTTGCTGATGACATTGTCTTGTTAGCAGAGAGGGCTGAGGATATTGAGAAGTTATTGAATGGCATGAACAAAATACTGAAGGAAGATTGTGGACTGAATATAAATCAAAGCAACACAAAAGTGATGAAATGTAGCAGGAATGATACCAATACTAGCAGATTAAATATAAAAATAGGATGGTTGCAATAGGAGAAGTAAGTGAGTTCTGTTACTTGGGAAGCATAATTACTACCGATGGCCGAAGCAGGGATGATGTTAAAATCAGAATAGCACTAGCAAAAAGAGCCTTCATGAAGAAGAGAAACCTTTTAGTTTCAAATAGTGATTTTGGAATTAGAAAGAATTTTTTAAAACTCTTTGTGTGGAGCACAGCACTTTATGGTAGCGAAACATGGACTTTAGGAATACCGGAAGAAAGAAAATTGAATCATTTGAAATGTGGTGCTACAGAAGAATGCTGAAAATTAAGTGGGCTGACAAAGTAAGAAATGAAAAAGTTTTGGAAATGATGGGTGAGGAAAGAAGTTTGTGGAAGAAACTTACAGAAAGAAGAGACAGGCTGGTAGGCCATATTTTGAGACATGCTGGATTGGTTAATTTGTTAGTAGAGGGAACGGTCGAAGGTAAGAACTGTAGAGGAAGACAGAGATTAGAATATATGAAGCATATAATTGAGGACGTGGGTTGTAAGGGTTATGTAGAAATGAAGAGGTTAGCACAGGATAGGAAGGAATGGAGGATTGCATCAAACCAGTCGAAAGACTGACGACAGCAAAAAACATATACACCACGTAAACACCGTCCAATTGATGAGGTAAATTTTTATAAATGTATAATAAATGACCACTGTCGATGCAACTAATTTTTATATTCGTCCTATTATTGTTTTTCCAAACGCGTTTCACACCATTTCGCCGAATCATCTTCAGCAATTTATCTGTTGGACATGTGTATATGTCATGCAACTATATCTTTGAACATCGAAAGATATAGATATCAAATACGATCCACTTAGGGTGCAACCGCACGCGAGCGAACGCATACGTTCACTCAGTGTTGTAATAAGTCGCGTTCCCAAAGCGAGGAAGTGTGCATGTATGGAGGGAGGGCTATTTTGCGGCGAGCGGAAGCCGCTGTCCTGTTCGTCAAGCCACCCGCTGCGCTGTTGACAATAACAGCAGGGACAGCCAACCTACGAACAATAGGGACACGCCACTAGGATATTCTTGACTTCTTGTATGCTGTTGCATGGAATGCTGCTTCGAGGCGGGATGGAGACGAGGCACTTGTGGACTGTGTGTGGTAGTGAGTGGACGCTGTGGCCGGTCTACCGACATCCTCTGAGCGTCTGAGGTGCGCATCACGTCGCCAGCAGTGTCGACAGCAGTGCACACGGTAAAGTGATTCAAACAGTGCGACTGGTTGCAACATACCATGGCCCGAAACATACCCCTGAGTAGCTACAGACTTGTTTGGGAGAGCCAACTGAGCTAGCCATCTGCAGAAACTATTCACATGTAAAATTGGATGTCTTTTAATTTGTAGAATAAATTCATGTCTTTTGTTACCCATCTTTCATATTCTTGTAACCCCTGAGACATGTCATGCACGTGGCTCAATATTAATATGTTGATAAAGAGAAGTTTTAATTGCTGACGCCATACAGTGTGTCTAACAAGTTTCAAAGTAGAGCCACCCCCATCAGAAGAGAATATTAAAGTGTGTACGTCGAAACAAAGACGAATGAACGCTTCGAACCGCATGTGTTTGCCTGCGGTCGGTTTCCCTCGGGAGGCGGTACATCAAAGCAAAATGCGGACCACACGTGTTCCGCTTAAGTATAGTGTGTACGTCAAGTTATTTTGGAGTGGTATAACTCGGATTCCTTAAAATTAATAGAGTTATACAGACAACATGAGTGTTTATGGAACCGCAGTCATAATGATTATAAAAGTATAGTAAGGAAATCTGATGCCTGGAATGAAATGGGTGATATTGTGAAGTGTGACTCAAAAGAGGCGAAAAAGAAAATGGAATATATTTTGGGATCCTTCAGACGTGAACGTCAAAAACAAGAAAATTCATTTAAAACAGGTTCTGGAGCTGATGTCATATTTAAATCTATGTGGTTTGCTTTTAAGGACATCTTATTTCTGCTGGATAATTTGCGCCAAGGGAAACAGAAAATACTGAGGCAAGCCAAACATTTATTTTTTAATCAGTTTTCTATTAGTGTCATAATGACAATACAAATATCTAAAATGTTATGTAACAATTATATTTCATGCATATATATTCTGACAACTTACACTACCTAATATTCAGCAAATTCATTTCTTATTGCTTCACAACTGGCAGCGCTTTCCGTCCGATCCTGGCTATTGAACAAAAAGACTGTGAATTTTTATTTTCTATTTCATGTTGCCAAGTTCCAGGAATCACTTCTACTTCATTATCCTCATCGAATGTACCATGAAGACTGTTTATATTTCTAGAATGTTTACTTTTTTCAAAAAATTATGCATATAAACGCATGTTAAAACCACGGTTGTAGCTTTTTCTGGCGATAATATCACTCTTCTTAAAACTCTAAAAACGGCGGACGTAATGCCGAAAGCATTTTCTATGATACGTCGAGCACGGCAAAGGCTATAATTGAAAATCGGTTGCTTGAATCCTTTTTTTTTTTTTTTTTGTTCTACGGGATAAGCTTTCATTATATTATATTCAAGAGCAAAAGCGTCATAACCAACAAATACAAATGGAGCTTTCATGCTCCTATTACCAAGAACCTCTTCACACGGCAAATATTTCTACCGCAGAAAACCGCGAACATGAAAGAAAGACACACAGCGCATACCTTCGTTGTAATGTGTACAACAAACAAATTTTTAACAAACGTCGCACAGATTCGGCCGCATCCATTTGGCCACAAGCGTTTGCTTGCGTTCGCCTAGTGTGTACCCACCTTTACATTTTCTGTTTACAGTGGCTTCTTTTATATACTTTCGCCATCGCTGTATTCATCGTATTTGTACAGCAGGTCATTCATTCCCGAATGCTAGTCCAGAGCGTTACCATACACCCACCACGCCCTGTTTCAAACAAAAATATGAATGATTATACCATGAAATGGATACGGTTGTTTCTGAATATACGGCCGAAATGTTACCACTCCCCTATGATGAATGAAGAGTAATATATTGTCAGCAGGCCATAGTCTAAAACTCTTCTAAATATCAACTGAATATTTGCATTCCTGGTGATGACCTTATAGTATTTCCGTAACGTCGAGAAAGCTGGAGAAGTTATCAAACATAACGTAAAATACTGCTGTACATTTATTAGCAATAACTAAAAAGCAACAAAAGTAAAAATTTGAGTAGATACGGGAAAATATGTTGTACAGATATGGATAAGAAACTTGAGCAGAATATGGAGTATACTCTGTTCACCCTCGGCGGTTCAAAGTCATGTTACGTTGTCATGCTACTTATCTCACCACCCCATCCCGTTACCTACCCCAGCTCTACCATCAGACCGTTGCATCCAGGCACCTACGTAACAAAAGTGTGGCGGATGCAAAGGTGCAAGGCCTGCTTGTTATGAGTATTTGTAATACTTATTGTTTTAATAGTATATTTAAAAAGCATTATGTGCGTCTGGTATTTAAACGTCTTTTGAGTAATAACAAATTGTAAATAATGTAAAAGACTATAAAATTTTCTGTATTAATTTTAAAAATCAATACAAATAGTTCTGAATGAAATTACGACCACCCTTATTGTTTTAAAAGGGATTTAATAACAGCTAATATTTTTTAGTGGAAATTCAGGGCCGCATTTAGGCTCTGTGGGCCCCTAGGCTATACATGTGGTGCGGGCCCCCTGTCGGCAGTGGCTGGATTCTTAAATTTCGAAATATTCGAAATTCGACCTAAAAAAAAATTTATGGGCGACCTTTTTTTTTAGCTCTACTACCTGCCCAGGCGAGGGTTGTGGGTGGTGAGGGGCCACTCTTTGTGGTGCGGGCCCCTAGGCTACAGCCTATGTAGCCTATGCTTAAATGCGGCCCTGAGTGGAATTATATTTCTGGTAAAGCTGGCTGATTCTTTGTAGTGTTCGGAAAGTTTCGCTGTATCTTGTTACAGAGGCGCACTTCGAGAGTAGACCGTTATGTCGAAATAATGTTAGAGGGGAGTCACAGTATCATTACCTAGAAAATAACCAACGTGTTTTGGTCACTTCTCTCCATACATAAATCTACAAGCGTTCTGTGTCTGTCTGTCCGTTGGTTACCGTATCCCAAAAAAGCTACCCAACCGATTTGAGCAGGGTTATTACAGTTTGAAAGCTTGTAGTCTAGCTTAAAATCTGTTACATAATTTATCAATATACACGACAGAGTAATGGAGCCAGGAAAGATAGATGCCATAGATAACAGCAGCAAAGATAAACACTCCTTTCTTAACTTCAAATATATCATAGACGATCACACTATACCGCATACAATCACTTCAGTCTTTAGATTCTGTTAATATTGTGTTTGACTACATAACTTTTGTTATTTATTTCTCCAGTTTTCTGAGATATAATTCCTTAAAATACATGGAAACGAAAATTAAACCTCTACATAAAACATTAACACACCAGTAAATTTGTAATTAGTTTACGTCAATGACTGTAACGACATTACATTACATTACAAACATCATACAGAATAGTAACCAATGTTTCTGATTAATATTGATATTCAAATTTTCGCAGATTTATAGTACATAATTTTCAACAAGCTTTATGAATATTTAATTAGTTATTTTATTAATTTTTCTATATTACTTTCAGTTCTCCGTGAGTTAGGATAATATTTTTGGCGGATATTTCCTCTTCGCATTAAAATGCCTAATTTTATCGTGATTTTATAAACATATGATTCCTTAATTCCTCTAAGTACATTACGTTAAATATCAAAACTTTCTGGTAACTGGAGAAACAGTGGAAATAAGAAAGCAGTTAATAGACAGTAAACTTCCCATGTGACGTTTAGATGTTTTTCCTTTTCTGGAATAATAGAAACGTAACATCTGTTAGCGCTGCCAAAGTACCGGGAAAATGCTAGAGGGAAAACGAGTCTGAAGTGTTATTTTATACGTCATCCTTCAACAAATCTTTATATATAAAGATGAATGTTTGTTTGTTTGTTAGTTTGTTTGTTCTTCATACAAATCCACAGTTTTCATCCGATCTCGATGAAACTTAGCACACTTATCCTTAGAAACAAGGAGAAAAATACTGTCTACATTTGGTTGAAAAATTGTGTGTATAAATAACACATATTGCCTCATAACTTCGAAATACGGCGATAGACAGACACGTTAGATGTGTACGTCAACGTACCGTGTTTCCGTGTACTGGACTGCCAGCTCAGTGGTTAAAGCGCTTGCTTACGAACGTCGTGGTCTTCGGTTCAAATCTCCGTGGAGGCTAAGATTTTTTTTAAATTGTTTTTCATCGTAAGAGTCAGGCCTGGGCCATCGGTTATTCGGATTGAATGTTTAACTGTAGATATTAGAAAGTTAGGGGTGCAATGCAAGGCAAATCGTAGGTAGTCTTACAATGTTGTAGGTGTACATTTTTTTACGTTATAATAATCCCTCAGGTGTTGTTCGCAGTCAGTGTGTGAGTGTGAACCACAGTAATCTTTATATATAAAGATGAATGTATGTACGTTTGTTAGTTTGTTTTTTCTTCATACAAATCCACAGTTTTAATCCGATCTCGATGAAACTTTGCACACTTATCCTTTGAAACGAGGAGAAAAATACTGTCTACATTTGGTTGAACAATTATCTGTATAAATAACACATGTTGTCTCATAACTTCGAAATACGGCGATAGACAGTCACGTTGGATATGGTCGCCTCCGTACCGTGTTTCCGTATAGTGGACTGGCAGCTTAGTGGTTAAAGCGCTTGATTACAAACGTCGTGGTCTTCGGTTCAAATTTCCGTGGAAGCTAAGATTTTTAAAAATTGTTTTTCATCGTAAGAGTCAGGCCTGGGCCGTAGGTTATTCGGATTGAAAGTTAAACTGTAGATATTAGAAAGTTAGGGGTGCAATGCGAGGAAAATTGTAGGTAGTCTTGCAATGTTGTAGGTGTACACTTTTTTACATTATAATGATCCCTCAGGTGTTGTTAGCAGTCAGTGTGTGAGTGTGAACCACAGTAATATTATTATAAATACGGAAGTAAGTCTCTGTCTTTTTGTTACGTTTTGACGACTAAATGGCTATATCGTTGTGATGAAATTTTATAAGGAAATCTGTATGAAGGGCACAGGATATTTTTTTCAATATGATTAACAGTTGTAGTCACGAAAGTTTGAGACCTTATCAAATGGTGACAGAAAAATGTTGGAAATTGATTCTCTTCAAGAGACAGGTTCGACGGTACAATGATATAGTGATAGCTTTCCTGTCATATTATTCCTACTCGATATTGTTTGGGACCAATCCTTCGTTAGCAACTTTCTATATTTAATTCTGGCAAAAACAATTCTTAATCCACGCGTAATCCTATCACAGAAGCCTTAGTCCATGAAGTAATTATATTTAATGGAAACATAAACCAGTTGGAGATCAAAGATCTTCCTCCTTTAGGAAACATCACTGCAAGTATATCCACTTGGTGTCCGTTATATACTCGTAGACATGTTGCGGTACCAACTAAAAATAATTAGTTTTCTGAATTACATAATCCTCCCTATTCATGTTTAAGGTGTAGTATCCAGATCCGGGAATAGCCGTAAAATGAGTAGCATCAGGCGAGTTTCGTTGCTTCCTAGTAATCGGGGAGAAAGAATGACGCGCGTCGCTTCTGAGAAGCTTATCTGCCTGCTCGGCGGAACAATAACAAAACCCGAGAGCTTTCTTCACGTTTCTCGCCTACACCTAAATAGCTAATATTACTTCGTCTTGTTTATCATTAAATACGGCTCAAATGTCAATTCTCTAAAAGAGTTCCGATAAAATGCTTTGTTTACCAGCATCGTAACAGGCAATTAATAATAAGAACTCAGATTATTGATTCTGAAGAACTATTGATGCGATTTAATTAATTAAAAGAACAGAACATTGTAATTAGTACAAGAACCTCGCAGAGAGCTGGAATACCAGCTTAAGAGTCATTGACTTTAGAAGCATCTCTGACCTTCTGTTTTTGTTTTCATTTACTCATTTTTTTTTATAAATTAATTTTATTTTTGTCTGCTGAAACTGATGAAACTAAATAGCAAAAAAAAAAAAAAAAAAAAAAAGCCTTGGATGACAGCCAGCTTGTGGCAACTAGATGAGACCTGACACCTGATGATGACAACAGAGCTAGCTGTTGAAACATTGTGTTTATACAACACCATCCTGCTGTACACCCGAGAGAATTATACTGCATCAGTTCGCCAGGAAAGTCTTCATTCACATATCCCTGGATTGTCTAATTTCTAAGTAATCATTCCAAGTGCATAGATACCACTATCTGAAAGAAACCAATACGCACAAAGTAATAAGATACTTTGGTTCTCTAGTTAAAGCATCCAACTAGTGAATACTTATTTTCATTTTGTCAGCGACTTTATATTACCGTAAAGACGGTTATTTAAAATATGCGTGATGCTGTGCAAGAAATTCTAATTCCTCATTTTGCAATTTAGTATGAATCAGTGATAGTCGAAACGTCTTGTAACATTCCTTAAGAAAAAGGAAACGGGTAATTTGAGGTACTGCGCATGACAGTATGATAGGAACAATAACACTGCCGGGGTTTGAGGTATGGTAGTAATATTTTCTTTCCTTCTTGTGGAGCAACTTTTCTAATTATTTTTTCTCCAATTTGGATTGTATTTCCATCACCAAAACAGGAACATACGAACAATTGTTTCAAGTTGGTGATTCACAAAGAAATATTATTATGTTCTGTTACTATTTTCTCAAAAACACATATGTGTGTCAAATAAGGTCTCGTGCGCCCTCCATAGTCCTCGTTATTAAATTTATCTGCATCTATAAAACGAAAACCGGATATATTGGTCTTATAAAAACTCGAAATCTACGGACCAGATTTCGATGAGGTTTTCACCGTTTTAAAGCTTAGAATCTCAATTCAGTTGTTTGGCATGTCTTATGTTCCAAAGTTAAATAACGCAGGAGCATTAAATGAAATTATGAACATATGATGACAAATCCCAAAGATGGAAGGATTAGTTGTTGCATACTTTTCACTAAACAAGCAGCTACAATGTCTCTGACCATAGCCTTTAATGAAAGCAATTTAAGATAACTTTACAATAATAACTATTTTGTACACTAAACAAAACCTGAAGTATTCTTTCCTTAAATTCGGGATATTCAATTTATAAACGCCATAGATAGCCGTAACTTGAAGTTTTCTTTCCTTTAATTTGGGATATTCAATTTTTAAACGCCATAACGCCATCGATAACCGTAAAAACAATAGAGATTTTCTTTCAGCTCAATCCCTGGACAATACCTCTGGCCTTCAGTATTAGTCTTCTGTTTACGATAATATTATTCCGGATTCAATTTTAATATTTCTATAAAAGGCTGAATCTGCGGATTTAAAGTATCTGGCGTTTCGAGCAAAAAGGATATCCATTCACTTCGCAATTGAATCAAATATGAGTTTTAACATAATCTAGCGTTGTTTAGTAATGTAGCAATGCAATTTCTGAACCAAATTAACGAAGCTTGAATTACATGAATCTATTCTGACGAATGAAAATAGTGTACGTGCAAATAAACTTCAACCCACCCGTATATTATAGGGGTGAATCTAGGTTTGCTTTAATTCCGAAAAAGTTGGCGCGAATTTTATGAAACTTTATACAAATGTTTCTCATTGCGGGAGTAAAAATAGGGTACGGTAAATCTACCCCAACTATACCAGACAACGCCGGGAACTCCGCTAGTAAACAATAATTCGAAATCTTTAGTCTGTAATTATTAAGATGTAACTATATCTCCTTTGAAATAACTAAGAATAGGGAAAGTGACTCATCACTCACCAAATTTGTAGGCTGAGAAGTATGAAAAACTGTGACTAACAAAAATATATGTAATACACTAACTATATGGTTCGTTTCCTATCACATGAGTAAGGTGCAAAACCGAAATATTGTATATGTTTTTGTTTTTCACATATGTGTTTCACTCGTCCAGGCCTTCAATGTTGGTGAGAGATAAGTCATTTTACCCATCCTTTGTTATTTATATTTCCGAAAGGTCGTTTCCTTTTTGCTTTATCGTTACTACATCTCATCTTGTATAGGGCCTACTGGAGTTATTAAAGGAAACCATTAAATCTGATAGAATTAAGTTGTGGTTTCAGGTTATCATATACATGTCTAGTCATTTCGACAAAGTAAATGATAACTTTTAATTTCTTAGTTTCAAGACCGTCGCATAGTCATTATCCTGATTCTGATATTCTCAGTACACAGGAAATATATGAGAAGTATAGCAACCTACAATTGTTTAAGTCGGGCAGATTATAATTAGCGTTACTGCTATTGTACAGACATTGCTACCAATATATGTGATATGTTAAAAAAAATTTTAGAACCAAATGCTAAGTGCTGTGAAATTGCCGCAGGATTCCAAAAATATAATCAAATCGAGTTGCCATATTACCAAATATTAACACAATCTTTAATGGAATGATAAACCGAAGCAAATTCTGCTGAGCGTGGATGTATTTAATATATGCAGTGGTCACAAAATGTAAAGAAATCTGGAATCTAGGAATTTTCACTGCTTTCACTACTTTGGTATATAAAGAAAATGAATATTTGTGAATGAAGGTGTTTGTTATACGGTACTAAAATTTTTGAGAAAGTGGTGATGAGGTTTTCTTTAAATAATTTGAGAAATATAGATATGCCGAAATATATTTGTGTAAAGCGCAGCGGGATATGTGACTTCTCTTGAATACTTTCTAATGTATTTAATGGATTAAAAAAAAAAACAACAAGAACTAAATATGATAGGTATATAAAACGTTCTGACATATAGTGGACAAAATTTCGTTTTTATCCAGAATGTTTAGATGACGTACTTGTCTGGCACATTACCTAACTTACTTTTGTGTCATAGGTAATTTTGATTAGGGCTAGGAACAGTCTGTATTCATATTATGAACAATTGATTTGTGATGGACTGGCTATTCTCTTTTTTTTCCCCGCTCTGCCACTCCCGACAGGAACATTTATATGTGGGTACGACTCTCTGTAATGTGACCAGTAGAACAAATGAATAATACTTCAGTAAGGTATATACAATATTTACATTTATTAACAATAGTACATGACAACTGTTGAATAACCCATTGCTTTCCTTGATACCCTTGTTACCGCTAGGTCAGTTACCCTTGCGACTAATGCTGGAGCTTGACTCCCCTTGAGCTACTATGATATTTAACCAACCCCAATGCTAACTTTGCTGGTTCGTTCCCACCTTCATTAATGGTGGTACTGGTGACTGCTCTCGGTGTAGACTGCTCCCATTCCGCTTCGAAGACTTCCAGTTGAGCCCTTCCATCAGACCCTCTTCGCTCTCCCCCCCCACTCCATTGTACCTGGTGGGGAGATTTACTAGCTATCCACCTAGACCGTTGTTGCGGTCATTCCTAACAGAACGACGTCGTGATTTGGCCAACTGCTGCTGAGTTGCATGATCTACTCTGCAGCATTCACATTCCTTGTGCTGCAACTGTTTATGTGTGCTGTCGCAACTGACTGAGCTTGCTGTAGCGCTTTATGAAATCTTAAATATATATCCCCATAATACTCTAAAAAAAAACCGTGGGCCACCACAGATTTGATGCAAAGGTTTCGAAGACGGCTGTGCAAGTAGCGGTAGTCAAACGTGGAGATAATAAATCGAATGTCTATGAGGGAGACATTGCTTGTTTAAACACAACATTGATATCAAGATTTTTTACATATGATATTTGTCTGCGGCACCGTGATGGTGACATGGGATTAGCTGGTTAGAGTCCTGGTGGTAGAAAAATTTCAATCGGCAGGCGACCGTGTGGGATAGGTGTTGGGGCACAATTCACAGTGACCAGATTGTGAATCATAGCCCTGGGTTAAATATCACACCTCTCCACACCGCGTATGAAATGATGACATACGATGCTGTTGATGGTGAGTCGTCCATCGGATAGAGGCGTTAAGCCTGATGTTTATCAAGTCACTCTCTTTCGGAAGAGTAGGTCTTAGTGGGCCGTCACCGGGTTTTACCCTATCTCTTCTTCATCTCTAAAGCCATACAACACAAACAACAAGATATAACAGCTATCTACTCTTACAACACTTACGAACATTTGGGGAAGACACCGAGCGTGATGGGTGAGTGGTTAACGTTCTGGCCTCACATTCGGCAGGACCTTGATTCGAATCCCCGTCCGGGCATCCAGATTTGGGTTTTACATGGTTTCTCCAAATCACTCCAGGTGAATGCCGGTATGCTTCCTTCAAAAGGGCCCTACTCCCATCCCGCCTCTATTGACCTCAATGTCGACGAGGCATAAAGCTATAAGTAAAAAAAAAGGGATGGTAATGGGAAACCTTCCTAAGTCATCTTTCCAGATGATGCTGTGGAGGGATAAGAACCCACCAAAGTAACCACCGAAGCTCGGACAAAGGCAAGGCGTTTATGAGAAGAAGATATACTCTACGATTTTGTATGGTCTAAAAATCTGGGTGCCAAAGAAAAATTTAAAATAAATACAGAACCAATTGGGTAGTTGACTAAATTTGAAAAATAGGTTAATACTTCACCTTATTGTCTATTTTACTCAAAAAACATCTTATTTTGTAAAGAATCGAACATTTACATTATGTATTTTGCATTTGTAAAAGCGAATTTAAAGTTAGCTCAAAAACGCTCTAGACTGTCATGGCGTCTTGGATGACGTCATAGCGTCTGATATGAGTGTAAACAGTCGTGTACGTACGTATATGGCAGGTGTAGATTTTCTTTAGTTAAACATGAGTTCCTCGTTTTATAAGTACTGTGTAGTGCCGAAGTGTAGAAGCACAACAATAAAAACACCAGATAAGTTATTTATATATGTTCCAAACAATGAAAAAATACGGAGAAAGTGGTTAAAACTTGCAAGGAGGGAGGATGCTCACAGTTTACCTGCAGACAGAAGTATCTATTTTTGTGAAGACCATTTTGATGTAAGTGTTTGTGCATAATATATTTCTAAATCCAAAGCAAAAATGATGAATTTTGCAGAACCACTACTTTTCAAGTAATGATAATGGAATAAGGTATGAGTTGAGTTTGTTTTTGTTTTATGTTCTAAAATCTTTCTTTAGTGCTATTTTTCATAGAATAAACATCATTAAGTGGCGCCACAATCTGGTGATAGATTCTTAAGCAGCTTGACGAAACAATTCGAAAATAAAGAGTAATTGTTTTTAATTTCTCTCTTGGTTCTCGAGATATCGTAACTGAAAGATGATGATGTTAGGCTGATATGAAGCTTACTTGGGAACCATCAGACCTGTTCCGAACGGATTTCGATCCCCCGAGTATATGTTGAAGGGTAATAACTCCATATGTCTGTATTATAATAATTTCTTCAAAATGAGTCCTAGGTAACGAGATATTAACGCGCAAAAAATTGTGAATATTGTTTAAATTTTATAATTTTAGTGTATTGTTTCGCAGTTTCAGCGTGGCGTTTCGGTAGCGTGCTTGCTTAGCATTTTGCGAACCCATGTTCAAATCCCCATGCTGGAAAATATTTTTATTTCTTTTTTTATATGCAGAAATCATTAAGCATTGATTTTATTTCATTTACGAATTTTTATTATGTGAAATAACTTTTAAAACAAAATATTACAGAATATACAGTCCCAACTTTTTTTTATATAATCATTATTTCATTGTTTATTGTTGATTTTTTTGATTTTTTATGAAACGTATATTTCATGTTCTACAAAGGAAATGGAACTTTTACAGAATATCTCTTTTATGGTCGTAGGATTGTAATAAAAATTGGTTATTTAATCTATTGTAAGTAATTATATTACTGTAAGTAATTATATTATTGTAAATAATGTTTTAATAGTTATTACGCATAATAAAAATTCGTAAATGAATTTTAAATGAAATAAAATCAATGCTCAATGATTACTGCATATAAAAAAAGAAATAAAAATATTTGCTAGTCTGGGGATTTGAACCCGGGTTCGCAAAATGGAAAGCAAGAGCACTACCGATACGGCACGCTGAAACTATTATACAATATGTTAAAATTATAATATTTAAACACATATTTACAAATGTTTGCGCGTTAATTTCTCGATACGTAGGTCTCATTTTGATGAAATAATTGTAACAGAGACATATGGAGTTATTCCCTTCAACATATACTCGGGGGATCGAAATCCGTTCTGAACACGTCTGATGGTCTCCAAGTTAGAGCAGTCTGGAAACTGGCAGTGCCATACCTTTAAAATTTACCACACCTGTTTTTGAGGATATATTTTTCTAGAAAAGGTTTATATATATAAAAAAAGAAACATATCTTAGGCGTGATGCAGCTGAAAAGTTAAGACACGGCACAGAAATAATAGCAGCGAACAAAGAACTATAACTCATTTTTAACGTGCTATATCTCGAAAACGAAGCAAGATATCAAAAAACTTTATTCTTTATTTACGATTTGTTTCGTCGCGTTCTACAAGAATTCGTTATCAGATTGCGACGTCACGGTAATTATAGAACTCCCTAACAGTTTCTTATACTTCGCAAAAGTAACATCAAAACCATATCAATTAACTTATAAACGTACGTCTAAGCAATAGATTATTGTTTACGAAACTGATTTCAGCTTATAATATATATTTGACACTTGTATATATTTACGTGGAAGTTTTTACATTGCGGAATTCCGACGAGCAGAAGTCTATGTTTGAGGCGAAAAATCTTCCAACGGCTACGGCGTCAATTTTGGGCAAATTACCACTGGTTGCTTTGCTAAAACCTTGTTCCATAATGAATTAGACTTCTCTTTCGCCAAATAATTAACAATAACTAAATTAGGAACACAGAAGTTGCTACAAACGAAAAATTTACTACGCAAGGTGTTCTATTACATGTAAATGTCAACCACTTCTGTGGCGCAAGGGACGCTATGACGTAATGCTTTCTCATTGGCGTTCGCGGTCACGTGTCACTATGGCTGATTTTGTCGATTTTATTTTCTATAAATAACTATAATCTTTATCTTTTATATTAAATAAGGTTGTTTTTTGTTATCTCCTTAGCATGATTAATCATTAAAAACTACTATAATCCCGATTTATTCTTAGTGGAAACAAGCCAATTGTAAAGTGGATATATATCATAAAATATTAAAACTACAAAAGATATTAAACTTTAAAAAAATTAGAGACACCACTTGTTATTAAATGTACATTTTGCGTGATGTGACGAGGCACTGAAAATGAGAGCTGCCTCATCCAATCATTGATGAAAGTGTTGCAGTCAAAAGATGGATGATATCCTGGATACAAAATATATGAGTAAGAACCAAATTAGAAAATCCTAAAAGAAATGAAAAATATTAGAAAATATGGACGCAAATATCTGTTGACAGGTACGTGAGAACAAGTGGACAAGGCGTAAATCCTTTGAATGACGGTTTCAGATTCGCAAGTTTAGCGTAACACATAAAAACGCTTACTTTCATGGGCAACAGGAGCACAATTTGCGGCCTACATATTGAAATTGAACAATTGTTTATTGATGATAGATACGCTGATAAGCAAATTAGATTGACATTCAGTACAATGGCAGGCAAATAGAGAACAGTTAACGGTCGCAAACTGAGTTACAGGTGTTCTAATGGAAGTTCTTAAGTGTGGTGTTACTCTTCCGATATTCTGAAGATTTAATGAGACGATCATTATTTGCCGTCCCAGGCTGAAAGAAAATTGTGTATCCCTGTCGATCTTCTTACTTTCTTGTGTTGTACACATTGTTCGACTGTATTATTTTGCGTGTCAGAATGGCGTCAGGAGAACGTTAAATCTTTTGCCCAGCTATACCTTTCGGCGCAGTGGCAGAAAAACGTGAAGCGAGCTGTAAAGCAGATAACATTATTCGGAACAAACGTCGCGTCGTGTGTATTACACCATGAAAATCCGCCCAGTAACAATCCTTAGATGATATTATGACTTAAAAGCCAGTTGGAAGTTTTTTTTTTAAGTCTGTGTACTTCTAAATGTAGTTATCATTACTTTTAAAGTTTGTGTTAAATATTTTTTAATTTTCTTTCATGAAAATAAATATTGAATTTGTGTAACCAACAAATAAATGGTGTGTAATAGACTCAACAAATCAAAATAAATAATGATATATGCCAAGTATCCACTTAGGTCCAGGTATATCACCACATTTTTGTGGCTCAGTGCTGCTCTGGATGCAATGAAAAGATACCGTGTTAGTATTTTATACCCGCCAGTATAGTTCAGTACACTAAGAACAAAGGTTTTACGGTCTTACGCAATTTTTCGCAGTCATCAAGGTGAATTTTTGGACCATCCAAAATTTCCGCCTCAAAAACTGCAAATTTCACAAACAAAAATATGTTTTTATCACACACAATATACTTAAACGCTTCGCAGATGGCAGCACTTCTCTTTCTCCACTAGAGTGGCGCTCAAGGAAGATGGGGAAGGCGCGGGCATTTAAAATTCTGCTACTAGGCGGTCGAACTATCACCTCACTGACCCCCACAGCGTAGGGGACAGCGTGATAACCTCGCGTTGCAGGGGTTGGCGGTTCCAGTCCAGTCCCGGACATGGGTGGTTTTAATTAAATGTTGTGTTTGTCTTGTGTTTTCTATATCATGAAGAATCTATAATACACTGTGTGATCCAATACAAAATTACGTAGTGTTCTCGTAGCCAAATGCCATTTTAAAAATAAAATAAAAAATACTATCACCTCGGGGATTTACCGACCAAAGGAAGACTTACGATTTAAAAAAGAAGGTAGAATATGACTGGCTATCTCACAGGCAATAGTATTGTTTCGCTAAAAGAATGGCAGCAAAAATGGTTTCGCTGCCGGCGTTATAACATAACACCAGTACAAACTTTGCAGAAAAACAAATTTTGTAGAAACATTCTCCCAGAAAAACATTTAAACCTGCTCATCTCTATAGGTACACTCTTGCAGTTTGGCTCAGTGCATTCTTGTGTCGCTATTCTGGAATCAGATAAGTAACATGGGCTAGATTTTCAGTGCCGTCGTCGGCGGCCTTCCGCTGATCTTACTAATGGTTTTAAAGGCCATATTAGTAATAGGTATGGGCCCCTTGCTTCAACAAGTCAGTATATTAATTCACATTTAATAAAAGTTACATGAAACCAGGAAACACTAATCCAGAATATGAGGCTATGACTAAAATTTTGATTTTTTACTGGTACAAAAACTAAACGAGGGTAAAAATCTACTGGCAGATTTGCTCAGAATCAGAGCCATAAAACCGCTAAGGCGTCTGCACCTTTTGATTGGCACGTCCTGGAGCAGCAGATGCCTTTCGTTTTGAACACCTGCGTGCAGAAACGGTTAGAAGTTGACGTAAACACTTTGACAATAAATTTGGCCGCCGCTGAAAACTTCTGTTACTCTTATTTTGCAAAATATGACATCAATGTCATCGCAGGAAACAGTAATGCAATACTGGCAAGCCAGAATAGTTGGTATTCAGGATTGATTAATTTGTTACTGTGGGCTACAAAAGAAAGCAATAATTGTGGAGAAATTCGAAGATTGTAGTAGATATCACAGGTCATAGAAGAACTAGATTGTAATATGAATCACAAGCATAATGAAATGAAACAAAAAGTGAAACAGTCTAGAAATACCAGTTCCTTTATTCAAAGTTGCAATGTAATAAAGGAAATTTTTATGTTCATGCTGAATCTGTATTAAGTGTAGTTGGCGGCAAGCGAGAAAACACTGTGCCTGGACCTAAAAATTTCTCTTCAGATAAATAATTATCTGACAGCCAGAATTAATTATTAATGTCCTATTCATGAACAAATCACTGCATGCGTTCATTCCAAACACATAGAAGAGAGATTTGAGATTTCACCTAGACTATGAGTACACAATCGGGTGATAAGGAACTGTGCTCTACCACCCTTCCTAAACTGCTGCTCAAATGCAGCATAGTGAAAACGTTCTCCTCAACCGTGCCGGGAACAGATACTTTAACGATGTCAGCCATAAGCGGTATTTTTCCAGTGTTTTTTTCTTTTTTGCTTATGGCTTTACACATCGTCGACATCGAGTCATTAGAAGTGGGAATGAAATTAGGGTTAGGAATGAGAAGGAATTTTTCCGTGGCCTTTTGGAGGAACCATGTGGGAAATCGCCTGGAGTGATTTAGGGAATTATGAAAAACCAAAATCACAGTGACCTACTTCCTCCCGAATGCGAGGCGACAGCGTTACCGCCACGCTCGTTTTGCAGTGGAGAAAGCCTTCCAAATCCTCGGTCCATCGAAGACGAAGGGCGATTAGACCTGCCAATACGGCCAAGCACTTTACGGTTCTCCCGTAAGCCCTGTTCCCCGGGACTACAATAGGTGTTCGGATTATTACGGTGAGTTAGGCTAAGTCTCGAAACTTGTAACCAGTTAATTCCTGTTTTGAAGAGCTTCGATGGGTCCCTCTCGACTACTATCAAGTGGCCCAGAATCCTCTCCACCACACCGCTTCCCACGAAATCGGATTTACAAGATGGACTGAGTTGCCTGTGCCAGAAGGGAAGCAGATCTAAACAATACTGCGAGCTCTTACCACTCAGCTCTGTGGACCAACTGACTACTTCGTTCAAGGTAAGTGCAATCAGAGAAGTAGCAGTTTATCGGTACTGTGATGATGGGGATTTGCATCTCTTGATAGGCAATGTGAATTTCGATGTAAATATGTAAACACAATTCGAAGAAATAGGAAAAGATAAAATTGCTAGACTCAGTTATCACATTAGAAGATACATCGCAACGATTGTATCTCTTGTGTGCTTAGAAAACGTGTATCAATGGGTATAAAATCCATAAAGCTGGTAAGTGAGTTATATTATCTGGAACTGGAATACTGGAGAGTACTAATTTGATTTTTGGTTCTTCCATTCAGTGCCAGAATCATTCTAAGCAATCAATGGAATGTTTTCCACTTAAGTCTTTACATATTTTCCTTTATTTTCTCAAAAAAACCTCTCTTAGCTGTAATTATATAGTTGCTCAGAAACTTCTACACTAAGAATATGCATTAAATATACTTCAGGTCTTACATTTTGCAAATTGTCTTAGGAGCAAACGATAACACGATGTAATAAGAAGTTACTTAATGTTGACTTGAAAGTATCCCATTGTCCCACATGCCTAATTTTATTTGAATAGTGGTTATTAATGTATTCCTATTGCTAAGGATAGCAATTGTTTTAATTTTTGACATTTTATTTCTTTTAATTAGTTTGTAGAATTTACTTTTACTTGTTTCGTATTTCTTCAGTTTTCTGAACATTCCGAAGACATTTATAAGCGTTGTAGTAACGCACAATAATAAGCCGATTAGTTGAGAGGAATTAATACTGTGTTGGAAGGATATTATAGTTTCAAATACTGAGAGCGGTGTACGAACAAAAAAATCAACGAATTGAGTTATAAACATCAAAGTCCAGTTGTGGTGGACGAAAATGCTTTCCTGAAAATTATAAATTTGACGAAAAGAATAATTAAAAAATGTTATCGAAAAATTAACACTATTAGTGGTTGTTTTCAACTATTTCTCCGCTTTATCTCAGCGTAGTTAATACAATCCTTCACTGCTCGCTATAGGACCAATGTTTAACATCTAAAATATGATTTTATTTAATCCTAGCACAAGATTTTCCATTTTATAGAGGAATCCATGATGACTGACAATACTAAATCGTACTCAAGAATTTTTCACGACTATTGTAACTAATTAAACTACCAACTTTGGTTTTGACTGTGTCGCATAGAAAGGACAGAGCATGGCGCATCTGTTACAATTTTCAAAATATGATGTCTCTGTTTAAGTCTGGTTGAAGCATATTTCTAAGATATATTTCGGTACTGATAGTGTACTATGTTAGCAGGTAGGCAGCCAGGATTGCATAGACCGGTATACAAGTTATTTTTAGTTCTGATAAACTGAAACTTGTTGGGAGTCTTGTTAAGCGAATTTTTAAGCAATATCGGAGCTCTATTTTCCTGAGGATATACTGGATTTCATGCCATTTCTTTAGAACTTACCGTTAATATTTATAATATCGTATGCTGTGTCGTTCCCAAAAAAGTTTTTAGTATAAAGTGTTAGATGCTATACAGTAAAAATTTACACTGACAAATGTAAGAACGTTGGTATATCGTAGATGTTAGTTCACAGGAAAATGATACCACCATAAGAGGATTATCATAGTACGTCTACGAAGAGAGCAAAGCATAAAAAGTCTAGATGTTGCGACGATACTCTGAAAGCTTTTCAACTCATACAACAGAGGGCAATGTTTCTGGCAAAAATTATTTACCTACTTTATTTTTTAAGCTGTGTCAGGATGTAAGATCGGTAGTAATTAATGATACTTGCGATTAATTTAAAAAAATTGACATTTCAGAGACAACGAATAGTAAATTGCATGCAGCTGATAGGTCACCAGTCCATGGTACGTCTACCACTCCCTCTAGAGCAGTATTCCAATACGAGGAGCAGTAAGATTTCAAAAATGATTTTACGAGCTATGAATTATGGAAGCCTTATTTTTTTAACAATTCCTATATTATTAACCAAACCTTAAGGTCTACACCTACAATAATACACTCATGTAAAGCTAATTAACCTAATCCTGAAAGAAACACCGCACTCTTTGAAACCGAGAGGAACTGTATTTAGTAACAGTAAAAATGCAGTAATATTCTCACAACATGGAAATACCATATTTTTGCTATTTATTTGATTATTCAAGGCTTAGAGCTTTTAGTCGTTTATAGACTTATGCAATAAGAAAACGACAGCTATTTTTTATAAACAATTTTTACTGATTTATTTTTTATTTAGATATCTTTAATTCAGTTGGAGCAAATTTTTTAATATTTACCTACGGACCACAAATTGTCCGTGTACCACAGGTTGAGAATCACTGCTATAGAGTAATGAATGTTGGGTGATGAATCTGTAATCTTGTTCTCCTTTCGATGTAACTTCTTCTCCAACACTAACATTCTACAAGTATTTGATTATATCTTGGTTCTTTAGTCCATCTTAACTTGACCTTCTTATCATTCATTCAGCATTGTCAGTAAACAAGCTAAACTCAGCGCTTCCACTAAACTTATTCTTCTACTCCTCTACTGTTATTTAAAATTTTTGTCCAAAACGTTCATTATGACCGACTTCATAGCTTTATGTTGCTGTCAAGAACTACATTTTAAATAACAATTGAACCTAAGTATTTAAGTTCTATTTTTTCTGATAATCTCTCTTTCAATAGTTTCAAACCTCACCTGTAATAATCTTCCGTTGACTTGACACATCTGTATTTTTCGCTGGAATTCTTAGGACTTCCAGATTCCTTAATGTCTCTCTATTGCTGCAATCATAGAGTCGCTCAGAATATCTGTTCCCTGTCGTTGTCACAATGTCTTCTGGAATGCGATTTGAGCAGTGTGTGGAGGGAAGGCGGAGAGATAACATTCTCTCTATTTCTGCCATCATATTCACTGTCAGGGTAAACACATGCGGGCTTAGACTTTACTTTGGTATAATGGAACTGCTATAGGAAATATATCGCTTTCTCTACAAACAGTCCTTATTTTAGCATGTATTCACCCCAAGCACATTCTTCAATATCTTCCTTCCTGTTATATTATCGTTTTCACTCGTCAGTACATTTCCTCCTTCTACACTGTGTAATACGCCTTTCTAAGACTACTCACCATAATTTTTCGTTAGGTTTGACTGCCAAATTTTGGTAATGTGAAAGCAGCCAGATAAAATTCCAGCCTTTCTCCGAATCGATTGCCGAAATCGTTGCACTATTGAATGCAAGTTCTGTGATAAAACCATATTATTTCTGTGAGGTTGCCTGTTATGACGGTACGTTAAGGTTACCGAACAGGAATCGGATTTGAGTTACAGGTTTGAAATCAACAGAAAAAAAAAAGTTGTTTACAGGTAGCTGGAGGTAAACAGACGGTGTAGTCTCCGAAAATAGTTCCAGCTGTCTTTCTCCTGTACCTGTTGGGGTGAACGGCCTCGGCACGTGGGACTATCGACCACCACCGCCGCCGCACGTGGCCGCCCTGCTGTCAAGGGGATGTAGGCCGCCCTCACAACAGGTGGGTGGCAGAGACTCCGCGGTACCCCGGGCCTGCCTGCCTGTAGGGGCTACGAAGGACACCGAGCGGGAGGACTAGGCCATATCCGACTACAGTCAACTGTCAACATTATTTAGGTTAAACCCAAGTTCTTGGTGTCATAAAATAACATCAGTACATACTTTTTATTTTGTGAGATATGCTGAATATTTCGGTCCTTAGAGTGACTCACTAGTAAGGCGAGTGAAGGGGTTCAAATACCCGCGAAGCCGATAATGCTTCCTCAACTTTTGAACATTCTGATCGTCTGTACCGGACCATTCAGCTTGCTGTAAGGTTTGTGTTGGTAAAGAAACTACTTGCGGAGTAAGATGACTGGAGCGCACGCTTTCCAACCGTCCTCTGCTCTGTTTACGATTTTTTGGAAGGGAATATCAAGGTCAGTCGCAGCTGAAAGGCCTAATCGGCATGTAAAGGCACGATTCTTAATTTATTTTTGTTTCGTAAATAAAGAATCATATGAAGACCATAATGGATTCGTGGAAAATGTGGAAATATCCTCAGATTTTTTGTATTATTTTAGAGTTCGAGAACTATCTTTAACACCTTCAGTAACCCTTAGTAGTTTGTCTCCTTTCCGTTTATTATATACACAATTTCTAGTTTCTTGAGTCCTGTTTTAAATAATGAAGACTCAAATACCTTGTTGACACGCTCGTGGATACTCGTTCCAGGTACACAGGAAAGTGCTTCATACATTATTATGAAAAATTATCACTGAAGCAAAATGAATATTGTTTGTTTGGTTGTCATAAGCATAACATAATATTTTTTAGATTTAGTTTATGATAAAGGAGCTAGAAGCCAAGGACAGTTGAATAGAATACTGGGAATGTGTCAGGCATATACTGGCGATGAGGGTTGAATTAATATTGGTAGAAGGTTTTAATGTAGTACGCGTGACAGATGAGATAGACATAACCATAAATTGGTTCCGGACATAACGTAGTGGATAATTTTTTCTTTTGTAGGTAATGGTGTCAGAAACGTCATCAAATTACATAAAGTTGGTGAATAATTTACCTGATACATTAATAGAATTTAAAATAACAATTTATGAAATTTGGCAGCTAGTGTATAGGTAAATATATGTTCCACTGAAATAAAAAAAAAAGATTAAACTGAAAATTAACCAATATTGTTGCCAGTTTTATGTGGTTTGATATAATTTTTTTTTTTGATATGACCAATGATAGGAGGGGATAATAGGGTTGAAACCAATTTTACTTCAGTGATCATGAGACTCTATATGCAAGTCAAAGTAATGCGTCAAATGGACTATTATACTAAGTTGGTTTGTACTGCTTTGAGATTGTTACTTGGTGCGTTTATTGTTCAATGCTTCCAACAGTGCCAAGCGGCTTAGTGGTTAAATCGTCCTAATGGCATTATGAAGGCTTTTGCCTTTAATGTTATTCCGAAATCAATTCTGTCGGATGCCGGAATGAAATCTGCATATCGGCCGCGGAGGATTTCCTTTCCATTGCTTCTCAGCATTACAATTAAGTCCCGTCCTTAATCGCTGCTTCTATCGACCTGATGAGCAGCCAAGAGTCCGATCCCTCACCAGTTAAAAAGGCATCTATCTCTGAATGGAGTAGAAGGATTTTGTTTGCAAGTTAGAGTTTGAACGTGCATTTACTAAAAGCATAACTTTGTCTTTTAATATAGTGACAAGGAAGATTGGCAGAATTTCGACTATTCACTGGGGAGATTTATGCTTTGTTAGAAAATTATTTAACAAAGAGGTATCAGAGGGTTAGATTCAATAAGGTTCTATCAGAAGAAAGAGAGGTGAAACATGGAGTTCCCCAAGGTAGTTAACTTGGTCCCTTATTATTTATATTGTATATAAATGATCTGGCAGAAATACTAAAGAATTGTAAAATTCACATGTTTGCAGATGACACACTAATTTATTATTATGGGAATAATCTAGAAAAAATGATACAGGTAATTAATAAAGAGTTAAAATTAGTTAATGAATGGTTAAATAAAAATCTGTTAAGTCTGAATGTGTCAAAACAACAAGTATGGTGATGGGGAAAAACTGTTTAGGGAACAGGCAGAGGCATTGCATTCTGTTGTGATTAATGGAACTAAAATTAAGTGGATTCAAAATTATAAATATCTTGGTGTAGTCATTGATAATAAGCTTAAGTTTATAGAACATGTAGATTATATAAATAAAAAAGTAGCAAAAAAGGTAAATTTAATATACAAATTAAGAAAAGTGTTATCTAAACCAGGTAAACAGCTATTGTTTAAAGCAATTGTACTGCCTTACATAAGATACTGCTCCACAGTATTAATCACGGCAAGCAAAAAAGAAATTATGAAATTGCAAAATAATTTTAATAAGGGAATGAGGGATGTTCTAAATAAAAGACGAACTGAAAATGTCAGTAATATGCTTAAGCACTTAGGATATTTACATATTGAAAAGGAAATAATTAGAGATGTACTGACTTTTGTATATAGGTTGGAAAGTAGATTATTACCAAGATATATGACTAGATTAGTACAAAAGAATAATGATGTACATAATTATAAGACAAGGCAGGCAAATCATTTCCATTCGAATTATAATAAAAGTAGTAAAGCACAGAAAACTTTGTTGCACAAAGGTTTAAAAATATTTAACAAATTACCTGATGAAATAAAAAGGACCAGAACTGTTGCAAGTTTTAGAGAAAAGCTTGGTAAATGGTTAGAGGAAAGAGATTGTAATATTTTCTCGTGAAGGAGTTCATTGAAATTAACACTTTGTTTTTTCTGTTTTCTGTTTAATGTGATGTATGAATTGTAATTGTATATATATATTAGCCATAGGCTATTTTAAAATAAATAAATATTCGTATACCTGTTGTAGTGTAATATCTCCATAGTTGCAGTTTCAACTGAACTTAAGGGAGAGGCCTCAGTTTCTAAGATAACGCATCTTAAAGAGATTTCATTGAAGCTTTCATACCAAGTAAACTAGTACACCGGAATATAACTAGACAGACAATACCTCTAACTGACACGCTGCAAAATCAAGTTGATATCTTTTTTCAATTATCTTCTTCTTCTTCTTCTAATGATGCCATGTCAGATTCCTGGCATAGGCGGTTGCTGTAGAGGATGTACACCTCCGTGGGAACTCTCTTTGGAAGCTGAAATGGTATGCTTTCCCGTTGTCTTACCCAGTGTGTGTTCGCACGCGTTATAATACGTGGGGATGATTGAGATAGTGTGTGTGTTCGGAATTATTATTATTATTATTTGTTGTGAAAAATGAGAGATGAAGAAAAAAGAGGGTGATACCCGGTGCCGCCTTATTCAAACATACTGTACGGTATGAAACCTGGCAGCCGCCATTCTTAAAGTGCCCATCCGACGGACGAATCACTGTCAACAGTGTCGCACGTCAACACGCCATACATACTGTGGAGAGATTTAGGATTTAACCCAGGACTTTTGTGCATAACCTGGTGATTAGGAATTGCGCTCTACCCCCTTTCCTACCCTGAAGGCCAATTCATGGTGACGAATATTTCTTCCACCATCATGACACGAATCAGCTAACCCCGTGTCAGAGCCGGACACCATCATTGTTTCAAAGCCAACTGAGCGAGTGGTTAATTATCGTTTCTTTAATCTTAATATTAATGCATTTTTTTTATCCATTCTCAAACATTTTCAACCATAGGGTAAGATTTGTGAAACAGTGATTAAAAAGTGGAGATGACCACATTGTTACAAAATAATACCATCGTTTATTATCAACATGTTATCTAGATTAGAAACTATCAGTTTTAATGGATAATATTCACATACACAACGATTGAAAATGTACGAATATACTTACAACCGAAGGAAATGTTTATGTTAAACATAGAACTTGGTGCACTGCACAGAGAACAAAAATTAATTTTTCTGTTTATTTTGAGAAATCATCCAAAAAAATTTAAAAGAATTTATTAATACTTTGATAGTAAAATGTCGTACTTATGCATCTGATAATAATTTAAGATCGAAAAATATTGCAGTAAGATTAAAATTATAATTATACAAGTTTTAGAGACAAAGATGAATAAAAAACAAAGATACTAGCAGCCAACCGCGAACACGATTCTGCAGTGTGACAATTGGGTACCGTTCCGCTGGCAGGCTCTTACTTACTTGGTTCGTAACCTCCTTCGAAAACTTTGTGTTGTAATGTCTTGGAAAATAAGAGCCACCGCATAAAATCCCTTGAACCTGTAACTAAGGGCAGGCTACGATATAACATATTAAGGAATAATCGTAATCGATGATTTCTAAGTGAGGCAGTACCAGTGTGAGTTCATGGTCCCTACACTGTTCATCGCAATGGAAAGTTATACGAATTAAATTGAATTATACGTTTTAATAGCTTTACAAAATAACTCACGCAAGAGCAAATCAGAAATAAAAGATTAAAAATTACGCACTAGATTGTAATGGTACATCCTTTCTGGTACTGCAGTTACGAATTCTAACCATTATTTCATTGCACTTGTTCATGCCATCATCTAATCTGAGGTTCAAACCAACGTTGCCTTCCGATTTGTGAAGTTTTCTACTGTTCGAATACAGTCGCAACTATACAACAGCACGTATCGGGAAGCCTCTACACCGTCCATATAATATTGTTTATAGTTTTGTAATTGTTATCGTTAATATAAATGAGAGAAGGTATAGTACAAGTTATTTATGATATTGATTTGATATTATACACTTTATAAAATGTTTCTGCGTGAAACTCTTGGCTTTCTGTGAGATTGTGGGATCGCAGTACGATCATTACGATCATTACGATATATATATATATATATATATATATATATAAATTGGTATGGGTAGCAGATATTTTACACTGAGATTTGTAATACTTACGATTGAACAGGTGACTACTGAATTCATATGAGAGATTTTTAATAAAATAACGAGTAATCCTGAATTGGAATCTTCGAATGCTTATAGCGATTTCTAGTAAGAAATACCCAAACATAAGTCAACATTTATAACAGTTGTGAAATTGATGAATGATGTTATATGTGAGCATAGGTGATGGGGTCAAAACAGTCTTATATGACTGATAAGAATTAATTGTTGGAAATTCAAAAAGCAAGTTGTAATGGAGTATAAATACTCTGTCCACTTTAGCATGATATAGATTTGCACACTACAAACGTAACTAAAGAAGATGTTGGATAGGATTATTCTGTAAACTATGTAATACGGAGTTACGGAGCTACGAAGCTTTGTATATTGCCTCTTAGAGTTTTATTTTTTAATTTATTTTTTAGCACCACATTTCAAATTGTTTAAATTTTTCTTCTTTCTTGTGCTCCTAAGGTCGATGCTTCGCTACTATAAAGTGCTGTGCTCCACACAAAGAGTTTTAATTTTTTTTCTATGTTTTGATTCTATATTTGAAACTATAAGATTTCTCTTTTTCAGTAAGACTGTTTTTGTTATTCTGCTTTTATCATCCTTCCTACTTCGGCCATCAGGTGTAATTTTACTTCTTAGGTAGCAGAATTCATTTACTTCTTCTATCGCATCCGGTCCTATTTTTAACAAACAATAAACAGAGAATTTCGCAGTGAAGTGTGGTGTTACCATTAAACTATCTTATGCAAATGATAACCTTGAATAAACCGTGAACTGTAGTTACTATGTTTTATTATAGTGCCATTAAAAATTTGCTAAGAACATAATCCTGAGGAATAATTTAACTAAATGCTGATCACAGGAGTAAGAAAGTGACCACAGTGAATGTGTCGAATGTCTTATTATCCAAGATTGGTAACATGTTTTTGTAGCTTAGACAACAAAATTTTCATTTTGCTATAGTTCGTTTTGGAAAAGGTTGAGAATATTTAGGTGAGGATAGTGTATTACACTAGGGTAAAAATCCTGACTATTTTAGTTATCTGCCGGTTCCTTTCGCTGCCTCCAATTATAACCACTAAGCAATTAATACAAAAAATAAAATTTGATTTTATTACCTAACTCTCCACCTTCCGGTATACACAATACGTATATTTGAATCTCATTGTAAATAAATGTAGGAGATTTGTGAGTTTTGCTTAATGTATGTTCACTAACAGTATACATCATGATTCAAATCGTGGAATTTCATAGTTAATGTAAACACAGTGCATTATAGTTCCTCTTTTGATAAGCTCATAACACATGAAACACAATTAGGTGGCTATTTACGTAATAAAAGAAAGGAACGAAGAGAGAATCTGAATTCCGATACAATTACACGTCAAGGTCTGGCAGGTACTAATATATTCCGTGTATGTATAAAATGAAGTCAAAATTACGAAGAGATGGCGGATGGGACGCGTATGAATCGAGAATTTTTATCGGATATCACGCAGGTTGTTACCAAATAAGAATGACGAAGCTGACATGGATTGTGCGTCAGCTTTATTACTTGCTTAGAGATAAGTAGTTTGTTTACATAAGACAAAAGAGTATTAAAATAATTAAATATATAGTTCGTTACCAGGAAGCCTATTCGTCTAATTATCTTAAAAATGTAACATAATGATGATACCTCAACGAGAAAATCATAGTTTATCAAACAAGCAATTTTATTCGTATATAGTGGCGAAACGAATAAAATTGCTTGTTTGATAAACTGTGATATATATTGAAACGTCTATTTTTGTGACGTTATTAAAATTAGAATAAAATAATGAGATGCATTAATTAATAAGTTAATTTGCAAAATTAATCCCAGATAGGCGCCAAGAATGGAAGTGTTCTCTATCCGAGAGAAGCGACATTCCAATTCTGAAATACTTTTAATCAAAGCAATTGTAATTTTAAAATACCATTAAAAACACAAATCTTCATCTAATTAAATGATATACTGGTACATTGGAAAGGAAGTTATTGAAAGCAGGGTTTACAACACCTATTATTTTCTTTTAATATAAAATTGATTGGTTTATTGAACAGAACTGAATATTAAAAGTTTCTTTTGAACAATTTAGAACATGATTCTCATCTCAGAGCGTTGCCTACGGTTGAATGACGCAAGAGTGTCTATACATCGTCGGCGTTCTTTACCGTAGCAGATGACGTGCAGATAAAACAGAGTCTCATAGACCCTGTTGATCAGCTGGGCGCAAGGTCACTTGGCGAGCTAGCTCCCCGCAGGGATAGTCACCTCTCCGGCAATCTCCCGGGGTGCGCCGGTGTGGATTGTTCGCTGGCCAGAAACAGAATGTCGTCACTCCCGCGTGTTCGCTCCGTTGAAAACTTGCAGGCTCCCCAGTTTTAGCAGAGGCGGGAAATTTCAGCGAGTCGCAGCGTTTGGCGCGTCGTCTATGATCTTCATTGGCGCTCTTCATGCAACATAAAAAACTTATGGTTTCTAAAATTTCGTAACACAGTTTGATTCGTTGGTTCCCAACAGAGGTGTTCCGCAACCTGACTTTTTCTCCGAAGCATCGTTTCTCTAGTTTCAACTTTCTACTGTACCAGGAAATCCTCATTTCGGCACAGTCCCTATACTGTCCTTTGAATTTCATTGAATGCGTAAAGCTTTTAACTTTACGGCCTGCCATAAATCGTTCGGTCTTTCAGCGCAGGTATGAGTCACCTGGCTCTCGCCGATACCAAAGAAACGTGGAATTCACACGCATAAATTTCCCGTCACCAAGGGATATTACAATATGTATATATATCACTTCTCTGGAAGTTTTTAATTTACACATTTGTGTATTTTATACAATATCAATATGTGATATCAAATGTAAAAAAAAAAACCTGGACTAAGAACTGCTATTTCAAGGCATATCTATTATCTTATAACTGATCTGAATGTACCTTATGAGGTTTTAAAGAATTGATAGAGTTACCATTTTTCATGCCAGTGGTAGTGTATCGTGAACGATGGATAACTGGAAGTTCACTGCAACATTCTGTTATGTTTTTAAAAAGTAATAACAGTAAACATTATCATGGAAGAAACAATACCCTTCATTCGCGCACAGATACTTCAAAAATTCACTTCAATGACTATTAGTCAGATAATTGCAATTCAAAAATGCTAATACTGTTATTTGTTACGTAAATATTTTTTGTCGCAATTTCTTTAAATGTATTGTTGGTTCATCTTTACTCCGCTCGTCTCAAGAACACTTTATACAACAATTCATTTAAATACTGCTCCAATTTTAGCACAAGCATGAAGAGAAACAATGTGTCTCGCCATTATATCTCTTTACAATTTTGCCCTTCTTCTTGTCCCATAGGTCAACTAACTTTTATTTCTCACAATACATACTAACTTCAGCTTCCAATAAAGATAAACCACATGTGAAGAAATTAAACTGGAACGTCTGAATAAATTATTAATTAACAATTACAATTTTAAGAACCAGCTCATTTATGTTTTAAATATGTACTGTATAGAACTTGCATAGATATTGGCGCAAAATCTAATATTTTAATAAAACCCTAAGTGCTGAACTGCGTCATCAGTGGTCAGGTGAAGTACGAAATTGGGCGAAGGTAGCGGAGGGAAGACTAAATTTTCGGTCTCCACTCTCTTTCGGAGGCCTCATAAAAGTTGGGGCGCCAATCAATGGTCTATAAAGGGAAATGCCCAAATCCTTTTACGGCGGCAGTTAAGGGAGGATACCAAGCCCCATTCGTCTTCTCATTCAGGCAAACGTCGTCCACCCACCGGTGATTTCCACGGATATAAAGGCGTCAGAACGATTCTGGAACTTGGCCAACTCTAACTTCTCGACTGAAGTCTATCTGGTTCTGAGGAAAGCATTTTTCAAACGTAATGCCACTAATATGTTAGGTGGTGATAAATCTGCTCATTCTTTCGGTAAGAAACGAAATGAAAGAGTTCGGATTAACTAGCAACTATAAAAATTGTTATTAACTTTCCGAAAACGGTTACCTAATGTGCAATTTTACAGACAAACCTTCTTTTTGGTTTACCTAACAATAAAATAGAATTTCTTATTCACTTGGTGTTAATGCTTCAATGAGTAACTGGACATTCACAAAATCCATTAGCTGCAGTAATAACAGATTAAAAAAACTATTCTGTTATAACATCCCACCAGGCTTATTATATATTTAATTGACGATATGTACTTGTGTACTCACAAAATACTGTACTGATGTGTGTTCTAAGTTTTTGTATGATAAGATTCCAATAGTCGGTAGTGTGTTTCGTCTTTGGGGAGCTGAAGTAGGTAGTTGTAAGCAGTAGTAAGGTCTTCGGTTTTGAGAGAAGAATCGTGCACTGTTCTTCGTAAAGTATCGACGAGCGAGGCAATAACACCACGTTCAAACTTAAATACCCTGACCGAGTATAGTGGTGTAACGGTTAGCGTTCTGGCCTCGCATTCGGGAGGACGCCCGTTCGAATCCCCGTCCGGGCATCCAGATTTGGGGTTTCCATGGTTTCCCAAGTCACTCCAGGCAAATTCCAGGATGCTTCCTTCTAAGGCCATGGCCGAATTCCTTCCCATTCCTTGCCCCCCACCCCATCTTTTCCCGTCTCTAAAAACCTCGCTGTTAAGAGACGTTAAGCAGTTTTTAAAAAAAAAAAAAAAAGTAATAAAAAAAAATACCTTGAGTGTTTACATATCTCTGTGTTTGCATACGCATGCCTATACTAGTTGATCTGGCTCTTCAGTGTATAACTTCCAAGGTAAAAATCTTTACTGTTTTTTTGTTTTAAAAAAAATGCAGATTCTGGAACTACGGAAACATTCTACGCAAATCGCTTCCTCTTTAAACAGTGATACATTAGAGAGCGCTTCCCAAATTCGAACGAGCATGGTGGGTGATCGGTTAAAGTTCTGATCTTGTATTCGAGAGAACGCTGGTTCAAATACCCGTTCGGGTATATAGGTATGGGTTTTCCATGGTTTCCTCAAATCACTCCAGGCAAATGCCGGGATGCTTCATTCTAAAGGCCACTGCCGAATTCCTTCCGTTACTTGCCCTCAGTTTTTCCCGCCTCTAATTATCTCGACGTCGACGAGGCATAAAGAAATAAGCAAAAAAAAAGGCGTGTTCGAAAAAAGTAACGTCTGCCGCGAGTCGCTATATACGAAGGGTAAACATCTTTAAGATATGGATAAAAATTGTAACATATTTTACAGGAAACTGAAATTTGGAATTAAGAGCACTTGGAGACCGAAACCCACTTTATACACACCCTGCTTATTCATTGAACAGGTCGAAAGAGGATGAGTAAAGTGATGGCTCTTAGAAGAAAGAAAAGAAATCCGTTGAAGTCCATTAAGTGATTGACAAAGTTAATTGGAAAATGGCTAATTAGGAATATAAAAATAATGAGCTTGTAACAGGTTATAACATTTTTGTTCATTGACTCATCCAAATGAAATTAAAAATAAAATAGAACGAAGAAAAAGTCCCTTGTAACCCGATATACAATTATAATGATGCGCCAATATGGACTTACTTAACTACAAAGTGATAAACATCAATACATAATATTGATATCAAACCCGGTTCTTTGGCGGTTACATTCGAATTTAGTAGATCAACATTTCGATTTCAGATTTCCATGGTTTGTTGGTACAACACCAAACTATATAATTCAACTTCACTAACGAAGATAATAACTTTCATGGGTTTAACCACGAGTAGGTTTATTTATATATATATCGAAAGTGTTTGAGTGTGAACTAGTGCTTTCAGTTTCTCCAGTATTAATTTTTTCCAACCAGTTATATCCAAAACACAGGACGGACATGACATTCAAAGACACTACACTTAAACATACATGCCCGCGGCCTGACTCAAACCCGCGACCTTCGGCACGCTGAGCCAGTACTCCAGCCCGTACGCTACCGAGGGCGGCGAGCAGAAATTTATTCGAGTTTAAAAGGATACGAAATAGGCCAAATCCAAATAGGTGTCTACGAATTATATCAAGAATGATTGCGATATTTTACGACATTGCCCACCTACAGTTTACTGAAACTCGTAGTTACAGTAATCGCGGCACAAGTTTCCAGAAGTTTCGCCGCGAATCAGCGACCAAATTTGTTCTCCAATGTCGAGCGAAGACAAGTTCACGGGCAATCAGCACTAACTTACTCGGACACCTGCTGCTACTGCAGAAGTTTGCTTCCTAGCAACATCATTAAACATCAACTGCAGATATTTCTTAAGATGACAGTTTGTCGGCGGAATCTAACTGATCACAAAAATCACACAACATATAAATTTAAACTTTATTTGAAATTCTCTTAATGACCATGAGCTTCATACAATTCGTATACCTGGTAAAACAAGTTTCACGACACGCTTTTCTGTTTGGTGGTGGTTGTGCTGAAACTGGTATTTCTTAATCTTACCCGTTAATTCTAGGTTGTCCTTGGCTTTCTCTTACCTGAAGGAATAGAAGAGACTAATATTTCGCTCCAAAAAGGTTCGTATATTCTCTGCAGAATTTATTTCATAAATATCTTAATCACTTTCGCGTTCACTCTATTTTGAGGAAGTAATTCTAATATAGAGAAAATTTGGAGAACACGTAGGATACAGCAATTTGTGGAAAGTATCTGGAGTGAGATATAAGATAGTTTTATTATGTTTTCGCTTTGCGCCTCGTCAACGTTGATGTCGTTAGAGATGGTAAAGAACTGTAGGCAAGGAAGATCAAGGAATTAGACTATGACCTTTTGGGGGAACCATCCCGGCATTCGCCTGGAGTGATTTCGATAAACCACGGAAAACCGAAATGTAGTGGACCGGATGGGGATTCGAACCGGCGTCCTCCCGAACTTTACACCACAGCTTTGCCACACAGTCGCAGTTTTCCAGTTACCTGTCAGTTCTTGTTTTTTGAAGTGTAAATATTTTGGAATAACGTTTGGTAATAAACTCAACTGGGCCGACCTCATTTGGCAGGTGGTAGGAACAGGTTACGAAGTCCTTCATTTACTGGAGAGGGTGATGAGAAGATGAAGCAGAGAAGTTATGGAATTGGGTTTCAAACCTTAGGTCACAACATTGGTGGAATATGGTGGTGTTGTTCGAAACCCACATTTTCGTTATTAAATACAGTAGTTGGAGAGTGTGTAAAGAAGTGAATCTAAATTTGTTTGTAGAAATTAAAGTAGGACCCTGTCAGTAACTGATATGATAAAGGATCTGGATTGGGAGTCATTGGAAGTCAGGAGGAGGGTGAAGAAGGGAATGTACGAGGCATATATTGGTGACGGTGCTTGGAATGATATTGATCGAAGAATTAGGAATAGTGCATTGAAGGGAAAAGATGACCATTAATACAAGCTGGCACTTGAATCATGCGTAGGGGAGTGCGATTTTTTGTTTGTTTGTTGGTAAACGGGTTAGGAATTGGAACAAATTGGATGAGAAAATATTTTGGAGTATACACGAAAACAGTAAAAGTGTCTACCACACGATACCAGACTTAGTTTGCTGCTCCTTAATATGTAGTTAAGAGGACTACAATGTTATCAGGAGTATAAGACAATAGATACATTGCATAACAATAATATTTGAACTACAGGAATCTGGAAAACCAATAGCGTTTTCATGAAGCTCTCCTGTTTCTAACTCTTTAAAAACAAATCTGACTACAGAGATATGGAACCATTTTTAGAAATTTACTGACGTATATATCTGGGAGTAGGCTTTTTTTTTTTGCTGTCGTCAGTCTTTTGACTGGTTTGATGCAATCCTCCATCCCTTCCTATACTGCGCTAACCTCTTCATTTCTACATGCCCCTTACAGCCCACGTCCTCAATTATCTGCTTCATATATTCTAATCTCTGTCTACCTCTACAGTTCTTACCTTCGACTGTTCCCTCCACTAACAAATTAACAAATCCAGCATGTCTCAAAATATGACCTACCAGCCTGTCTCTTCTTACTGTAAGCTTATTCCACAAACTTCTTTCCTCACCTATCATTTCTAAAATTCGTTCATTTCCTACTTTGTCTATCCACTTAATTTTCAGCATTGGAGTAGGCTACCTAACTGCAGAAGGTAGTTGTGAGATGTATCTGGAATCTTAAATTCGAAGACATACATTTTGTCCCGAAAACTCTTCCGTCCACACATTTAAAGTAAATCTCCTATGATGTAAGATGAACGTCTGTCGTAGGTGTTATTTGCTGTGTAGGGTGACCTGATTACTTTTGAAATTGCTCTACTAATTTATTTCGTAATACTCTCATTGCCTTAGAACAAATAGAGCACAGTATACCAAAACACGGAAAATTTTTAAGTATAATTCCATTGACTTACTCATCTGATCCAGAATCACGTCGTTAAAATTAAGTAATCATGCAAAAACTTTCTTTTCCTTTATAAGTATTTTTCTTTCTGAAGAAAGCCAGAGAAAGTTCCTGCTTTTCACCCTGCAGAAATTTCTCTCCATCTTAAACCTCAGATAATTACGGCTCAGAAATTAAGATATCGCTGGTAAAATTACAATTTTAATTAAAGTTCTCACTCAGATCGATGAAGATGTGATAATTCTCTGTTTTTTTGGTGTCATTTCGAAGAGAATTATCGCTAAGCAGATATGACACCATCTACATTATTAATATCAGTATAAGGTAATTGGCCAATGAATGGAATCTACAATATTTGTTCATTTTTAGCAAAGGAATTTATTGCAGTGTAGGAATGTTAACAACAGGCTGTTTTCCGTACTACATATTACTACAGCATCTGATTCACCCTGATCGCAAATTTCTGGAATTTCTAATCATATATTTATGAACAGTTACATTTTTTTATATGTATTACGTCCCAAAGTAGTAGTAAGGAAAGTAAATTATAAATATACGGTTCATTCCATGTCGGTCACTTAGACTTGTTCCAAATTGACAAGTATACTGATATTTTTGGTTTCTATATACTTGTATAACCACATTTGTAACACACTCAACATTAAGTCTTTTTCGATTTTTGTTTTTTTAGATATACATCACCATATAACTTTTTCCGCGAATTCACGTAACAGCGATGATTACTCTCTTCTTTATCTTTTGTAATCTGAGCTACTTGAAACTGTGAAAAGTGTTTTGCCATTTTTCAGAGTACAGTGATATCTAAGTGTGTAGCCCTTGGGACTCGAGGTTTATATTGGAGCATCCTTCTTCCAGATGGGCCGCTTTATCTGCTCCATCGACCTCTCAAGTGTTGGATGTTCTTATTTACTGACCGCGCACAGGCCGTAATTGGACTTTTCTGGTTTTTGATGGCTGCTGTTGTGGTGCTGTGCCAGAAAATGGCAGATTTCTACTAAGATCAAGGTACCGTATTTGCAATGGAGATTATTTCCATAGACCTGAAAAGGGAGTCACAATACAAGTAGGCGAAGTTCCGGTAGCCCCGGAAACTTGAAATTAATTACAAATAAAAATAAAATAAACACATTTTCTGTATTTATTTTAATCTTAAAAGTAAAATGGGAACTTCTGCAGTCATATTAATTAGAAGATAGTAATAAAAACATTTTTCGACGAATTAAATTGAAAACACTTTCTCCTTAATTGTTTAGCAAAAGTTTTCGGGTACCCCGGACACAGTAATAAATGGTGGCCTAGTCGTTTTTTGAACTTACAAAAATCACAGTAATAATGATCTGAACAATCTATATAAACAAAATCTTTATGGCCCGTATCTTTGCTTCATAGCACTGAATCCAGTCGTCTTCAAAACATTCTCCATTCGGTCTGTTTCACTAGATTTTCTTCGGGAAGACTTTGAATACTTTTCTTTGTATTCAACGACTTTATTGCACCTTTACCTTTTTATTGTTTTGCTTCGCTCTTTTCACTACCTTTACTTTTTTGCCCGCCCTTCCCACACTTTGTATATGGTGAAGATGTTAAAATCTCGCCCTTTGGATTTTTCGAGCATGCATTACTATGAATTTATCCAAGCCGCAGCTCAGTTGCGTTTGTTTTTACACTGCAGGATGCATATTTCCAATAAAGTTTTACCGACGCAGTATGTTTGGTTTGTAAGAACTTTAAATTTCCGTGGCTACCCGACTTTCCTCTAATCTCATTTGGTGAACAGTCGACTTACGTCAGATGGAAATGGGAACAAACATAGCATCATTTTATTACAGCAGTCTTTTGACATAATTTTTTTTTAAATATATATTATGAAATAGTAACTTTCATCCAAGTTTCGTAATTATATGCGAAACAGAATAAACTGGATAATTACTTAACACATTCAATGTAATAAATAAATCCCCTGAGTTAATAAGTTTAGCAGTTCAGAGCTGTTTAATTTACGCCACCTCAGTCAGACAAAGCATTAGTCGAACAGTTGAAAACAAACTCTGAAGCGAAAGTAATGAAAGAATGGTGACAACCTTACTTTTATTTTAAACACTCCAGGATGTTAAAATGTTTAGTCTAAACTGTGGTGTTCGACAGTGAAACACATCCATAACTCTTCAATCAATCCGCAATTACATTTACCTGGAATCGAGCCATTAAACCTCCGAAGGTTAATTTTTTTTTTTTTTAATATCTCACAACTTAGCCCAGAGAGAGAAGGGTGGGAGATCATTAACTTCTATATCAGACAGTTGGTAGCTTCGGAAAAGGAAACTAATCATAACGAAATCAGCTACTCACTCTCACAATATTGTGCAATGCTGCACATTTCATTTTAAGATAAACGTTTTGGTTATTAGAGCTAAAAAAACTGATAATAAATATGAAATACGTACAGCGATTTTATTATCTGTTTAATTTCTTCTGTCACTCTGTTACATTTTTCTTTCTTTTCTCTTAACATTCTTCAGTCATCATTTCAAGACCTAGTTTTATCAGCATAATTCGAATATTTACATCAGATTTCAAATGCTTCTAAATTCTAGGCTCTTAGACTCACTTCCATAAAGATCTTTTTTCAATTTTAAAACGTTTCTGCTTGGTATTTCTATAATATTACAAGCTGAAACGTTTTTTAGTTTGAAGGAAACTGTGTTTGTTATGGTTATTGGTTTTTTTTATGTTATTCTTGCTTCGGGGTTCAGTTGTTTGCTTAAAAAAAATAATGTTTATCGTTTTGTATCACAACTTAAACTATTCTTATATTGAATACCCGGTTATTATTAACAGTTCCTCCAATTTGATTTCACTACATCTTTATTAATTTTGCTACCACAGATTCCAGATTCGTCTCTTATTAATTCTGTAAATTTCCTATGCTTTTGCTTTTATCGATAAACAGAACAATAAGGCAAAAAATTAATGTCACTTTCCTTATTACTGAACCATAATTTTAAATTAAGTTCCTTTTTCCTAGTTGTTTCATTTGAATTTAGTTTGATTTGCCTCTGTATAGAATTACACTGTTTTGGCTCTCTCTCGGTTTGTAATTCAAATGGTAATTATTCTTGATGACCATAATAGTAAATTTCTTGCAATTTAATTAATTTTTACTCATGCTATTAAGTCTAATATTTGAATAAATTGACTAATCACCTGCCTCAGGACGCATTATCAGTTAATGCAATCAATGAGTGCTTAAGGTTTTCATAATAACTTCACAAAATTGTAGGTTCCAACATTATTTGATATTTCTTAAAAATCATAAGGAGTAGTAGTATACTCAAAGAACCTAAGTGCAGGCAGACAAAGAAATAGAATAACAACTCTGCTGTTCATAGGTGTATGTAGTATTACACTGAATGATTTGTGAGCCTGCGGAATATGTGGGGTTTACACTTTGAGTCGAGTATTCGAAAAAACAAAAAAACAAGTATTAACAAAGTACTTCTAGTCAACTATGCTGTAGCGGCAATATTCCAATCTCACATATCTTACTAGCAATACAATAAATATACTCACTGAAAATTACTCAGAAATTATCTGCGTTAAAAAATCATAAATAAGTTGTCAAATTATGTGGAAATATCCACTGTAAGATAAATAAAGAAATACGAAACCCATAGATAAAATTGCTGACGATATATAACTTTCATATAATTATTCAAAATTGTTATTAAGTAGGCGATAGGAGGCTGTTATGTTGCAAATGCTTGTATACTACATCCTTGTATCACTCTTTGTCTAACTTTACTATTACGGTAATCTGTTTTTTAATATAATAGTCTACTTAGGTCATTGTGTCTATCACGATGTAATATCACGCAACCAGTTTTTATTGGCGGGCTGGCAAAAATTCGCAGGCGTTTCCACACTATGTCTATAAACTAGCTACATATTTAGTTTAAATCTCACGTTGTCCTTTATTTATCATCGACAATACTTTGATATATAAATTCTTTCGAGGAGAAGAACAACCGATGAGTAGGCCTTTACTAGAAGCAGCTCACACACTAATTTAAACACTTTTTTTGACTGCAAAAGAGGTATGTATTTCATTTGAATCTTTTTAAAAGTTTTTTTTTTTATTTACGATAGTGATTAGGTGCAAAAATTCGTGCAACGAGATAATTTATACTCTGTAGCAGTTACTAGAAGCAGGTTAAAATATAACGTTAAAAAAAAATATTGGCAGATGATGGAAGTTATTCAAAGCGTTATTCGTTTTTGAAACTTACCTCTAAAGAAAAGATTTCCTCTATTTTTGACTGGTCAAAACTAGTCAACGTAAAAAATACCCTTTCTCCCTACATATTTTAAGCCTGAGTACTTAATTTTTCAAAAGGGACATCCGATCAATGCTGTTACTACTTTCGTATCACAGCATTCTTTCCCTATTGGCTAGTTTTTTTTTCTTTTTCCTTATGCCTTTACGCCTTATCGACGTCATAACAGGTGTGGAAAGGAACTGGAAAGAATTCAGCCATGCCCTTTTGAATTAACCATCCCGGCATTCGCCTGGAGTGAATAGGAAAACCAAAATCTGGATGACCGCTTCCTGACTAATTGGTGGCCAGAACGTTACAATTTACCTACTAAGGTCAGTTATCGGCAAGAGTGAAGTTTAGTTTTAATCGTAATGTCTTTTGTTTTCTCTGTTGTTAGGACCTTTAAAAGGGCTCTCTGTACGGTGTCTGTGAGTGTGCAACCTTGGAGCAGGAGCCGTGCCCGAGGCTGTTGTTCTACTAGAGTCGACGTCTGGAGATGTGGCCAGGCTCAAAGTGGAAGAGCGCCGTGACGCCCCTGGGGCTACAGTGGCTAATTACCTGCGTCGGGACGTCGAGGCCGTGCCCTCGTCTCTTGCTTTGCTGCGAGACTTCAGACGGTGTTATGGCGGTGTCTGTGAAAACAAGACGCGTCTGGCTAATGCGACGCCACGCTTAGAGCGAACCTGCAGGCTTATCTCGTTCAGTCAGACACCCTGCGCACCAAGCAATACTGGACGACCGGACTATAAAGATAAATATAGAAACTAAACGGAGCTGACCAGGCATTTAAAACAAATATGAAGGAAATGTTTAAACGCTTTAATGTGGAAACGGCTCGAAATTGGTGTGAATGTGTTTATGTGATAGCTAGTTTAGGCCCGCGGCCATGTGTTTGGTGTGATCACGGATTTAGAGTAGTTTCAGTTTTTAGGGTCAAAAGATATGATCGAATAACCTGATGTAGCCGGCCTCGGTAGCGTAGGGGCTCCGCGTACCGAAGGTGCCGGTTCGAGTCCGGCCGAGGGCATGGGTGTTTAGTGTTGTGTCTGTGAATGTCTTGTCCGTGTTGTAGTGTCCTTGTGTCAATACTTGATATCAACAAAACACATTGAGCTGGCTGTATGGCCCAGTAGCCGAATGCCATTTAAAAAAAAAAAAAAAAAACCTGATGTAATTGAAATATGAACTGCGCATTTGTGGGGCCTTAAAGATTCACTCTTCAAAATTTGAAGAATTTCTGTTGAGTTTGTAGGGAGTTAAAGTATTAAAAGAAGTTTCAAACACGAACAATGGCGATCAAGCTATTGTATAAATATAGTAAAATTATTAAATGTCGTGATCGTTTGATTCGATCTTCCTTAAATTCGTTGGGCACAGAGCCATACGTTATCAACATCCCCACTGATACTATATTTTGGTCGCTGTACAGCCATGTCCGTCACGCTGTGACGTCACGAAGATAGCCTTCGTTGCTGGATTATCAACGGCCAGGGATTGGGACTGTTGATAATATATCGATTTTATTTTTTTGAAAATATCGATATTTATGAGTGATATTTTTAGGACGATATATCGATATTTCGATACTGAAATCCGGATATCGGCGTCGATATTTTGTAAAATAAGTTATCATTTTTCGTTTGGTCTGAATGACACTATGTCCCTCACATTTCTGTTAAGCATAGTGATGAGCAAGCTTAGGTAAAACCTACTACGTTTCTATAATTGATTTGGAGGTTCTACGTACCAAGTATACTCATATTATGATAATAGTGTAGGCAAGGCATCGCTCGTTCAGCACGAATCGAACGCGAGCCTATTGTTTGAAATGAGCGTGCGCATTGTCCAGGGAACTCTAACTTGAAATTGGTTTGTTAGCAGGAATAGTGGGAAGTGTAAGTAACAAGTAGTTGCTAATTAGAGAGAAAGAAAAATAAGACAAACCAGAATAAGCTATCAACATACAAAAATAAATGAAATTCCACAAAAAAATCTTATGAAAGAAAGCTATGTAACTTGGCCATAATGCATGCAATGATTGCTAAACTTCTACCTAAAAAAATGCCTCAAGTGTATTGATTATCAATTTTAAAAATACACAAAATAATATTTTACTCGAACCTCTTTCGAGTTTTATAAATTTTATTAATTTTTATCAAGATTATGACACGCATAATGGTCAAATTAAAAAAAAATCAACAATCATCAAGAGAAACCATTTAAAAGTAATTACTTGATTAAGAACACTATCACACATCAATTTATCATTGGACAGCCTTTTTTTGCAAGATTTGATTTGTATTTATGAAAGTGTCGATATATCGATACTTTTTCAGATATATCGACAGCCGATATTGATACTTTTTAAACTATCGATATATAGAAAATCATATATTTTTATAAATATCAACAGCCCTACCAGAGATATTACTCAATAGATGAGGTTATGCGCGTTATTTAACAAGAGTTCTAATCAGTTAAGCAACAGTGATGAAATTAGCTAGTAAAACTCTGAAAGAAAAGCAGATAATTTATTTAAATAAGGATATTAATAGCTATTGATTATTTATATTCAATGAATGATTTCTAATGCTCTGTGTTCAGAGATATCACTGTATTAGTATATTTAAAATAATTATCAAAATATATCATTGTCGAGATTATAATCATTATTTAATAAGAATTATTTTTAGTTAAGCAGATACGAGAAAAAGATCTGCCAAAAGGCTGTGGTCACGTCATTTTAGACGGGCTTACAAGATACTTCTTATCGATGTACCTGTAGTCGTTTTCGCTATAATGTCACTGTTATTTTAAACTCGAAGAAATCAATTGCCGAAACACTGAATTAAAATTTCAAATTAACATATTCATTACTAGTTGCTCTTTACTGTTGATGTTATTATAGCAGCCGCATGAAAATAAATAGAATGGATCAAATTTAAATCGAGATACATTGAATGTACGTAAGTGATATAAGTTATGAATTTCGAACGGCAGTATTAGTGAAGTTTATAGTTAGCTTGAAAAGTATCTGATAACAGAATAACAATTGAAACATTTAGTTACGGCATAATTAACTGTAATTTAGTTTTATAAACAATTTAAGCTGCCTTCATAAGCTCCATGATACTGAAGTTATTACGTCATGCAGAGCCGGATTAAAATAGCGCGGGACCCGTAGCAAATGTGTGGAAGGGGCGCTTGGATTTTGCCGTCCGGGGCAGTGGTAGAGCTGGGGAGGCCCCCAAGAATCCTAGGCGCTGGATCCCCAGAAGGCGCGGGGCCCATAACATTTGCTAACTCTTGCTAAGGGGCTAATTCGGTACTGACTTGATGTGTATGGAAGCAGTTCCATATTTATCGAGGTGAATGTGGCCTGGACCTGTAATAATAAAAATAAAAAATATTACTTTTTACAATTTAATTTTTTAATTTCATTTGTTCCATAATTCTGTCGTCATTAATTTAGTGTAAACTACAACTGTATCGCTATTTAAACCACAAACACAAGTTTATGATGATTGTATGATAACGATTACATATGGCTAAGCAATTTCAAAGAAATGAATTTTCGGAATATTGCACTAAACCAATAATTTGGATGGGCTTAGAAGGTAGTGAATTTAAAATTAAAAATACGGCATTCGATCTTTGGTTATGACTTCGAATCTGATTGGATATTGGGATAAGAATTAGTAGTAGTGTGTGGAAAATCAGGAAACATTATAACTCTAAATTAGCTCTTGATTTCAGATATGAAGGTATGGGAAAGATTTCTCGTTAGGTAATGTATTAGTATTCTAAATTGTAATAAGTGATTGGGGGATGATGTGAACTACGTACTTGAAACAGTGAATAAATTTAATGCAAAAATGTATAAAATGCATAAGAAGGTGCATAGAAGAATAACAAATACTTCTTTCGATTTTCACCTACTTTGAAGTTAGTACCACTGAAAGCAACTTGTTTACCGGTTCTCCTTATTTTCTCAGCCCAATCTTTTTATTTTTTCACTGAGGTTCCTCCTTGTTTTTTCTTACCGGTTGGACTTGGGGTTTGTACATGGCTCCCGAAACACCTTCAAGTTATCAATTTTAGTTTGAAACACTCTTCGAATTTTTGTCTCATCTCTCTGTATTCCAATTTTTTCCAAATCTATCAACTTACATATTTAGTATATCACTATTAAATCCTCATCGTCACCGATGCCAGTTCTTAAGCTGTTATTAGGGATGGGCAAAATATATCAATGTATCGATATATCGATATTTTTTCTAATCATAATCGATATTTTCATTTTCGATATTGTATTTGGTGTATCGATTTTAAGCATCAATTCGATATTTTTCTACGAACGCAATTCAGTATCCAATTTAATCGTTACATGTATATAGGATAAATATACGTACATATCCAATCTTCTGAAAGTGTCTTAAAAGTGAATTCGTCGAATATAACAGCTTCATCAGCGGTTGAGAGGTTGAAAAAAGCTGTTAAATTTTAACAACTTTACGTTAACGTCATTTTTATGTTAGTATGTAAGCGATTATTTTATCTCTGTAGTTGAAATATTCTCTTTTCAATTGTTTTTTTTTTATTTACGAATAACAATTAAGGGTTGATGAACCACAAGTCATTATGAATGACCGTTAATTCATTTAAATGTCTACAACTTAGTCTACAGTCAAAAACTCCTTAATCATAAGGAATACGTTCCGTAAATATGCCACAAATACGAAAATCTTGATTACGGAAATCTTGAATACGGAAACCTTGAATACGGAATGGTAGTTTGTATAGGATTATAGGGAATACGTTCCTAGTAAACAGAAAAAATTTTGATGCAATGGCGTGATTGTCGCACTATGACTTAATAAACCAATTCTGGATTGTTTTAAATCCCCTATCCTAATGTTAATTGTAATGCTCTTTAAAATATGTATAAAGACATATAGCTTTCTAGTGAGTTACAACCACACTAAAGAATACTTTCTTGTGATTGCTGTCTTCGATTGATGTAGTGAGAGCGGTTTTTAGTTTTCAATCACTGTGACACCAATAGTTTTTACTGATAGTAAGATCCTCTTCGAACGCCCTCCCGTAGTCCGGTCGTAGGCGATTGCCATGGGAGATGTATACCCCTCCAAGGAAAGTCCTAGGAAGATGAACTGGGGTGGTCTCCCATTTCGTCGAGATTGGTGGTGTAACGGTTAGCGTTCTGGCCTCGCATTCGGGAGGAGGGCGGGTCGAATCCCCGTCCCGGCATCCAGATTTGGTTTTTCCATGGTTTCCCAAATCACTCCAGGCAAATTCCGGGATGCTCCTTTCAAAAGGCCATGGCCGAATTCCTTCCCATTTGTTGCCCCCCGTCCTTTCCCGTCTCTAAATACTCGCTGTTAAGAGAATTTAAGCAGTTAAAAAAGTTCCCCGTTTCCTAGCTCAGAGTGACAGTGTTCCTAAGTGTGTATGACAGTGGTTCAGTATAGAGTGTTGTGGAAGAGAGATGAAAGAATGGATAGGGTGGAAGCCGGTGTAGGTATGTTTAGACCTACTTTTGAGAAACATTCTAAAGGGTGCGCCAAGCATAACATTCCCATCCGACAGATGAATCACCATCAACAACATCGTATGCCCTCGCACCATACGCACTGCAGAGAGGTTTGATGATTAGAAATTGCACCTTATTGCATTTTTGCGTCACTTACTGTGAAATGCTGATGCGGTTATACGCGGTGTAGGAGTGCTGCGACGTCGCTGTATGACGTTTGCTGAATGGACTCTGACTCTGTTGGCTAGTGCTGCGTTGTGTTGTTGATGGCGAAGTCGTAAACCCCTTTTGACTGCTGACGACTGCATGTCTACAATTCTCCAACCTGCTGCGTGTGTGTTGACATTGGCCCCTCTTGAACTGCCGCAACTGCAAACTGCAAGTCTCGTATCGATTACAGACGATTCTTCCCTTTGCTCCTGTAATAACTCTCTCTGTGGCTCTACTGGAAGTTGGATAATGGATATGACGGATCTGCTCGCTCCTCCTCTATAATTACATCAAGCTGATGCGTCTGTATTTTTGACTCAGGGCTGTGATTTACAGAAACCTAAATACGTAATAACTCCTACTACAGACAAAGACTCAGTGATCCCGTGTGAACACCAACACCCCTTCGTGTCGGCTTACTCCAACAATTGATACCAGAATCTTTTAGCTATTGGTATCCAACCCCACATCTGAACAACAGAATCCTGTAGTGACATGGCTGCCACCCCTTTGGGGATCACCCTCAAAGTCACTCTGTCCAGCCGAGCGGTGAGACAAGGACAGATTGCCATAGGGAGGCATGGATAAGCGTCTACATAGAAATCGACGAATTGTTCGGATATGAGTCTTGTGATGGGATTATCACTTGGAAAATCAGGGCTAATCTTTTCTGAATATTTACATGTTTATTTACATCAGGTTTCTGAAGGTTTGATACAGTACATATCTTTACACATAAACGAAGATAGCTGTGGAAACATTTACTATTACTATTACTGTATGAAACTGATAAAACTGGTGCAGTGGCGCCTTGCTAACCACCACCAACATTATGGGAATGAGGAGAGAGAGAGCGAGCTTACAACATGGGTACCTCTAACCCAACACGACAGGACTATTGCAATACCTTGAACTTCCGCCTAACTGAACCTATCCAACTCATATCCAACTCTTTCTCAGTACAGCCTACCTTCTGGTTTGTTGTAGAACATCTCTTGGCTGCACTGGCTCCGCTCCGAGGCCGGAGCCCGGTAACTTCTTTCGTCGTCTCCCGGATGCACAAAGCTACGATCAGCTCGACCGACAGATAGACAGACCTAGATAGCTGTGTTCAGGGTTTTACTATGACAACCCCCACTCCACTCCAGCTCTTTGGAGAGGGCAAACTCTGACATCACCTAACTGCATTCGGTCATAATGCCAGCTTGTGTTCTCGTTTCGGCGCCTGACAATTGCCGAATCGCTGACTCGTGCTCTACTTGCAGGTTGTGGCTCTCATAACATTGCCTAATTTTGCTCGCTCGTCTGTCCTCTATCACAACTTAAACAAATGTATAAATTACACAAGTATAACCTCTGGTTTTACTACAACGGTACCGCGGATAACAGAGAGGGCCATCAGCGAGTTGAAGCCACAGAATTCGTTTTCTCCTGATTTGTTGATTCTTTGATATCAAAAGATGTAAACGGTCACAATTCTCCAACCTGCTGCGTGTGTCATTTCTATTTTTATTGAAAGTAGAGAAATGATCTTTTTCGAAGCGCAAAATAACTTTTTTTTAAATTACAGTCGATAACAAATCGCGAACAGGACGGGAAATCGAAAAAAAAACATGTTCCATTAATTCAAAAATACTTTAGTATTGTAAGGAATTCCCAAATTGCGGTATGAAGTCAACGTGAGGTGTGATACGAATATATTGAAAGCCAGGGCGTCGCGTGTAACTCGCCGCCATTCGTCAAAGAACTACTGTTTCAAACGTATAGTGTCGGTAATAAGTTAAAGATTATGGTATCCCATTCAGAAAGTTAGTAAATAAACAGACATGAAAATCTTGAAATTGCAGTATCGTTAGTTTCTGATCTGCTTATTACAAAATTTTCAGCCAAGAATACAGAAAGTTGTAACAATTATTATATCCATTAATAGACCGACAATCAGACCCAATAAAGTTTTGGGTGAATTGCCAGCGCTCGAAGCCAGCGGTTTCGGAAATCGCGCTGAAATACCTTATATGTCAAGCTTCTTCTGTGTCGTCCGAAAGAGTGGTTTCTGCAGTCAACTTAGCTGTACCGAACAACAGGAGTAGATTGATGGGGGAGCACATAAAACAGAGAGTCCTTTTGATGTCCATATCAGACGAATACTGGTTTGATAGATTGAAAAAATAGTAAATTAATAAAAGTTTGCACAATTTCTACCTGTGTCTTTGATATTCAGAATTTTCTTAAATATTTTGAAGTATTTTATGTTGTTTTTTTTAGTGATAATTACTCCCTTGAGCCAAAAAATCTATATTTTTTTTCCAAACCCACATCGATAGTGTTTGTAAATATCGTTTCGATATTTATCTATATATATTTGTTAAAATCCTTAGTTGATATAGTTATCCTAAGTCTACAGGTTGTTAAGCCATTATACTTGTTTCTATAGTAAACTGTAGACACTTAGACTGCGAGAAGGAAGCTCTGTTTCACTGCACCATGCAAAATCAAACGGACGGATCTTCATGATGATTTAAACATTATGCAGTCTAGTATCCTAGGAATAAGATAAGGTATACTTTGTCTATAAACGTTGCTGTATAACTGAGAAATATGGAAAACAGTATCTGTTTGTCTGCCTGTTCGTTTCGTTGAGCGCAATTCAAGCAAAAACTGCTGTTCAGATTTTAATGGAAGTTTGAGTCCGTACAGCCCATGGTCCGAACAGTAAAAAAAGGATATATATCATTCTGATGTGACGTCGGAAAGCTGAAATTTCTTTTTATAGAGAGGCGTCCACAAAACAGTATCCATTTAAAGATCAGTTATTTCTCGCAATCAAAATTATTATTTTTTTAATGGCATATGGCGTCTCTTATGCAATACAGCCAGAACAAGTGTTCAGATCATTCAGTGTTCAAGTTTCTCCATTGTATATTATTTTGCAAGTAACTCTTGACATCGCAGTCGCTTCCTGATCGCCGTAGAGGTAACATCGGCGCTTAGAGAGCTACACTCCGAGTTTTCCTTGTGACGAATAACGCGTGAACTAGGACAGTGCAAGCACTAGTTGTGTATACTATTATACAGTGAATAGCAGTCAATAAACCAACTAAAAAGTTTTGTTTAGGAGAGTGTGTGTACCTCGCCACCATGGAGGGTGGCGAGTATGGTGAAGGTGGCATACTAGCCACATACTGACAGTGCGCCGTCGGGTAACACGTGCACCAGTTCCGTAGTGGGCGAGGCGCTGGAAACATTAGCAATGGACTACGCCGACGGTGCCCCTATACTCCAAAAGCAGTCCAAGAAAAGACCACGCCGAGAGGAGAACAACGTAACAGCACTGGGAGAGGAAGTCAACATGCTGCTGCCAGCTGCAGCAAGCACGCCGCCAACAGCTCCTCCAAGCACGTCGCTGTCAACTCCAGCCTACAGCATACAGTCAACAATCCCCGCACACTCAGCTGGACTGGTAAGTGAAGACGCTTTGCAAGCCAGTGATCCTAACGCAGTGCTGAGGCAGCCCCATTTCTATAAAGAAACAGATTGCGGTCCATTTGTTGTACATGCAGAATATGAAGCAAGTTATGTGGAGCAGCACAAAACAAACCTAGGCCGTCTGCACCCAATGGCGGTAGGGAAATTAATACGTGACGCTGTGCCCGGCATAAGAAACTTTATCTTAGACATAAGAAACAAAGGGAGAAACAAAGTTCAAATTGAGCTTAAATCTGCTAAGTGGGCAAACCTTTTGGCGAATTCCAACAACCAGCCAAAGCATATACAATATTATATCCCTCGTTTCTTTACTGTTAAGGAGGGCGTGGTTAGGAATGTGGACCCAGGGCTTACTGACTCAGAAATCTTGCAGGAAGTGGAATCCGCTATAGAAGTTTTGGAAGTGCGACGTATAATGAGGAAAGTTGTAAAAGACGGAGGGGTTGAATACGTTCCGACTCAATCGGTCCGCCTAACGTTTGGAGGACAGCGACTACCTGAATATATTAGCATCTTTTGCACAAGATGTAGTGTAGAGCCATATATACCCCGTGTAACTCAATGTTTTAACTGCTTACGTTTTGGACACCTGAGCAAGCAGTGCCGCAGCACATCCCGCTGTGCCAAGTGCATGGGTAAACACGTTACAACTAGCTGCGACTTTCAGGGCCCAGTCATCTGTATCTATTGTGAAGGCAACCACTTGGCCACTAATTTCAATTGCCCAGAATTCAAAAAACAAAAGAGGATTAAGGAGAACATCATCCTCCATAACATGACTCTGGAACAGGCTCTGACCTTAGAAAATACGTCAACTTATGCAAAACGCACAGCTCCACCACCCCCACCCAGAAGCAACAAGGAATACCCCCCCTTGCCGCTACGTAATAATGTGGAATACTCCACACCGTCGCCAGTTGCCCAAATAGCCGGTACTACTCCACTCATACCACAAGCCAGGGCCACGAGAAATCACTACACCATAAAACCACGACACCCACAGTCTGTATACAACCGTACAGAACAACCCGCCATTCCTCATGGGCGTCGGCAACAAGACAGAATAGACAGGAAACAGGCAACACATGACGCAGAAAACCTCCAGCCCCGAAGAAGAACCAACCTGCCCCCCGCGGAGTTGTATTACGACGCATATGCACAGGCCAGTGGACTTCCCATACAGAATAACCCACACGGTGCTAGTAATACAGTAGCGAACGAGGAAGCAATTGATAGAGTATGTAGACTTGTGACCTCACTTTTCAGTATGGCCAACACAGGAAACCTCCCACACAACTTGAGGGAACACATAGCCGCATTCCTAAACTCGGACGGTCCACAGGAAGAAGCAGAGACAAACGCACGAGACAATGGAACAGATCTTATGTGGAATACACAACCAATCATGGCAAACAACGACAATATCGCATCTCGTTATAACTGTACTGATGGGTAACCACGGCCCCAATATCTTACAGTGGAACTGCAGGTCTATCCGCTCAAACAAGGAATCCTTAGAACACTTGCTGAAATCAAATAACATTAGCATAGCCGCCATATTAGAAACTTGGCTGAAACCCGAAGAGGAATTTAAGTGCGCGGGCTACAGAATAGTGCGTGCCGACCGTCCAGGCGGCTACGGGGGAGCGGCTCTACTAATAAAGAAGAACATACAATTTTCTGAAATAAAAATCCGGAGCACTGCTCCGAATATCGAGGCTTGCGCGATACGTCTCAAAATTATGGGGACAGAAACAACGGTCATGGCTCTCTACCGGCCTCCAAACACTCAGTTCGATAAACAAGCATTTTCAAATATCCTGAAGTATGTCATGCAACCTGCCCTGATAATGGCTGACCTAAACGCACACCATAGCACATGGGGATGTGGAAGAACAGACCGCGCCGGAAGACTGTTGCTAGATGCGTTGGACGACACAGATATAATAATTTTAAATGATGGCACTGAAACAAGGATAGTTGGGCCAGCACACCAAAAATCAGCAGTGGACATAACGCTAGCATCACCAGCCATTTCTCTGGCAGCCACATGGCAGGTCATCCAAGACCCATCCGGATCAGATCACTTACCAATAATGATCACCTTCCCTGTGACTAGACAAAGAATAACACCGACACGATCGCCATACCGCTGGAAGATAACTAACGCGGACTGGTCGCAGTATGAGAAGGAAGTCACAAGAAACCTTGAGAGCTTCGAACTCTCGGACGACGTAGTAGCTGACTACCAAGGCCTTATGACAGTCATTGAAAAGGCGGCAATAAAAGCTATCCCCGAGATTAAACCACGCACCTGCCATAAGAAATCACCTCCTTGGTGGGATAAAGAGTGTCAACTAGCAATAAAAGAAAGACAGATGGCCCTTAGAAAATACAAAGTCTTGGCGACAGAAGAAAACTACCTGTATCTTCAGAGAACAGTAGCAAGGACCAAAAGAGTCCTAAAGAAGAAAAAACGCCAGGGCTGGACTGACTTTTGTAACTCTCTCAACAGAACTGCTCCAGTAAAAGATATATGGAAGAAAATAAAAGGCTTTCAGAACTCGACAGGAACTACACTTAATACGGCTCCAACTAAAAACGTTGCGGAGGACATCTTGGGCAACCTTACCCCAGCCACAGCCTCGGAGAAGGTGGAGATCACAGAAGATGGGAGGCAACATGACCCTCTGTTAGCGCCTTTTACAGAAGAGGAACTTGAAGCATCACTTAAACGTAATAACAACAGTGCCCCAGGCCCAGACAACATCCACTACAGCATGATCTCATTCCTCCCAAGGCGAGGGAAGAATATATTCTTAAGATTGATTAACGCTGTGTGGAGCAAACGCGTGAGTGTACCAGAGATGAAGCGCGTAAGAGTAGTACCTATCCTGAAACAGGGCAAAGACCCCGCACTTGCTTCGTCCTACAGGCCAATATCTCTTCTATCCTGTGCTCTTAAAACACTAGAACGAATGGTCAAACACCGGCTGGAGTGGCACCTAGAAAATAAAAGTAAACTACCAAGACACCAAATAGGCTTCAGGAAGGGAAAAGGCACTATAGAGGTAGTTGCTAACCTAATGACAGACATTTATGAATGCTATCGCAGTAAAGCGTATCTCATGGCCTTGTACGTGGACTTAACACAGTGCATATGATAATGTGGCTCCATCGATACTCTCTAGGAAACTATTGGACTTAGGCCTACCGAGCAGATTCGTAACTAACCTCATGTCATTGCAGGCAGATAGGGCGCTAGAAATTCACATCAATGGTACAACAGTAGGCCCTCGAATTGCATCTCACGGTCTCCCTCAAGGCTCCACGCTATCACCACTGCTGTTCAACATATATACCAGCGACCTTGGAAGACTGCTAATAGGGAGGGTAATGATGCTCCAGTATGTAGACGACTTGTGCTTCTACGTAATGATGAATGAGCTAGCTGACTGCAAGAAGGTCTTGGGAGACTTTGTCAACCTTTTGCGAAAATGGCTCGTTAACAATGGCTTGGACATATCCCAAACCAAATCAGCGGTGTCAATTTATAGCAGACGCAGGATACCTGACATGGACGAGATACAGCTCGGACCCTACCGCTTCCCGTATCGACGAGTCGTCAAATACCTAGGGGTCACAATAGATAACAAACTCAGCTGGAAACCCCAAATCAAAGACATCTCAAGCAAATGTGAGGCGGCACTTAACGTCTTGAAGGCAACCACAAAACCTTGGTGGGGTACAGACCCTAAAGTGGCCATGACCTTATACCGATCGCTCATTAGACCACACCTGGATTATGCAAGCATCTTCTACGGATCAGCAGCAGAGACCACCCTAAAAACCCTTGATAGACTGCAGTACAAAGCACTAAGAATATGCACAGGTGCAATGACATCAACCCCAACCAACGCGCTATTGGTAGAAGCGCTAGAGCCACCTCTTCATATAAGACGAATGCAGCTCTGCAAACAGTTTCTACTTAAGCAAATGAAGATTACAAACAATCCCCTCATCCAGAAGATTGAGGCACTTGGAAGTCAGCTCACTAATAGAAGAAACTGGCCACGCAAAAGGACTCCAGAGCTAATTATAGCAGAAAATGAAATCAACATGTACAGCAACAACATAATGTCGACCTCCCACCTACCAGAGTTTTGTGTGCCATACGAAGCAACGATTACACCTCTCAACGTGAGAACCGACATCAAGCTGAAAGACTCCAGTCAGAACAACTCCGCTAGACTGGCAGAATTTCTCGCGCAATGGCCAAATGCTTCCCACATCTACACAGATGGGTCAAAATCAGGTTCATCAGTTGGTTGTGCATTTTTGGATCTGAAGAGGAAGTCATACGGTATGCTGAAACTACGCAAGGAAGCAACCATCTTCACTGCGGAAATGGTGGCAATTCAAAAGGCAATTGAGTATGCTGAGGATTTGGAGGACACAACATCGGTCATCATATCAGATTCCCTCTCTTCGCTGACCAGCCTGCAAGGACACACGCAAACTACCAACAAAGACAACATCTTATGCAACATCTTGGAAGCAGCATACCGGGCGAAACAGAAAGGCAAAACACTTGTGTTCGTGTGGGTGAAAGCCCACATCGGTCTGCACGGTAACGAACAGGTGGACCAACTGGCGAAACGAGCTTGCGAAGAAGGTGGCGACTACCCCCTCCTAACTGCGAGGGACCTACTGGCAACTGTGAAGAAACAAACCAGAGACGCATGGAATAGAGAATGGGAAGAATCTCTATTGATCAAAGGGAAACACTATGGAAAAATCCACCCAGTCATCCCTCACCATCATTGGCACCACAAACTCAACCTACCAAGGAAAGCTATTGTAACAATCGCTAGATTAAAGTTCAACCACGGTTGTTTCCCGGCACACCTAAACAGAATCAACATTGCCCAAAGTCCGTTATGTGGATGCGACGATACGAGCATAGGGGACATGGACCACATCTTCTTCGGCTGCAAAAACAGACAGGATAGCATCACAGACCTGATAGAGGAACTAGTGAGGTTAGGTCACTCTCCACCCTCAAAAGTGTCACAACTACTGACGACCGACGACGCCAGAGTTTTCATGGTGCTGTACAGATTCCTGAAAGACGGTGGTATTGACATATAAACCCCAAAGATCTCCAAGAACATTAGTATCCACGATCCCTGATTTTACACACCTAATAACAATATGTTACGTAAAATAGAGACATTAGACCCTGAACGCAAGATATGTAACACTGTGTCACTAACCATGTGAGTGTGAGTGAAGCCACAAATTGTGAGATGGACACACGGGCTACATGACATTCAGGACCTGTGTTTTGTGTGGAAGTGATATAACTATAATTACTTTATGTACCTAATAATAAAAATGTAGTACTGTAATAACGACCAAGGACTTGGGAGAGAAGTCCATATACTGTTATAGACATAATTGTTATGACTAGAGCTATGTGTGGATAGCTCAGGTAACCGTGGTGATATCAAATACCTAATATAGATATGAAACATTGTAATAACGACCAGGTATTCTTATCTTTATCCTACTCTATCTTCTTTTGTTCAGAGAAATCACAGATTGTGATACAATTATAAATGTCACATAATATCAAGGACCAGTATAATATGTATGTAGCTAGAGACGTAAGACCAACCATATTGAATTCTCATTCCTGTCATTACGCAAAGTAATAGAAACCATGTATATGTGAGAGAGCTTATAAGTTGTGTTAAGGCCATAAGCGCCACATATTAATCATGACCAGGTCTTCCCGTGGAAACACAATGTACTGTAATCATAGCTTTAGGTAATTAGAGATATGAAATATTGTAACAATGTCCAAGTAATGTGTAAGAGAAGTCATAATTGTGGCATGTGAGATACAATTCCATGATCAATAATACCTGTAAATAAGTGATGTAACAATTGATATGGCTATATGGCTCACCGGCCCACTGCCAATAATAAAAAAAAAAAAAAACTCTTGACACCACAGAACGAACACGACTTGTAACATACACTAAACACCCATGCCCTCGAACCGGCGACCATTGGCACGTGGAGCTAGCACTCTAGCCCCTACGCTACCGAGGCAACCATCAAAATGTTTGCCATGATTCATGCCAACAGCTTCGTAATATTCAAACTTGAAACCCATATTCATCATCGGTAGTCGTGTAACCTATTTTCTGAGAGTGGTGACACGTCTGGATTTCTCACTCCGATTGCGACATTGTTGACTTCGGGTTAACTGCACATCAGGAAGCGAAATTGACTTCCGAGTAATTCTTATATAAGATCTGACTACATCTCATAAGCCTTTTTAAAATAAAAAAAACTGAACTAATTTCCATTGGTACGCAAAACAAATTTTTTTTGTTCGAACCGTTGCACCATTCTTTCTGATGCTTATATACGAGTAAAATGACCTCTTGAATCCAAATATGACGCCCATTTTCCCCCATCACCCACAGTTTTTGGGGGACGCCCTTCATTTATTTTTATCAATTTTCGATGATTTGGAGGGATGAAAAGGATTATTTTAACCTTTAAATTTCTTCTGAGGGATCAGAGAGGTGGAAATGCTAAAACATTAACATTTGTAGCGAGGGGGTAGATTAGGAGAGAGATTGCCCCACTAAATTGTTGAAAAAAAGGTCGACTGTTTCTTGTTTCTTGCAAATTTTTTCATTTATTTTCTTCATATTCCAGCTTCCAGCCTTCGTCACCTTCCATCCCGCCCCCAAACACCCCAAAAAGTATATAGCAACAATTAATAAATATATATTTCAAGAGTATCACGCTGCCACTCTCTAAACCTCACGCCTACAGGTTTGCGTAGGAATATACCATGCTTTTTTTCTTCTCCAGTTCCTTTCTATTAACTCTATGATACTTCATATTTGCCCTGACTTATTATTTGACCGACCAGGCTGTGGCTCAAAGTCTTTCTAGTCCATTTCTGGCTCTAGATTATAGATTCTTGGGGGCAATGGGAATGGCAAAGATTGAATGTGAGGAACTGGTTTTAGAGCCTAGGGGATATTAGGATACTGAATTTTATGTGAGATCACAACGATGTTCACGCCAAGCCATGGGCACAGCATACGAAATATATTTACGGGTAGCTTTGAGCCATTTGGTCAAGCTACTGTAACAAGTAGTGCAGCAAACTGTTGCAGCCCAAACGTTGTCCTGATTTCCAACTTCGCATTCAAAGTAAACTTTTATTAGCTGTTTTAAGAAACAGACAAAAGCTTTCAAAGTCAATTTTTCCACAACCATAGCAGAAGCTATCGGTATGATTTTTACACCAGCGTGGCATAATTTAACAGAAGATAAATAACTCGATATTAATCACAACTTACAGTACGCGACTGTAATTCACTTGGAAAAAGTGGAAGTAAAAATATTTCTACCGTTTTTCACAAAAAACGGAAAGAAAAATCGCATGAATTTCCTATCCAATCATGCAGGCGCGAGATATTGAGAGAGGCAGCGTGGTCCGAACTCTTGCTATATATTTGTATTTATTGTTGCTACATATTTTTATTGGTGTTTGGGAGAGAATAAGGGAGAATAAAGAGACTGGAAGCTGGAATATGTAGAAAATAACTGAAAAACTTGCGTAAAAACCGGAAACAATAGATCATTTTTTTTATTTTTTAATATTCAAGGGGACAAGTTCTTCCCCCCCTCCCTCCCCTTTCCCCCCAAAAATAATCTACCTCCTTGCCATAAATGTTACTTTTTTTTAGAATTTTTTCACCTCCCTACTTCCTCAGAAGAAATGTAAGAGCTAAAATAATCCTTTTCATCCCTAAAAATCATCGAAAATTGATAAAATAGGTGGTGGGGGTCCCCTATAAACTGTGGGTGATGGGGAAAACGAGGGCCATATTCGGATTCAGGAGGTCATTTTACTTAAGAATCAGCAGGAATGGTGTCAGGGCCGATTTTCATGGATACAAATGTTATTACTCAAACATCACAGAAACAAGGCTTTTTTAGCGTGTAATAAAATATTTTGAAATTTTTGTTTGAACTAAGGCCTCTTAATTATAGTCAAACATTTTATGACCGAGTATACAGTTCAGTATTTTTCATACTAGGAAAACAACATAGATCCATCGATCAAGCTGGTAATTTTTGTTTCCTTAACACCCTAAACTTAATACTGTGATGTAGGCAAATTTAACTAGTTGTCTCCCAGTATCCATCTTTTCATTCGTCATAGTTTTCCGATTATGTATTTTTCATATCTTTAAAAAGGTGTAATTTTTGCATTAGAAATTAAGGTAATTAAACGTAACTCAATAAACATACTCATTTATTTATCGTTTGGCTAAGCAACTAATGCAAATCATATAAATATATATAATATATACAAGGAAAAGAACGTTTGTAGCATTCTCAAATCGATGAAATTTGCTGAAGCCTTGCTTAGAAGAAAATTACACTGACAACATCTTGAGATGGTCCATTGTACCTCCTTAGAGAATGATGTTCTCCTCAGTCTTGAAAGGTGCTCTGCAGTCATAGACAGGAAATCCAAAGTTCGCACGTATAGAGCATGGCGTGGCTTATTCTTAGGCGGTTTGCTTTCACCCACTGGTCTCTTTTCAGATAGAATCTCGGAATCGATACTTACAGAACATTGCGTGGCCTATTCTTAGGCGGTTTGGTTTCACATACTGGTCTCTCCTCAGATGGTATCCCGGAAGTCCAGTTGCAGGTTATTCAATATCTTCCAGCCCTTTTTCCTTGATATTGAAGATATGTCATGTCATTCTGGATTTCGAGATTTAAGATTGGGGGTAGGTCGATTGGCGAATGGTATGTTCTGAACTTTAATTTTTCTAGCTGTGATGTGCAACAATTATATCGTGTACATGTACTGAACTGAAGGTATGTTAGGTTTCTTAGTATGTCACCTCTCACTGCAACATTGAAACGCACAAAAACCTGTGTCTTACAGATCTAAGTCCTATCTCTGACGCGACCTAGTGTCTGTTTTGCAATCTTACAAAGTGCATCACAGGGGTACGTCTGGTTTTCAAGAAGCGGCTTCTTTCTGAGAATGAATGTGTAAGCCGACCGTATTACATATTCAGCACTATAATTTATACTACAGTTTTAATTTGCTACTCAAGTATATGGTCATACATCTGAGTTTCAACTGCTTTGTTTCTCATAATCCAATCTTATGCTTATTAGGTAGCTCAAATTTTTCTAAACAATTGCTCCTCCTTTTTTTAGTGGCACAATAATCTGGTACTAATGGAACATAATAATCTCTGAACGACACAAATACAAAATGGTATTTTAAATTGAATTGGGTGCCATCATAACTATATCATGAAGTATTATCTGAAACTTAACAGGAGACAGTAAGGCTGCAAATAATGGTGACACGAAAGGAACTAGCGATCTGCTCACCTGTCTTTCCTGAAACGCATCATCGTTCTTCTCACTTCCTTTCTCATTGACAGAGTAAGTTATGCCCACATTTTACAAAAAACTATCCTAGAGTCACATTATACCTTATAGGAAGCGAGTTTCTCAACAATCCTTAATTTGCTGCTGTCAACAAATCTTGATATCATTGAGAGATTACGAACGTTGCTATACACGTAGGTGTCACTCCGACAGTGTCTAGGTGCACTAGATCTATATATGAGGATTATAATCACTCCTGAGTAGTGTGGGGGCTGAGGGGTTAAGGCGTCTGACTTCAGATGTTCCCGGTTCGAATCCAGGTCTCAGCTAGGGTTTTTAGA